>OX104024.1:22699238-23040279 GCA_944470205.2 Schistosoma margrebowiei
GATAACAGTACTTTGCAGATTCAACTTCGTTTATACGATAGCAGCAAATATTTATTGTTATAAAAGTTGAACTTCTTATTTTTCTATCCAAAAGAGTTCGTCTAAAACAAGAAAAAACTACTGTGTTGGCTCATAAGAAGGTCTACTGACAATCCATAAAAAAAAAGAAAGTGCTCTTTGACAAGAAACCTGAAGACAACAAAGCAGTTACAAGATACAACAAATATGGTCAATTAAATTTGCAGTTCATCTACATGACTATGTATATTCACTTGACTTTTATCATTTGAAAGACTATAATGGATACTTACCAGACTACACTTTCCAACACCTCACGACAAAATATATCGGTTGTCTGTCGATTTAAAGTTCGGTATGAATTATGTAAATTGTCAGAAACGCCATTTGAAGATAATGGATGAGTGGTATTCTGGTGACACTGTACAGTTGGAGCGAGAACTCTCCTGGTGAAATCTACTAATAAACTAGTTGACTGGGATAAAGAACAAAGCTTTTTTGAACGATAGAACTGACAACGAAGATGGAATGATAGTAGAGCTTGAAGATACTCTGAATAAGTTTGGTCTGCGAGAAAAAAAACATTTAGGAAGAACAAACCAATAAATAGCCGAACAGATCACGCTCGATCTTTTAAAGCTACGTTATAAAACCAGCATTGGTCAAACACAAATAAATGAAAATCACAAAAATTAACTAGTGAGTAATTATAAGGTATGGAGTTGGAAAGCCAAATAAATGGTAAACAATAAAACAAATTAAAACAATTAGTCCTTTTGATAAATTTCTGAAGCCATTTGGGTACATGTTCACTCACCCTAATGTTGAGATCACGATTACTCCTCCCTATGTATGTGCGACCACACACAGAAACAAATACAATCGAGTGATCCAATAAGAGCAGAGGATAAACATCCATCATTGCTAAACATATAATTGAAACAGGTCACAAGATTGATCTAAATTCAGCTTTTGTAGTGCTGTATAAAAGTGTGAAAGGGCATGTACTAAGGTTTATTGAAGCCTTAGCCATACGAAAATTCAGACCCCCTTTGTGTGTTCAAAAACAGTTTGTTCTTACGTTAAACCTACCCATGTAATATTGACTTATTATCCAGAGTGATTAGGTTTCAAATTGTGTTCACATTATTATTATTATTATTATTATTATTATTATTATTATTATTATTATTATTATTATTACTCTTATCATTATCCTTATCTCCTCTTACCCCGTTTCCTGTCTAGTTGACCTTTTCTTTTTATATATAAATGCTCTTAACAAGTATGTGTGACCAGATTGTTTCAAATGTATTGCGCTAATATATTACATAGTTCTGATAATCTTGATCTTCTAATATCATTATCGAAATAAAACAATTCCTAGGGTGACAAATGAATGAATGCAACCGAGCAATCATTGGTTCCTACCGAGAAATTAGACCTCCCCAAAAGAGAAAAACACCATATTTTTCAAACTAACAATATTATTTTAACACGCATCACTAGTTGGAGATATTGATTTGATATAAACGACACAACGTTGTTGTAGAGATTCACAACCTTACTAGAACTTCTCTCTTAACTTCAGATCATCCAATTAATACTAACCAAAGGGTATTGTGAAAATACTTATAAATAAATGCTATTTGGTTACATTAATCTTTTTAAGAACTGTCTCCCTCTTCTACAGCAAAAGCAAATTGATGTGGGGTACAATAACTACTTGTCACGTACTTCGATATATTACCAATACCACTGGCAGTGTGATAGTCGATCAAAAAGAAGGGCTACATGTATAAGGAGGCAACAAATGATAAGTGAAGACAAGACACAAGCTGAATAGAAACAGATTATATTAAGAGGTGCCATTGCATTCGGGACGTAAAGTGGTTGCACTGATGCTCTCCAAAAAATACGAGAACGAAGGGAATTTCATGGATCCAGGATCATCAAGGTATCCTTAGAAGGAAAGGATTACAATGAATGACATCCAGTGCTACGCGCCCACCAATGACAGGATTGAAGATGAGAGGCTGCATTGCATCGTACGGAAATACTTCACCATCCTAATTTGAGACCTGAACGCCAAGGTTGGGGTGGATAACACCAGGTATGAAGATATCATGCGACGACATGGACTGGGAGAAAGGAACAAAAATGGTGACATACTTACAAATCTGTTTGTTTTCAACAACATAAATGGCTTTATTTCCCACCACAAATCTACATACAGAGCTACACGGATTTCACTGGACCATACTGCGGAGAACAAGATCGATCACATTTGCATCAATAGTAAGTTCAGTAGGTCCATGGAAGCCGTAAGAACAAAAAGAGGAGCCGATATAGCTTCCGACTACCATCTAGTGGTGATAAAACCAAAACGGAAGTTAAAAAATATTGAATAATTAGACAAGCAACACTAAAACAGTTTGACTTGGATACCTACGAGACGAGAACCAGATGAGCGAGTTTAAGAAAGCTGTCAGCAACGTGTTCCAAGCCCTAATAGATCTACGAGAAGAGATAACTCCTACAAAAGATACAATACGAAAGGGATTAAAGGAGCATTAACTTCAACTTGTCAAGAGGCTCAGTTCTGGGCCTCAAGAAGCATCATCATAAGGAATGGATCTCCATGGAAACCCTGTACAGGATTCAAGAAAGGAAGAACAAGTGGACAGCAATTAACAACAGCGGAACACGATCACAGAAAGTCAAAGCACAAGCTGAACATACAAAAGCAAACAAACTAAAACAAGAGTATTTGAGCTGACAAGAGAACAAGTTTCAATGAGAGGAAGTAACAAAAACTTTGTGATACAACCAAGAAGTTAACAAAGTAATGTAGTAAAGCAGAATGAACAGTCATGAACATACGAAGAAAACCGATTATTGAGGAACGAGAGCAGAGGAACATCTGGATAAAACAATTGAAAATAGCAGCTCATATGAACCATCGAACATCGAAGCAACAAAAACAGGCTTTCCTATATATGTTACTCCACCAACGATCGGAGAAATCAGGAAGGCCTTCTGACAAATCAAGAGTGAAGCAGTAGGACCTCACAACATACCACTGAAGTGAGAAATAGAAGCAACCAGAGCAACTAGTAATATAGGAACATGGAATGTCTGGACAATGTAAGAGACCGTGAGGATTAGTCGAATTGCTGTGGAAGTGAGGAGATACAACTTGGCGGTTCTCAGAATCAGTGATGCTAATTGGACGCAAGCTGGATAGAAAAGTTTAGAGTCGGAAAGATGCTGTTGTCTAAAGAAGCACAAAGTGAATTTATTGGGTAGGAATCTCATGAAGGGAGGGAATCACAATGAATGTTATCCAATGTGATGCACACACCAATGATAGCAACGACAACGATAAAGATCAATTTTATGAGAGGCTGTAATCAATCATAGCGAAGTGTCTAGGAAACGACCTGAACATCCTGATGGGAATGGAAAACACTGGGTATGAAGATATCATGGGACGACATGGACTGTAGGAAATGAACGAGAATGTCGAGAGGTTTGATAATCTATGTGACTGCAACAAATTGGATATAAACGGTACAGTACACTCCCCACAAACGCATACATAAGGCTGCATAGGTCTCACTGGATCACACCAAAAAGAACCAAATAGATCATATTTGTATCAATAAAAAACTAGAAGGACAATCGAAGACGTGAGATATCTCACCGAAGAAACGAGATATGAGGAAATGTGAGAACTACAGAGGCATCACTCTACTATCAGTACCAGGAAAAGTTTTCAATAATGTTGCTGGACTGGATGAAAGATTCAGTACATGCCCGATTTTGAGATCAACAGACCGGATTCCGTAGGGATCGGTCGAGAACAGACCAAATCGCGACAGTACGAATCATCGTTGATTAATCAATTGAATGAAGATCATCACTATGTATCAAATTCCTTCACCATACCAAAGTAATCGACAGAGTGGATAGGAAAACCTTACACAATATTCTTCGACACTATGAAGTACCTGAGAAAATTGTTAACATCATACTGAATCCATAAGACGAACTACATTTCAAAGTCGTTCACGGACGACAGCTCACAGATGCATTCCAAATGGAGACTGGTTTCAGACAAGGCTGTCTACTCTCATCCTTCCTCTTTCTTCTAGCACCTGACTGGATCATGAAGACCTCGACATATCAGCGGAAGCACACAATTCAATGAACAGCTTATATACAACCAGATGATTTAAACTTCGCACATGACCCAACCCCTCTAACCCATACATACCAACAATTACAGGTCAAGACAACCAGTGTAGCACTAGACTCTTCATCAACAGGCCTCAACATACACAAGGGGAAAAGCAAGATCCTCAAATACAACACAGAGAGCACCAACCCAGTCACACGTGATGGAGAAAGTGTCATAGAGGTGAAAGCTTTCACGTACTTGGTCAGCATCATCGATGAACAAGGAGGATCTGATGCAGACGTGAAGGCAAGGATTGGCAAAGCGAGAACAACATTTCTACAGTTGCAGAACATATCGAACTCAAAACAACTGTCAACCAATATCAAAGTCACAATCTTCAATACGAATGTCAAGACAGTCCTACTGTACCGAGATGAAACGTGGAGAACTGTCACAACCATCATCAAAAATGTACAAGTATTTATGGAGAGCTGTAGGCGCATGGTAATACAGATCTACGGGCCGGTGACCATGACAATAAATCGACTACGTAGAGAAAATACCTCCCTCTCGAAATGCTCTCACATGGCCACGTGTATATAGCCTCTGCCAGGAAAGTCCTACTCACCGCCTTCTCGTGGCGGGGGTGTTATTTACTAAAATGAGAGGACGAAAAGCGAATGTCCGGCGCTTTAACCGGATTCCAAACCAATGCTGCACATGGGCTCCAGGATCCTGAGGGAACGAATAACGTATGAACTAATTGTTGGTCACCAGCTACCATGGGACTGCATCTCCTTACGATGCTCCACTGCTTTGTGGATCAAACCTCCAGGTCGAAGACTCGGGAGGTGGCCCCTTAAGAAAACCACCTGCTTCGGTTTGGGCACCCGAGCAGTATCACAGCCCTCACACATATCAAATGAGATTTGTGTAGTGCATATGTATTTGGTGCCTCCTTGTACCAATATCTATGTGTTAAAATAAATAAATAAACATGGTAGCAATTAGAAAGGAGAGTCCAGGACGGAGTAGTTCAGAGGACTGTTCCCTCAGAGGGTTAAGAAGCCTAGGTATGTAAATAAGTATTATAGCCGAATTCGCGCTTAGTGTGCAATATTAATGAAAGTGCTAACTATTACCTTTCAACTTGATAGAAGCTTCCCATTCTTGATTCAACACATCTTTTGTGTAAGAGAATAAATCTGGAACCTAAAAATTAAAAAAATCCGGAAATCATTCAGTAAAAAATGGAATCCCATTATGAAATGATGTCAACTTTACCTCTCCCTTCAAAAAATTACATCGATAAAAGTACTATTAAGGATTCTATTTAGTAAAGTACAATCAATTCGCTTTAGAGGTATATCTTATAAGAAATTCATTCCTGATATTTATATTTTGAAATAAATATGTTCTCTGACTTTGTAATTTTGTTATGCATTATGGCCTTAGAAAGATTCTAATAGGTTAGTTTAATTACTTAAAATATCCGAAAATCTAGTTGCTATTTCTGAGTATTTTCATGATTAAACCATAGTCATCTACTTGTGTTATAATTATAACCTGCGTACGTTAGTTAAAATATGATAAAAGATGGTACGGAATCTGAAGTTGATAGATGAAATCTGAGAAATGCTGAAAACTATTTCAGATTTATAAGTACAGGTTTCTTTGTTTGGTATATACGGAAAATTCTGTACTGAAAGAATTCCTCTACAAATTATTTATTACAACAGTGTATATTGTATCTGTGTATAAACAATATGTATTTATGCTGAAATAACTCTGATCTAGATTATTAAAAAAAAGATATTAAACTGATCCAAAACAAAAAATGAGTAATAACTACCCAAAATGTATTTTCATCTGATTGACATGAGACGGATAAGCTGTTTTGACATTCATAATACAAAGAAGACAAATAAAATACAAGGCGGCAGTGCAAAACAGCTGCATGAGCATTAGGTAAACGAGATGGTGTTAAATTCTTCATCAAGTATTCGATGACTGTACGTAGGTTTTCAGATAAGGCAGCATTGTCTGATAATGAAATAAAAATGGGGGTTTGTTAAACATACAAATATGAGATTATAAATCGTTATTCACAAAACAAACGTAACCGAACGAGCGGGTTCTGAACAACGATTCAAGCTAGGAGACAAATGTGATATTATATGGATTAAAGTGAACACTCAAACTTTCCAAGTCTCGAAATGTGAGATCTAGAGAGTTATGCTATCTAAAGCATAATCGAAATAAAAATGCATCTCACAAACAATAAACGAGAGTGAGTAACAATACAAGTTACTGCAAGCTAGAAAGGCAGTGCAGAATACTGTTATAAAGAAACACTCAAATTTAAAAGAAGTTTGATTAGGCAAATCAGCTAAGGCAAAGTTTAAACAAGTAACAACACATAAAACGAAGTTAACCAAGAGAAGAAACGTAGTGTTGCAAGAAAGATTAAGCCAACAGATTTACGTAAATATAGCAAAATAGTTCATGAAAGATTTCGTTGGACAAAAAAATCGACGACCGTTACACAAGGCGAACAAAGACGAAATAAAGTTAGAAATAAATAATGTATTCATATATGTATGGCCAAATCCAAGCTAAATTAGCTTGTAATTTACCAATACTCTGAAGGTTTTAAATAAAATAACAATGTGTGCACAACCTTATTTTGTCTTCCTGAAACAATCGGGTTCCTGGAAATGCACCACAAATCATAGCTATGGGTCAAAACCACTGTCAACCGTTCTCTCTTTTACCTTCAACTCTCCACAAACAGTGCTGATGTTAACGACTTGAGTTTGCAAAATATTATTCCCAGTCTCTCAAAACTCCACTACAAACTATATGTTTGGGTTTTTAGTGTTCGGAACTTACCTGAAATTGGACAACAGGTTTCACTAGCTAAGACTACAATCTTATATACTCAATGTACACTGTGTCCCTAAAACCTGCTTACAGGATTCAAGTGTGATCATTCACTTGACCTCATCTAGCCAATATGGAGATCTATAGTGATCTATCCTTCATGCAACTTCTCGTAAACTTAATGGTGTTTATATAACAGCAATTTTGAAACCAGAACATACACTCCCTGTACGCTGTCCGATTAACTAATATTATTATCTCTTTGGCGTTTTTGCTTATTTAGGGCGAACTGTATAATCTAAATTTATCAAATATAAAAAAACCTCAAAGCAAACAGGGTAATGAAAACAAATATTAACTTACCAAATCTGGGCACATTATTTATTTCTTTTAAAATGGGCAGCGAGTCATGATTTTCATCGTAAATATCAACAAAAAGTTTTCCATTTACTTCATCCATTTGTTTCATAAACAATGTGGTTTGTTCTACATCATAATCATGATTAATAGGCTTATAGTGGTCGGGTCTAATGATACCCTCTGCATTTATTATAATTTCACGTGTAGCACTTGTATTGATGTTCGATTTACAACACTTGGCAAATGTGTTTATGGTATTATATGTGAAAGTGGTCATAGAACTGATAGCTGATGAATCAGGGCTGTCAAATAAATATCGTTCGACGTTGGGAGAGAGATTAATGAATCCATTTGTGAAAATCAACAAAGAACGTAAGCAAATGCACACGATGGATGATATCTGACAATTTAATCCAGATGATAAACTTTCGATAAATTTACTTCTATTAATTGGATTTATTTTTTCAGCATCCGACTGTGACTTTTTGGACTCCGTAATATCCTGTGAGCTACGCTCATCATCAGATGAGTCTGATGAGAAAACTGTGTCACTCACATTGCTCTTCGAATAATTTGCGTGCTTAGCTATACCTAATAGTAGAAAACATAAATATCAATCAAAATAATAAAACCAAAGTCAATACAAAACAGAAAGATATCTGACCTGAAATATAATCCACTGCATGCACTAGTATATAGACAAGATAAGGAACAATATAAGTGAAATAAGCAAGCTTCGAAGATTCGGTGAGATTGTTTAAACGTTCAAATGCATTCCACCCATTTGTGGCGGGTAAGCTAATAAAGGAAAACAACAACAATTGCATTCAAAATACTTTATCATCACAAACACACCAATAATGTTTACTCCAATATATTGATAATAAAAAAATAGATTTCGTAAGTTATTTAAACTCAGATCTTGTTCCTAAGAGAATTACATTTCGGTTACGTAACAAGTAATATCCAAACCATAAATAACAACTCATCCATTCATTCCTGAATCCTTACAGTTAAGTGTGAATCACGAAAAAACAAACACAATAATAATAGAAGCAAAAGCGCATAATCAGTCAGTCAGCTACAACGTAGGACCAGGAACATATGTGCATCGGTCCAGGTTGCCATACCGCATCAGCACAACAAGATGAACACCGGATTCATAACAGTGGTTAGGTAAAAGGTGGTAATATATAAGAGAAAGATTGCAATAAGGAGATAGTACAGGAAGAAATAATTAGTTGGCAGAAAGAAAGATATGAAGCGATTTTAATCTCTTAGTTTGAGGGAAGACAGGGAGTGTATACACCGACGCCATTGTGATCGATTCTGAGCCATGTCACCAAGAGTCTCCAACCATTGGTTACGCAAGTCACGCGGACCCCAACCAAGTAGTCTGCATCTACCAACATGGCTCAGACTAGAAGTTAGTGACTTCAAACACTGATGCCACGTTTTGGTTTGGCCGCCCCTAACTTTCTTCCCAACCATTTCCAATACCGGATAGCATTGCACGTCGTGGTAATCGGTGTTCGGGCATACGTAACACGTGGCCCAACCATCTCAGTCGATGAAGATTCACAACCTCATCAACTGATTTACCATCATTTCCTAATACCCTGCGTCTAACCTCACTATTACTTACCCGGTTATCCCAGCAGACGCCAGCAATATTTCTTAGGCATCTGTGGTCAAATACTAATAGCTTACGAGTGTCTTCTACTCTCAATGACCATGTTTCGCTGCCCTAAATTAAAACAGAACGGACTGCCGCGCAATATACTCGTCCTTTTATTGATAGACGGATATCTCGCCTTCGCAGCAGCTGAAATAGTAAGTTCTCACAAAGAAAACATCAGCCAAAGATCCTGGGACAATACAAATAGAAAAATTATTAAACATGAAAAACACTAGCACATAGGGTTTTTAAATCTATGAATCATCGACAAACTTACGGGATTCCAATAACATAGTCCAAACGGATACTTAATTCATCAAGTAGCCAATTAAGTGTTGTCCAATCAATAGAACTCACATTGGATACTTGATTATCATTACACTTCACTATCCATGGCCAAGAGCTTAGACCTAAAACAATGGCACTGAGATCCAATTCGCGAAAACAAGTGGTCAATTCACGTAAACTTGGCTAGTAAAGTGAAATAGAATAGCTCCAGTTTTTATTAGATTTACTTAAAAGTTATTGGTAAATAATCCGAACACAAAAACAAATGAAATTAAACAGATTAAAAGAAAACAAAATATAAAACGGAAATAAAATTAGGAAACTTATCAGTGTCTTAAGTATGCAATTGTTATTTTTCACCAAGCAACCACAAGAGATGTGATTTTTTGAATGACAAGAAATGCTAAAATTCTATGCTTTTTAACATTAAATATTACATCCGTGTCGTGCAACAGAACAAATCTGATTTTAGAATCCATAAAAATGGAAGCCTGGTATTAATTTTAACCCTTAACTGGGAGGTGTATGTTAGATAAGAATCGTTTGTCCCTAGATTTCTGTAAATTAAAATAAACAACCAAGACGAGTTTACCAAGAATGAGGAAAATATCGTTCAAAAGGTGTTTGATTCTTTTTTCCTACTGACCTTCTATCTACCTGGCTTGATCAAGCCTAGGATTTAACAACAAAATAGACTATCAAGTTATACAAATATAAACCATTATTCTACAGATCAACATTTGGTTCGAATATGGTAGGGAAACGAATGAATACACCTCCAATACTGGGACAGATTATAAGCTATGTCGATAACACTTACTGTGTCGATGCCTAACATGAAGTCTGCAACTCCTGGGAAGATTCAGTCCTACAGTCAATGGCTTCAATGACAGATCCTGGTCTGGCAGTTGCAATATGACATTTCACTACACAGTAACCTATTAAGACTGATGAGACCTCGAATGTAGGTGAGGTTATCAATGAGCTTAATTACTTCACTCCATATGACTAAACTATCTTTTGACGTAGACCAGTCCTGTATTAGTTGGAAAGACAAATTATCCAGCTCAGAGGACGAAACTCCACTAAAATCGTCCACTGGAGCTACAAAACTTCTCCATCTCGAACATATCACCAGTATTATGTGATCGTCAAACAAGGTATTTAAATGGCTTCAAAATTTGTCAGTATCGTTACGTAACTAGGTCATCTGCATAATCTAAACCAATGAAGGTAGTGTATGATTTCACCTAAAACCACGTCAACTCAGGTTAATGTAAGCGAGATTTCCATCGTTTCAGGATTTGAAAACCAGATGGAGGGATCGTTTCAGAAAATCCTTAGATACATTTTTTAATTATCCCTCAAGTTTATAACTTCCCTACCACATAATGTATCAAATAGAATTCCTATCTCTTTAATGATGGTCATAAAAATATTTAGCCAATCAATCCGTAAAGAAAAATTTTGATAACAAAACACGATAGAATAAAACCTCTGGCAAGTTCGCTAATCATGTCCTATCAAAACTTATAATGTTTGTTTGATAATTTCTGTTTAAATTTAATGTTTCCTTTGAAGCTCATTGAAGCCCCTGTAATCATTAATAAAAACAAACTTTTTTCTACAGGAGGGATAAGTTTAAACGTGAATACAACATAGGCACGTTAGGGTCTAGCGAATTAGGTGCGCGACATTTAAATTCTAGAAACTAAGTAACTCTGGAGTAAATCCCTTACTCACATCTCTCCTTTTTTTCGTTTTTGTTCCAGCCTAACATGTAGAAGTAGTTTGAGGTACAGTGATCGGGTAGGAAAGCAGTAAAAAACGTTCGTGGCAAACTTGTTAGTTTAAAATCAAGATCACCAAGTCTTCGTTTGGTTGAATTTATATGTTTAACTTTAGTGGTAGTAACAGTAGTAAATACTTACTGCTCTAATGACGGGGATGACTGGAAAAATAGTTTTAATACGTGTAAAAAAACATGGGGAAAATGAAACTTAGACTAAGAAAGCTCAAAATATTTTATGTAACTTTTACGTGAGAGAATAATTAGGAACCAAAAACCAAACAATATATTATGCTAAAAGGCAGTCAAACATGAACGAAGTTATCAATCTGACGAAAAATCAATTTGCCTGAAGTACACATTTCTTCAGTTCCACTAGACTATAAATTATTGGTCTATACAGTCAAAATGTTGTGTGATTGGTCAAGATTAAAGACAGACATGTGGATTAACTACATTAAATAGAAGGGATTAAAACGCTTTCGTCTAACCTGTACCTCTATGCTAACACATTTCTTGTTATCACTGTTATTTGATTGTCAATAGAACAGCTGGCCTTGTGACTGTGTACCGCGTGGCTGAGTAAAAATCATGTCATCATAATTATTTGTGAATGATTCACGTATAAATTATGAAATAACAAATAGACAAAACCGTTTATCTTTAAACCTAGAATATTAACATTTTGGTTATTCTACATTTTTTAAACGTATACTTGAAATTTTTTGTTTTAACGGATTAATGCATTCTAGAATAGTTTTTAAGTTACTCAGATCTTTAGCTTAATAATTATTAGAGATGGGAATTCATACAGTTTAAAACACAAATCGATAGTGTTTATGTTATCTATACATCGGTTGAATTATTAGATTTTAGGTATTATATTAGAAATTGTATCATGCGAACCACATATTCAGCTTAATTATCGAATGTTATACATCGAGAACCGTAAATTCATTTCAATAATTGAGTTTAAATAATAATATTAGCTGAAAAGAAGTGAAGATTAACACGTGAATATCTGTATAAAATACAACCCAGCAAATTCCGATGCTAAAGAAACATTAACATACCATCACACAGAGTTTATCAGATTTAATTGCTTTTCTACTGACTTTAGCCATTTTGGATGATTTAACAAAAACAGTCTTTTTGCCATGTTTCCTTGAGATTTGCGGTGAATCGCTCTGCTGAATTGCATTAGATTCATCTTGTGAAACAGCTGAATCACTCATTTCAGATAAATTGTCATCTTGATTTTCATTTACGTTATCCCATTGACTTTCGATTGTGTTCTCTAATGCTTTTCTACGCTTTACAATACTTAAGTTGGAGGAGACATGTGTTTCTTTTCCTTTAGAACATGTACCAAATCTTGAGCTGGAATTATTTCTTTTTCGGCTGAAAGTTGATTACATAGAAGAACTAACAGAAGTGTAAAAAAGGTCATTAGGAATTTCTAGCTTAAGGTAAACTGTTTTACTATAATGTTCCCAGGACTAAATAATAATGATTGATATATGGTAAATGATATGAGATCATCATAACATTTTTAACTACTTTAAACTATACACTTTTCTCCGTCAATATGATGCAAATCAAAAGCACTGATTGTTTTGTATTGCATGCTTAAAAAATCAGGTAGAACTGTTGTGCGAGTACACTCTACAAATTATCAGACAACAGCTTGTGGTAATTTATCTCCAGATGGAGAAAAGTGAGAAAATCACTAGTTGTTTTGTGATTTATGCTTGTTGTCGTGAGATTTCGATTAAGTACCACAGTATTACTTAGTCGTTAATTATCGCTTATTTCTTTGGTTTTCCTTCCTGAATACCAAAGTGAAAGGTGAACACATCAATTTTCCGACTTCATTCAAGAAATGTGATATATCAGAATGAAAAGTGAAATAATGGTGAGTCCTAGAACTAATTTACAGATTACTAATATGTATATTCTTAAATAATAAGTACTGAATAACTGGATTAATATGTATATTCCATTTATATGTCCCAGTTAACCAATTAATTAATGCTATACGACCTACTACTCCTAATTTGTTGCCAGTCTACTATCTGCAACTTCTTTTATTCACAGCCGCTTTTGGATTGTTCACGTATATTAGTTATTTCTCATTTTAAGATGTGATGCAGACTGGTATGTCTGTATATAAGCCACGTTTGTATGATTGGTCAATTCGACAACAATAGGCTGTAGAGGAAATAGAAGCAGAATAGGTAGCAATTCCAACTAGAATTCTGATTGGTGACTTGTCACATAATATTGGTCAGCGGCTCCAAGACACAGCAAAATGTATCTGAGCTACAGAAGGCCATAAGGTGATCACTGTATTCAAGTTAACTTGCAGTTACCCAGACTCACTGATGTCTTCGATATCACAAGTACACAGAACTGGATATTTTATGTATGGCGAAAATTTATCTTTTATGATTATGATAGTTGGAGATAAAGAATTTTTTAAAAATAACGCGTAAAAAGGGAAATAGATTGATATGATAGATGGTTTACAATGTTTTCCTTTCTACACACATATTAAGATAATACGTTAATAAGACTAATCATGTAATGTCAGAACCAGGATTCGCGACTCCGAAATAGAGAACCAGATTAACACTAGAGAATACTTGACCGAATACAATTACAAGCAGTCATACACAGTGAGTCCAGAGTAGAAATAAATGATAAGAAGGAAAATCACATATTTAATAGACCGTAAGCTGTGGATGTCTGTCTACGCTCGACGACCAATCATACTTTACTTTCATTACCACACATAACAGATGCTATGAGTAACAACCATAATGTAACATACACAACTCACAGAAACTTCCCTCCTTTCTTTGAAACGACAATGTATCAAGTTATGAAATACTGGTGAAAATATTGAAATAGGTTTAGCGTATCTACCCACATTTGATATGTATCAATGAAAAATAATGGGGATATAAGCCTTTAGGTGTAAAGAAACACCAGTCTAACAAGAAAGACCATCAGCGATTATATAAGGATTTGAGAAGTAACACTGAATACTTGATGTAACTGCTAAAAATAAACCCACATTTGTAAGACTGCAATAATCACACTAATAATCAACATATAACGGTACATTAATTTCTAAAAACACTTTGTTTGAATGGAGATTCTCCACTACGTTTTTAGCATTACATGAATATTGGATTGCTTACAAGCAAGTGTATTGGATAACAGAGATTAGTGAGAGAAGGGATGGGTATGAGTATGTTCGGAAATGGAAGTAACAGCGAAACAACGTACCCTGAAGAGCAATCTATATCACCAGACAGAAATGACTGCAAATGAACACCACAATTAAACCAAACTTGATTAACTTCTTTATTGTAAGAAGCAAAATGATTAGAAAAACACGTTGCAGGTTGATAAGTAGCAGTAGGGAAGAATAGACTCGACGAAGAAACCTTATACTCACTGTCGGTTGACATACGATGAGACTGAAATCCAGGGTTTTCCATATCGGATATCTCAACTGCATCTGGTTGTTGGACGTCCTTCGTTCTGAATGCTATTACTAAGTAATAATAGAGACAATGACGAAGTTTTGCAATCTGAATGAGACGCAAAAGGATTGATAAATAATGTATACGAGTTGAATTAAACACATTAGTTGATGCAACTGCATGAAAGTGAAAATTTTGTGAACTAGACGAATTGGCAAACAGTAACTTAGAAGCGAAAACGTTGACAGTTTCTATGAACCAGTTGATAGTTCCTATGACTAAGTAAGGCTCCTCAATGCTGACTGGTTCATTCGCCGTGATCAACTGGGTAGCCTCGCTGTTCAAAAACATGTTTGGCACTAGGACTGGACAACCCAAAAGGGCATCGATGGCTGAAAAATAAGTATTAAAAAGTACCACTGAGTTATCATAAACAGCTAATTATGCAACATTTACTAATACTACAAAACCACCATCTCATCAACAAAATTGTTAAGAATGATATTACCGGTAAAAGTAATTCCAGAGTATATAATAAAACGGAGTAACAGTAATTATTTGTGAACCTCAGATGGTTGAAATAAATTACTAGTCAAACCAAACTGGTATTTATAGCTAGTGAACTGGTTATTTTGTATGTTTATATCTGGAAAGTACAATGTTTCGCCACACTTTTTATTACTGACGAAGAATGTACACAGTTTATGAACTAACAGAATGTAAAATCAGACAACTGAATAAAAGTACAAGAGGAAAACAGGTTCAAAGTATTGCAGTTTGCTGAAAATCGAACAGTGACAATGCAAAACAGAGAACAATCAAAAGACGCTATCAAAGCACTGATGAGATATTTGCCTTTGATTGGATTGTGGTTGCTAGTAATCAAATGTTATTCAACGAGTAACACCGGAATTCACATGATTCGAATTTTCTTTTTTCACAAAAAAACAAGAGAAATGGAAAGTCTTACAATCAGAAGTGACAACTAGAGACGGTTCACGAAGGTTAATCAGTGGTGCACACCAAATACCAAAGAGCTAGGAAAGTTCTGATTTACTACGACCATTTTGTTAATGGTAAGACTATATGTCACTTTACACTCTGACGTATTTTTCAAATGAAGTGTCAGAGAGGTATCGTACGTCAGTATTTACCTGAAATTTCATAAACCTGAGAGTAAAGTACTATAATTTATTAGCCAGCTTACAGAAAACACTGCTTCTCAAACATTACGTTAACAGACATTTTATTCAAATAGGTGTAAAAATACAGAATTTTCCAGATTTTTTTACCCTAGAACTTACGGAATGTAAGAATTCCTGTTAAAGCATCAAGTATCTAAACTTGAGGAAATTATGAAACACAAAAAACATTCATTACTTTTCAATATAAAAAGTAAATGACTAACTATCTAAATTTCCACCATTTTGATCTGCCTCTACAATTGCTATCAAATTTAAATATGCAGGTAATAAAAGAGGACTCGAAGCAGATGAATTCTCCAAACTTGCCCCTTTGAATAAACGTTGATTAGCTGAGCATCTGACCCATGAGGGTCCCAAAGCAACCGCGACTTCACATAGACTCGGTTTATGCAATGAAAATTGAGGTAAATAATTTTGTAAAGGAGCGTTATCCAAAACGAAATCATCCTGAAAATAAATTGGAAGAATGAAGCTTAAAAAGGAATAAAAATGATTACTTTTATCAATACAGTAGATAATACAGTTATTTCAAGTAAATTCATTACATCAATTCAAATTTTACCACTGATTTGTTATCCACTACTAAGTTATACCCTGAACTAGTGGTATGTATGTACATAATTACGTCAACAGTTGTCGATTCAAATCCCATAGTGGTAGAGGTAATAAGAGTATAAACAGTAATCGGAAAGATAAGGGTTTGAAGATAAATAAATAAATTTGGAAAGAGAAAAAAAGAGACAAGGAGCAATCAGGAGATTAGAATTTGGGAGAACACAAAGAGAGGGATGCACCTGCGCCATTGCAAACGATTTTGAGTCATGTCATTCAAGGTCTCTAACCATCGGTTGCTATCATCTCGCGGTCCCCAACCAGGTAGTCTACACCTACCGACATGACTCAGTCCACTTGTCAGTGACTTCATGGATTTGTGCCATGTTTTGGTCTGGCCGCCCCTAGCTTTCTTCCAACCTACTCCTATACCACTGAACATCGCACGTCGAGGCAGCCGGTCGTTGAGCATACGTAACACGTGTCCCAGCCATCTCAACTGATCAACTTTCACTACTTCATCAATTGATTTGCCATCCTTACCTAGTACCCGTTTCCTAACAACTGTGTTACTTACTCGATGGTCCCAGGATATACGTGCAATATTTCGGAGACACCTATGATTGAATACTAGTAACCTACGAATATCCTCTACTCTTACCGGCCACGTTTCACTGCCATAAAGCAGGACGGAACGGACTGCTACACAGTAACACGTCCTTTGGTTGGTAGACGGATATCTCGCCTATGCCATAAACGACGCAAGTTAGCAAAAGCTAGTCGAGCCTTCTGTATCCGTGCTGAGACTTCGTCATTCACCAGACCACAAAGGCTGATGAGACTTCCAAGATAAGTGAAGCGGTTGACACGCTCAACTACTTCACTACCTATCATTAGTTCGGGTGTCGATGCAACCCAATCCTGAAGCAACACTTTGCATTTCGAGGGAGAGAATCGCATGCCGAACATGCTTGCATTGTTGCCTAGAGTGGTCAGAAAACTCTGCATTTTGTCAGCGTCTTCACCAAATAGAACTATGATATCAGCATATTTCAAGTCAAAAAGTGAATCTCCCAGTAGACGTTCAACTCCTGGAAATTTAGATTAGGAATGTGTCATCTCTAAAAGTATGTCAACGACAAAGTTAAACAAGAATGGAGAGAGTGGACAGCCCTGACGAACACCACTTGAGGCAATCAATTCTGATTACAGTTCGCCATAAGCTCTCACTCAACCAGTTGTGTTCGAGTAGAGAGCCTTTACAAGGTTACTGTACTTCTTTGGTACTCCTTTCAGTGACAAACACTGCCATAGAACCTCACGATCAACAGAATCGAATGCTGCCTCAAGGTCGAGAAATACTAAGATTGTGGGGCGTCATAAATGTGTGTCTGTGTTCTAGAACCTGACGTAGTGTGAATATATCTGATCTATATAACCACGTTATTTATTTATTTATTTATTTGAACACATAAATATTGGTACAAGAGAGCGCCAATATATATGCGCCACACAAAACAATGAAAATTCGAAGAGAGATAGAAAAAAAAAACTAAGGACCACAATAGGTAGTGTGGTCGTAACGATGGAACAGAAAGGTACAATCAGAAGAAATCTTTCAAGTAAGGGAGACACAACCACTATTATGAAGAAAGTAAAAGAAGGTTACAGCAGGATCGCCACTGGCTTCTATTCTGAGCCATATCTGATAACGTCTCTAGCCACTGTGTAGCACCATCTCTCAGACCCCAACCAGGGAGTCGTGAAGGACCGACAGAAGCCAGTCCTTTGCAGCTTTCTTTCATACCACGGCACCATGTCATGCACTGACCACCTCTCCGCTTTTTCCAACCAGTCCCAGAGTCGGCAAATAATGCACGACGAGGAATTCTCTGGGACGACATTCGTAGAACATGTCCAAGCCACCGAAGTCGGTGTTTCAAGATGGTGACACCAATTGAATTATCATCTCTGTGCCCGAACACACGATGCCGAACCTCTGCATTACTGACATGGTGTTGCCACTGAATGTCAGCAATCCTTCGGAGACAGCGATGATCGAACACAGAGAGTCGTCTAACGTCCTCAACTCGGAGAGGCCAGGTTTCACAAGCATAGAGCAAAACTGCTCTCACCGACGCGTTGTAGATCCGACCTTTTACAGCCAGACTAACATCACGAAGGCGCCAAAGGTGGCCCAGATTGGCATAAGCCGCTCTGGCTTTCACTATACGTGCATTGATCTCATCACTCACACCCCCACCAGCACTTATGCAGCTACCCAGATACACGAACTTCTCGACTACGTTTATCTGCTCACCATCCAGGGTGAGTACAGGATTGGAATCCTGCCAGTCTTGTAGAAGTACTTTGCACTTCGAAGGTGCAAAGCACATACCATACCTACGGACACTGATTGCCAACTGATTAAGTGCAGATTGCATGCCTTGGGCATTATCGCACAGTAAGACAATATCGTCCGCATACTCAAGGTCGAGAAGTCTTTCTCCAGGCAACAGATCCACACCACCATTACTTACATTCATCAGAGCTGTTTCCAGAATGTCATCGATGGCAAAGTTGAAGAGGAATGGTGAGATTGGGCAACCCTGCCTAACCCCACTACTCGAATGGAACAATGGAGAGAGGTGGTTGTATGCCCTCACTCTGCCTGAGGTGTTTTTATATAGGGCTTTTAGGATGTTAATAAACTTCTCAGGCACACCCTTCTTCAATAGACAATCCCAGAGAACAGTCCTGTCCAACGAATCGAAGGCAGCCCTAATGTCAAGAAACACTACGATTGTTGGCCTTTGATAAGTATGGCGGTGTTCTAACATTTGGCGGAGGGTGAAGATATGATCAATACAACCTCGACCAGAACGAAACCCAGCCTGCTCCTCGCGAGTCAATCTTTCTCGGGTTTTGAACAACCTACGAAGTATGACGGAAGCCAATAGCTTGGACGCAATCGGAAGTAGACTTATCCCCCGATAGTTGTTGCAGGAACGACGTGAACCCTTTTTAAAGATAGGGACAACTATCGACTCATTCCATGACGTTGGTACACTTTCTAATTCCCAAACCTTTGAAAACAACGTCGTCAATTCCTTAGTCAAAAAGTCACCACCATCTTTAAAAAGAGCCGGAGGTAAGTCATCTGGGCCAGGTGATTTGTAACGCTTCAAGAGTTGGAGTTCCTTGCGGACTTCCTCCTCGTTTGGTGGATCAGTCGTCACCGGCCATGGAGGGCAGGACAGTCTGACCGATGTTGCCGGAGCAGCAGGCCAGTTGAACTGCCCTTCGAAAAATTCTGCCCATCGTCCAAGACGTCGATGGATGTTAGTGATTGGCATCCCATCATCCTCGCAGATTGTTTCACTCACACCAGACTTCTTGCTGCCAGTGGCTCGGATGAGCTGGAAGAGCTTCCGGTAGTTACCAGATGCAGCTGCTGCTTCCAGCTCATTAGCACGCTCCGACCACCAGGCTTCTCAGTCCTTACGCAAGCTTTGCCCAATTTCCCTACGTAACATCCTTCGTTTATGGTCAAACTCACGGTCACCCGGAGTGGACCGACGGGCTTCAATGAGTTGTAAGGAACCAGAAGAAACCCAGTGCTTATCAGCGGGACGTTTCGCGAACCCACAACTGACTGTTCCCGCCATTTTCATGGCGTCAAGCAATTGCAGCCAATGCTCATCTATACTTTTCGGTGGGGTGGTAGCTAGCCTAGAGGCTAGCTCGGTTCGATACTTATTTGCAACAGAAGTTGCAACCAACTTGCTGACATCAATCCTTTGATGGTGGTCACTTCGTTGTCCACTGAAAAGTAAGGCAAGATTGGCGCAGACCAAGGCATGGTCAGAGTCCAGATAGGTACTCCAAAAGGAGCGGCAGTCTTGTACACAACCACGCCAGCGGTAGCTGATCGCGATGTGATCAATCTGAGTCCAGGCATGGGATGCAGAGGAAGGACGCCAGGTGGCACATCGGCGATGACTGTGCCGAAGGTTAGTGCTAGCCAGAAACAGGTTGTGGTCTGTGCAAAGTTGCAGTAGACGGTCCCCGTTATCTGACCTGCGACCAACGAGTCCCCATCGGCCACCTAAACGACTCTCTTCTGTGCCTAGACGCCCGACCTGAGCATTCAAGTCTCCGGCCAGTACTACAATATCTGTCGAGCGCACTTTCTGGAGAAGAACAGATAATTGGTGGTAAAACTCATCCTTGATTGCATCCGGGCTGCAATCTGTCGGGGCATAGGCAGAGATGACGAAAAGACATCGTTTCTCACGCCGATTTCTTCTCACTTGGATGGAACTTTCTAATCTAACAGCACATAGCCGACTGTTAATGGGGATCCAATCAACTAGTGCTGCCTCAGCTCTAGCGCTTAGTGCGACACCAACGCCAGCAAGACCAAACGAAGATGCCACAGGGTCCCCGGATAAGCGCACGTAAAACAAGCTTTTCGAAGCGACAGATGGAGATCGAATTTGTAGTACTTCGCCAGAGTCTTGAATACGGGTCTCGGATAGACAACAAACATCAATATTAAGACTTTCCAAAGACATAGCCAGCCCTATCTGTTGTCCGACCTGCACTAGTGTGCGAACGTTGAAGGCAGCCAGTTTGAATGGTGCACGTGGTTTCAGAAAAACTGCTTCAGTTCTCGTAATCGGTGGTAACATACAATTTTCAACCGGACAGTGACTCGAGAACGTTTAGATACAGTCGAATTTCCACCAAAGACGAGCCGCTGTATAAGTATAAAAGAGGGTGAACAATGTGGAAAATAATAATAATAATAATAATAATAATAATAATAATAATAATAATAATAATAATAATAATAATAATAATGACAATAATGGTATTAATAATGACAATAATAGTAATAATTATTTGAATCGATTGAATGTTGATCGGAGCGAGGAAATTAATTGCAATAGTTATAGAGTTCATGGTTTGTGTGTGGGCTGTGATACTGCCCGGGTGCCCAAACCGAAGCAGGTGGTTATCTTAGGGGGCCACACCCCGAGCCTTTGACCTAATGGTCTAACCCACAAGGCAGTGGAGCATCGTAAGGAGATGCAATCCCATGGTAGCCGGTGACCAACGATTGGTTCATACGCCATTTGTTCCCGCAGGATACTGGAGCCCATGTGCACCATTGCTTTGTGATCCGGTTAAAGCGCCGGACGTTCGCTTTTCGTCCTCTCATTTTCGTAAACAACACCCCCGCCACGAGAAGGCAATGAGTAGGACTTCCCTGGCAGAGGCTGTATACGCGCGGCCGTGTGAGAGTATTTCGAGAGGGAGAGCGGACTCTCTCCACTCTCGGCCGTACCAGGGCGTTCGGGAGCATATATATATAACCACGTCCAGGTCGAAAACCAGTCTGGTTTTCTCTAGTCCGCTTTTCACGAGTTTTGGTTAGGCGTCGAAGTATTATTGAAGCTAATATTTTAGACATTATATTAGTCAAACTGATTCCTTTGTGATTGTCACAAGAGGACTTTTGTCCTTCCTTATACACTGGCACAATCAGTGATTGAGACCAGTCAGATGGGATTACGTCCAGTTCCCAAATTCTACCTAAGACCTCAGTTAATCTCACTCCTAATACTGAACCACCATCCTTAGAAATCTCAGAAGTAAACCTGTCAAGGCCTGCTGCTCTCCCTCGCTTCAGATTTCCTATAGCTTTTTCAACTTCATAAAGAGTCGGATGACCTATATTAACTTGCCATACAGGTTGACTAGCGATCGTGGGAAACCGAAGTGTGACTGAAGGCCAGTTGAACTGATCTATAAAGTGTTCTGATCATCGATCCAATCTCCTGGATTGAGAATGTATGATATATCCATCTTTCTCTGAGATTGTTTCGCTAACAGTCGGTTTCCTTAACAAGTCTGAACAGTTGTCTGCTATAACCTATTGCCACTGCCTTTTCCATCTCTCTTGTTTTCGCTACCCACCACTGTCCACGATCATTACGTAGGCTTCTTGTCAGCTTACGCTTAAGCTAACTCCGCTCTTCGTCATGTTGAGAGCCAGATGGAATGAGTTTTCAAGCATCTATCAGTGCGGTAGATGCTGTTGAGATCTAGTGTTACTCCCTAACCTTATGGTTCACCTTACTAGGAGATATCACTGCTGTTTCCATAGCTTTTCGGATATCATTCCAAGCTGCCTCGGGGTGGACATCACTTACATGGCTGCCTAACTGTTTTTCTAGTTGTTCCTGAAATATACTCTTAGCTTGACTATCATGATCTGAATCCAGGCATGTGCTCTAGAGTGAGTGATGGTCTTCCATCGAGCCACTCCATCGGTGGCTGATAGCGATGTGATATAGTTCGGTCCAACGTTGGAACGAATTAGGGGGTCGCCATTTTAAAAGATGTTTTTCCTTATGCTTAAAGTTGGTATTTGCAAGGAACAGACGGTTATCTAAGCATAGCTGCAACAGACGGTCGCCATTATCTGTTCTTTCCATTTCGCTTAGTTTACCTACTTGAGCATTAAAGTCACCGGCCTCTATTACTACATCAGAGCGCTTAGGTTTTCGGAGAAGGTCGGAAAGCTTTCTGTAAAACTCATTTTTCACATCATCTGAGCTGCAGTCAGTGGGAGAATAGGCAGAGACGATGAAGAGGCAACGACGAGTGTCCCTATCTTTCCGAATCCTTATTATTCCGTTTAGTTGGACAGCTCACAAACGACTGTCTACTGGGATCCAGACTAAGAGAGCTAGTTCTGCCCTAGGACTCAATGCTATACCTACGCCGACAAGGCGACGAGAAGCAGCATCTGGGCTTCCAGGTACACGAAGTGTGAATCGAGTTGGTTCTTTGTTTTGACATGGTGATGTCAAATGAATGACGCTACTCGGATCCTGTATGCGCGTTTCAGAGATGCAGCATACATCGATGGCGCGAGATTCTAAAATCCTAGTTGAGGAAGCCTGGTGTCCTACTTGGCATAGTGTTCGGACGTTAAAAACTCCAACATGAAGTTTAGAGCGTGGTTTCAGGAGACCAGGAATAGCATTCCGCGCACTCGAATCGTTTGCCCTAGCAGTGTGAGGTGATAAAAGGACGTGAGAAGGGTTAGTCGGGGAGATAAGATTGGTATTAGGAGGTGTAGGAAGGATTTGAATGTGATCAACATGGTCTCGTGTGTTGTTATGGGTGTGAGGGCTGATGTCACTTCACGTCTGCCCACACAGTGGAAGGGTATTTCTTGAGGAACCTGAAAAGGAAGTTGGATTAATGTTGGCCTTAACGGCCTGGGGGCGTGACCGCAGAGTTCAAGGGACAACTGCTTGAGGCCGGTCGCGCACGCCTTTTTTGTGGGAGGTTTTCGACGTGTTAGCTCCGTTCTTCAAGAGGGCCTCACCGCCGGAGACGGAAATCCGTGAGGTAAAGTGAGGTGTGACAATTTTAGGATCGACTTTTCCTAACCCTTCCTTTTTTGTGAGAAGGCAGCATCGCTGCAGATGCTGATTGTCCGAGGGAAACACCTTACTGCTGTCACTTTCCTCTACAGTCAGTAGCACGACTTCGCCCTCAGACCTTGAGTTGCTGCTTTTAGTCTTACCGTTCTCCAATCGACCTGCCTGGCATGGTAGAACATACAGGAACATATGTTCCAGCCAATATAACTCGGTTGGGTCATTACGATAAGCAAGCCCGACCACCGCGTCAAGGTAGCAGCTACGGTTGGGTCAGTGAGCTGTGAAATTTCTAAAATCTCCACAAACCCCTTCTGATAATAATCATTTGCTCACTAGTGACTGACTTCAAGAGATACTCCTGGAGTTCTAGTGAGAAGCCGTTACCAGTGGAGTTCAACCAGGTCTGTTGTGAGATATCAGCTCACTGAAGACAATGGTATACGGTAGCGCAACTTCATGGATTGATTGAAGTTAGACATTAACACCATTGGATGCCGGCTCAGTGGTCTAGTTGGTTAAGCGCTTGGCGCGAGACTGATAGGTCCTGGGTTCGAATCTCGCGGGGTGCGGGATCGTGGATGCGCACTGCTGAGGAGTCCCATACTAGGACGAAACGGCCGTCCAGTGCTTCCAGGTTTTCCATGGTGGTCTAGCTTCAATTGACTCACGATTTCAATCTGTGAAATTTCTAAAATCTCCACAAACCCCCCTTCTGAATAGCAGTATGAGTTTATCACATATGAAAAGAAAAACATCTTGCTGAATGATTTAAATAATACATATATGGGAATAGGACTAAAGCAATTAAGTAAAATTAAACAGAGTTCAAAAATAATTAAATCCAACAGAAAAATGTGACTACTAACCTGGAAATGGCGCATGATTCGAGCACCCATCCAAATGACAAGCTTTTTGCCTTCTCCGTAAAAGGGAGATTCATTAATAGATCCATGATCTAAAATGGATTGACTTGTTCTGTACTTATCACTTAGTTGAGTTAATCGATTAAAACAAAATGCCAGTTCGTCTAACCAAAACACCATTAGTTGACAATATGAACTAACTGAATATTCGACCAATCCTATCAGTCTTAGCAGGAGACGAGAAGGTGGCGTTATAAGGTGAGAAGAATGAGAACAGTTAGCACCTGTATCTTCCTCACTGTCACCAACTGACAGATGAACATCACATGGGTCATCAGCAAGTTCTGTGCCAGGAACTTTCAAGCTCAATGAACTAGCATTACTGCTTCGACTAGTATTCGTAGTATATGTACTGCTTCGACCGCTATCCACATGGGCAAGCTGTGAAGCTAACACAGCAGACTATGAAAATGAAGTTCACAGGATGAAAAAAAATTGCTGAAATAGAAACTAGACATAAGGAATATAGCTTACAGGTAACAAATCAGATCGAATAAAAATTATGAAATGATAGTAAATTGAAGGTTCAGAGGAAGATGATAAATCAGTACAACTGAGCCATTGAGACCGATTCTAGGTCGTATTACTTAACTTCTCGAGCCATAAATAATGGTTATTTCGTTAGTCCCAACTTGTTCGATCACACATCTTCGTGTGGTTCATATCACTGGGCAATCAGTTTGACTACCTTTACCTCTCTATCGCCTTGTTACTAAGGTATTTAATAATGTGTGCTGACAAGCAAAAATAAGGATTACACATAAAATATATACTAATGTCCACTTACAGTGTCTTTATGGACTAACGATCAATAACCAATGAATTTCTCGTCTGTTCTCAGCCTACTAATCACAACTCCTGAAGGATCCAGTCAGGTGTTTCGTATTATTCGGACCCATGAGATTATGTACATAAAATACGAGACCACAACGAATGGCTGTTAATGAATAAATCATTAGAACATTTATAGCACAAACGTAAGGAATCGGCTTATGATTCATTGGAAGGGTTGAAAAAGTTTCGATACACTCTCCAAATAATATTACATATTCGCCATAAGTTTTGTTATCAAAACGCAACTGAACTAATACATCCAACATATCAATCAGCTACCGTGACGATTTACTAACACAACTATTAGTTAGAGTTGATATAAAATAGAAAGAGAACAATTACAAAGTAGAAAATGTATTTTATTTTACTGAGAACTTAAGATGAACCCAGACGAATTCCTGTCTCTCCAAAAGATGATAAAGTAAAAACTCAACTAAAAATTGATTATTCCCATTGATTTTAATGTTAAGGAGCTCCTTTAGCAACTGTGAAATTTCATACAAGGTAATCATGTAGGACATTCAAGATTCACCAAACAACTGTAACGACTGAAAGTTCAAGAGAACGAATATGCGTTTACTCTAGACAAACTAGTTTCATTTTAAGATAAACCCTTCCAGTTTACAAAGATGGGGAATACTTGACTTTAAAGGAAAAATTTACTATCCAGTTAAAAGATGATGGTGATGTTACAAATTAGTTAAAAAATATCTCAAAATGTCCATAGAAAGAATGACAGACATAGCATATCAAAATATTGATCCAATGGAGCGAAAAACAGCGGAATGGCAATGAGTAAAATGAAAGCGCAGAAACTTGTGAAAGGTGTCAACATCAAACGCTAATTAGTGGAAAACAATCAAGATGTGTACAAACCCCATATTTTACGGTAAACTAATTTGAAAAAAATTCAATCTAACAAAAATATGCACCGTACACACTCCAAATTAATATTTAATTTCCTATTGTCTACAAGTTTACAGTTTGAATTCCTGCATTTAAGGATACGTTCTCATTTAGTCATCACATGCAGCTGTTAAAGTTCGACGACAGTCCTAAAATCGATTGAAACCACTAGTAACATCTCCCTTAATAAAAAAAGATGATTTATGTACAGCACACCGGTCATACTCAATAAACGGAGTTATAAAAAAAAACAATAAATTCTTCCAGACTACAAAGAAAAATTCAAACAAAGAGTAAAAACGAAGTACTATTCTAACTAATCACAAACAACAAACCTACAAAATTAAAAGATTTCAATCAACATTATTTAGTTACTTGAGTAAATATAAATATAGAATTATCTGTTGATACCACGAAAATGGAATTACAATCCTCATTTAAATTCATTTACAGTTCGTATATACTAAAAATCGGAGCATCTGGCATATTTAAAATATCTTTGAATAAACATTTTAGACTGACATAAAATCACAAGAATAGGATTACAAGACAATTAAATCCTAACGATACCAGCTTGAGGAAATCAAAACCTGAGAAAAGCCCAAAGCGTATTGTTGACTGGTAGTTTTTGTTTAATAGTTATGATGTCGCAAATTTCCTTAAACAGCATGAAAATGAATCAAGGCTAAGGCTAGAAAAAATATACTCACCCAGAAAATAAGTAGAAGAGAAATCCAAAATAACCGAAATCGTAGGAAAACAAACTTACGTCATCTTCATTCAGTGAAAGACAAGTAGCCGAATTGCGTTCTATGTTTTTCAATGAAGAGTCCCTCTTGCAGATTACTTCAATTATTGCAACAGCACCGATTATACCCACACATTTCGAAAATAATGACTGACTTGACAGCAGCTTACGAACAAACAGCAGTAAACTGTCCTGTTGTTCGCGATGTTCTCTGATTCTATTAAGGAACAGAAAGAATTTTAAGGTGAACATGTATATACATGAAGGTATGAAACTAATTTCGTGCATCTAACAGTTTATAATTAATGAGTGAGTTCAATTGAGTTCAATAACAAGAAATAAAAACCAGACTAATGTCTACAATTTAGAATATCTACGGAACCAGTGAGTTGGGATGATACTATACTTAAATGTGAAGGTATCTGCCAAAGCAGTTATCAGTACAACAGAAAGAGCAGGTTGACTTGAATTAAATGAACGTGTTTCGAAATGTTCTCGCCCAAGAGAAAGAGACTTCCACTATTGTAATTTCAAGATGTTCCATTGACATACAATAAATAAGTACTTGGAATGCATCAGATTGATTAATAAGCAACTAAGACCTAGTCATCTTAAATTTCCAGAGGCTATCAAACGTCTAAATCTGATTTTATTTAAAAACAAAGTGCTGTTAATCTCCCCTTATCCGAGTAACATCACATTTTTGTTATTTGGTGACACCATTTCTCAAGTTTCTTCCTCGTCAATGAACTTAGTTTAACTGATTGACCTTAACCCATGAATTATTATTTATGTTTTTTCTCAGTTACTCTGCTGTGTAAAATATTATCCTAATTGGTGTTTCAGAACCTTTATTGCACAAGATATCTAATTACAATGTATAGTCAAATCCTTAATATTTCGAGTGTTTGTTGATTTATAGTGATACATGTTTGCATGAACTTTAAGATAAGTTGTTTAACCGATATACTTAACTATTCCGCCTCTTATTTTTAGCTTAAGCACTGATACAGATCAGTCCTGAAGTAATATTTCGCATTTAAAAGGAGGGAAACGCATCCTAAATATGCTATTATTGTTGTTGTTCAAGGCGATCAAGACTGCATTTTGTTAGTCTTCACCATTCATATATTCTAAATCAGTAACCGAACTTTTTAGCAGATTGATCCCTGAAAAGTTCGTTGAAGGACATCGATGACGAATTTAAATACAAATAGGGGTGGTGGGTGATCCTGGGGAGTGCCACTTGATTTAGACAGTTATGGTGACAGTTTTCCACGACCAATAATACATGAGTACAGAGCCTTCACAAGGTTTGTGTACTTATTTAGTACGTCTTTCAATCACAAATATTGACACAGAACCTCCCGGACAATATGGCGAATGATTAAGAAACCTTTTTAGTAGCTTGCAAATATTATTTGTCCCTAAATCCCATAAAGTCCCAAGAGATCTATCAATCCGGGTCAAAAATTACCAAAAACATCCTAACTATTACAATTATTTTATTTAGGTTTTTGATTCGCCCACTCGACGAAAGTGAACGTTAAAGGTGAAATCCAGGTGTGTACAGGTAGGACAACCTAGTTGAGTTAGATGATAAATAAAAATTTCCACTGTAAGTCGCTGATAGATATTTTGAAATGAATAGAAACGAAAAAACGCTAGGAAAAAAAATGCGACATTTTAGGAGCAATGTAAATGCTTCAATTAAGATTTATTAAGACATACCCAAATGCCGTATATGCGAGTATAAAAAATATATGTTTTATATGTTTTTTCCGGTGTAAATAGCCCGAGTGGTGCCCATTAAACACGTTAAAATCTTTCAAATTAGTTTGTTTAGGATCACAACAATACCCCGTAAAATCAACTTGATTGCGAAGAGCACGTAAATTTGTTTCGAAAATCCCCAATTCTTTAGCACTCGATTGAGCTAGTCGTATCAATGTCACAAGAGTAGCGTCTATGATGCCTTCCAACTTAAAGCGACCAGTATTTCTCACAATTAAGTTATTGATCCCCGTCAACGAATGGTGAACAAGATGACTTATAATTTCCTGTTTTTGTAAATGGTCACTCATGCAGCTAGTGAATGTTTTGATGTATAAAGAGAGGGCAATATACCTGGTTACAAATTTGAAATGAGTGGGAACCAGATCATTTGATGCGATAAGCTGATTCAAAATGAATGTAAATGGTGAAAAAAGACGAGTACTCCCAGAAAATAGTAACTCTCCGTAATTTGCTAGAAATGTGTCTATATCACTATGGATCTTATCATGTGAAAACAACCTTCCAGTAATCAAAAGACGACGTACTGAAGAGAGCACTTCAGTTTTTAAGCGATTAAATTGATATGAATCAGAAGAACAGAGAGCTTCCATTGAAGAAGTGTTTGAAGCCACATCTAAATTATCTCCACTTTTCTGAACAGTCATTGTTGGAGTACTGAGAGCTATACATAGTATGATGAAATCTTGAAAAGACTGATTGTGAGGTCTGAAACCATTGATAGTCTGACAGGTTGAGTCCCACGTTTGAGAATCTAAACCAATTACACGTATCCATCTGAAAAAACAAATAGAACAAACCTGACAAAATACGTAACCATCATAGTGATAACTGAGGAATACCACTTAACATGGAAAATATTTAAAACCACATATCCACTTAAATTTGTCAGCTGGTTTGAAATAGTTAACTCATGTGCTGAAATTAATATATAATGGAGTATTAACCTCTGGAAACGAACAATGATCACTGTGCAGATAGTCAGCCAGCTAAAATGTAGGACTAGGCACATATATGCATCGGTTCAAGTTGCCAAACTTCATTAGCACAAGATGAACGCCAAATTCATAGAAACAGTTCCTTCAATGGTAGTAAAAAAATCTCATATAAAAACATGATACAGGGAGAAAGAATTAGTTTGTAGAAAAGAAAATATAAAGTAATTTTATTCTCACGGTTTAAGGGAAGACAAAAGGTGCATACGCCTAAGTCGTTGTGATCGATTACGAGCTATGTCACCCAGAGTCTCACTGAAAAACTGTTCCGCGTTACCTACAGTCAATGCCTCTTCTATCTCTTTCGTTTTCGTTGCCCACTACTGTTAACGATCGTTCCTTAGACTTTTAGTTAACCTAGACCTGACTTGTTTTCGCTCGTCATCGTATTCGAAGCATGATGGGATAAGACTACGAGAATCTATCGATGCAATAGATGTAGCAGAAATCCACTGGTTTTTCGTAACTTTAGATCACTAATAGATGTCGCTTCTATTTCCAGAGCTGTTCGTATATCTTCTTAAGTAATATATGAGTTAGCCTTGTTTTCGAAATAGCCTAAGTGTACCTTCAGTTGTTTCTGGAATGTACCTTTGGCCTTCTCGTCGCTAAATTCAACTCTAATGGGTCTTACTGTAGTTTTTCTGCGTCCAGAGAGGTACAAGCAAATGTATACTCGTATTACAGTATGATTATAGCCTAAACATGTATTCCAAAACGAGCGACAGTCTTCAATAGAGCTTATCCAACGATGACTGATGGCAATATGGTATATTTGAGTCCACTGTTGATTTGATACAGAGGACCATCATATTAGACAATGTCTCTCCTTCTACTTAAAGTTAAAGCTTATCAGAAATAAACGATCGTCTGAGAACAGTTGTAGCAAACGGTCACCATTATCAATTCGCTGAGCCGGAATACAAAATAACTCATATAAATGTCTTTCTGTTTGGTTTAAGCTACCTACTTGGGCATTAAAGTCACCTGCTACGAGTACTATATCTGAGTATTAAGCTTTTTGAAGTTCGGAAAGCTTTCTGTAAAATTCACCTTTCACTGCATCCGGGTTGCAGTTAGTAAGAGCGTAGGCAGAAATGACGAAAACGAGACAGCGTGTATTCCTATCTTTTTGAGTTCTTACTGTCTCGTTTAATCGGACAGCGCACAGGTGACTGTTTGTTGTAATCCAGTCTAGGAGAGCCTGTTCTGCCTTAAAACTTAATGATACGCCCACATTTGCGAGGCCACAGGAAGTAGCAGTGGTGTCTGCAGATACTCGAAGGGTAAATCGTGACGGTTCTTTATATTGACAAGGTGAGGTCAAATGAATGACCAAACTTGGATTCTGTGTGCGTGTTTCGAAGACGCACGAGATTCTTGAGTCTTAACTAGAAAAGCCTGTTGTCCTATCTGTCACAAGGTTCGGACGGTAAAAGCTCCAACATCTGGTTTAAAGAGTGATTTCAGGAAACTAGGAATAACATTTCATGAACTCAAATCATTAGCGCAAAACTATGTGGTGCCCATAACACATAATTCGTATCTAAAATATCCCTAAAACCACAAATAATGGATTACTACATTCATATCTTTGTGGTCTATATATGTTATAAATTATTTATCCTACATTTTGTTGTTTAATTTACGGAAAATCTACACACAAAATTTCATACCATCTAGAACTCACTCAGATGCAATATTTTTGTTAAATCGAAATGCAACTCGTAAAAGGTCAACAAGAGTAGAATTTATTACAGCTGCTGAATCAACGAAGCCTGATCTAGCAAAACTGAAAAAAGTGCGTAAACGCGTTACAAGTCTAGATAATTCAGCTGGTGTCTGTGGAAGAGCTGGTCCACTAATCAAAAGACAACGAGTTATTATACGAAGATACTCAAAATAGAAATCCAGGCCATTACAGCGATCAAGAAGTTGGAAGAAAGCAGAATGTAGTCTATCCATCAAGTCTCCTTTCACAGAAAAATCCGTTAAACACTCGATGAGGCAAATGACTGCATTACAATCCTTGGATGAGGTGTGTTGATTTTCAAGAGATACATTATCGAGTAAGTTGATAAGCTGGTAAACAAGCGATGATCTGTCTTCATCACTTAATATACACCCTGACGAACAAGGAGAAGATGCCAGATCAGGAAGGATCCCAAGGATTTTGGCTTGTACTCGTGGTTCCTCAGCAATCTGAAACAGGTCAGTAAGACGTGAGGATATGTCAGAAAATGTTTGTTTGGTGCCGAACAATGGATGAAGACCAATGGGTTGTCGAAATTGCTCAAGAAGATGTTCAGAATATGGCGAATGATTAGCAACTAGCTCCAACACGAAGTCCGTCAGAAGAGAGCACAAACATGGTGTAAACAAAAGTATTTGAAATGCTGTTGCTGGAGAGCCAAACAACAGCAAGACGTCATTATCGGGAAGATCAACTTCCGCATTGGGTGTGTCCGTAAGTAAAGGATATAGCAAATTGAGGAACGTAGATAAATTACTTGGAATATCTTCATTTGAAACTGCTGATAGACTGCGTAATTCATCAGTCAGTTTGTGACACAACTGATGCTTGGACTTTAGAAAAGTTTCCAAATAACGGCATCGCTTTTGAGCGGAATAAGCCATAGCCCAAGGTGAAGTAGGATTGGATACATGATTGTTAACGGCTAAGAATGGCATTTTAGTCAGATAAAACTGTCCCGTATTCGGACATCTACTTATCCCAATTTTTTGCAAGATATCTTGTAGCGTTTGAGCTGGGACCACAAAAAAGGGAGTAACTTCCACACTTGTTGATAGCCAACTACTGCCTTCAGGTGCATAGTCACTTGAAGAATCTTTGTCACAACACCCCAAAGCGTCGGATATTCGTGATAGCATTCAGTCGGAATAAGTGCACCAGTTCAGCCAACAAAAATCTAAGGGGTAAGGAAAAAGGTTAGTAATCTCACCCTGAATCAAAACAAAACACATGAGAACCTAACTACAGAGTCTACAACATGTAGTAAAATTAAATATCAATTGCAAGAACCAACATCTAATGAATATTCTAGTCTTACTGTTCAATGATAAAACCTACTTAAACCATACCTAGTCAATTGCCAGTGTCTTCAAGTATGGCTTACATTTCGTGACTTTAAAATCACAGAATCAGAGTGGGCAACTGTAGTCTGTAACGTTATTAAACAGTTAACCAATTATCAGACGCTTTTGCTAAATTTTTCACTGAAACCCACAGGACACATAATAACCAAAGTAAAAGGATATTTGAAACGAATTTACAAAGCCAACTACTGATAAATACTAGAAAATGATAACATATAATAGGATGTTTGTGAAAATACAGAAGATTGTACTAAAACACTTAGACCCCACCCAGTGAATTCAGAGTAACGAAATGTCTGAAAAGCCTCCACAAACCCGACTGTTCCTAAAGGCTCTCGTTATATGTTTAGATCCAGATTTTCTATGAAACTGATACAATGAAAGTGAGTTGTCCTAAGACGTGTGAAAAAATCACCCAAACCTTGCTTGTTAACAGGAGAACACCTTAGTTTTATAACCACCACCACCACCCGCATGACACTGCCAAGAATAATAAATCTAGTTCATGTCCTCTCCAGGGAGTGTTCAACAAAGTAAAAGGTCGACGAAAAGCCTTTACAGTCATACCCACAGTAGATGAAAACAAATCTCTGAAAGTTATTTTAACGCAGAACACCAGTATTCAGTAACTAAAATAGTTGCCTCTATGGTAATGTTATGCTCTTGCTCTTTGAAGATATAAAACTCACTGAGGTCATCAAAAAAAGATCCAGATATAGTATCCGATGAAATTTGTGGTATTCTAACTGGTCAGAAAACGGAACCACTCCTACCAACAAACCTTCACAAGCCAAATGACCGACTTTTTTTATTACTAAAAAGATTACGACAAAATGCGACTACTTTAAACTTCCCAATGTTCCAATTTTTTGGAGGTGGACTTCAGATTCTTCCCCACAGTCATCTAGAATTTCTTATTTTTTTCTGAAAATCTTAAGGATTTTTGTCTTATTTCCTCTAAACTTTTCATTAGAGCTAATGTAAAATCGATAAAATTATATCCGATAGTTTTAAGTCGCAAGGGAAGAGGCATGGTGTTATACGTTAGGGATCACTTTCGTATACAATCAATCATATCGGAGACGCATGTTAGTGGTACATGTGAGGTAGCATGTTGTACAATTAAATCCAGAAACTGGTTAGTGACTATAGGAGGAATATACCGTAGTCCGTGTTGTCTTGCTGAAGACTTGATCTTTAGACACATCCGTTCTTGGAATAAGGCAGAATGTTGTCTCATCATTGGAGACTTCAACACACTGCACGTATCACAAAACCGACACATAGACTTGGAACATGACCCGTCATTGCTAGACCTTGTCCTCACACACCACTGTGAGGATGTCATCGACATTCAGCACCTTTTCCCACTAATGACCACGTTGTTTTACTTCAAGTTTAGGACACATGGTATACAATTTGTATCTTCTCCACCCCGTCCCGATATCTGGCGAGCTAGTATCCCGGCAGCCAGGAATATATGTAAGAAGACCATAACTAAATCCCGCACTATTTACGAACGACAGTTGGTATATGATAGCCGTACTTGTCCGAAACGATTGTTTTCGTATTGTTAAGCGGCGAACAAATCGTAATGATGGTATCCCCTGTTACTGTTACACAAAAATACAGACTTAATAGCTGAATCATTTCGGGCAAAATGAGACATCATCAGATGACATCTTCACAGTGGTGTGTGAGGACAAGGTCTAGCAATGACGGGTCATGTTCCGAGTCAATGTGTCGGTTTTGCGATACATTGTATAAGTGTACGCTGAATAATAATTGTTAGAAGGTCGCTATGGAAACACCCACCTGAAGCTGTAAGCTCTATCCAGTTGATATGCGGTGCGTTGAAGTCTCCAATGATGAGACAACATTCTGCCTTATTCCAAGAACGGATGTGTCTAAAGATCAAGTCTTCAGCAAGACAACACGGACTACGGTATATTCCTCCTATAGTCACTAACCAGTTTCTGGATTTAATTGTACAACATGCTACCTCACATGTACCACTAACATGCGTCTCCGATATGATTGATTGTATACGAAAGTGATCCCTAACGTATAACACCATGCCTCCTCCCTTGAGACTAGAAACTCTGTTACTTCTAATACAGATGTAGCTCGCAACGTTGGGAGAAGTCTACATTTATGGTGCGTCAAGTTTCTGTGACAACAATTATATTGGTATTTAAACAACAATTATGTCGGGACTTAATGTCTTTTGCGCCCTCTAGCACTAATAATCTCCGAGGTCATAGCAAGAAGGTTCACAAACCATGATCCTATAAGTGGGGTCCCGTTTTTCTGATCGAGTAGTCAATGACTGGAACGCCTCACGCGAACAAGTGGTATCAGCCACATCAGTGAATATTTTTAAGCTGGATCTTTACTGGAAGGCAATCTGTAAGGATTGACACAAGTTTAAAAACCAACTATCCTTATTACTGAGAAATGAAATCGGGAGACCGGGCTTTTATAGAACCTGGATAAATGACTCTATTTATTACTGAGTTTCTGCAGGAAATCACATGTGACGAGAACTCCTAGGGTCAAATTTGGCCTCAAGATAAGAACATACTGACAAGCCGGAAGAAACTCGTAAGTCATTTATAACCGGCTTGTAGACAGAATGGAGGTGAACTTGAACACTACCTAAAGTAATATTCAGAAATTAAGTCTCCCTCAAGCAACATCTAATGACGAAAGAACGGACCAATACACAAGGGTGCATAAGCAGAAACCTTAGGCAGTTCAGTGCATAAAACATACTCTATACAATACTTGTAATGTACACACTGTACCAAGCTTTAGGTCAACGAGCAAGAAAAACAAATTCAATTTCAGTCTACTCTTTGATTTGACGAGGTTGATCTACGGTAGTCCTATCGAGGGAAGCCTCATGAATGGTCCGACGATTTTTGAACCTATCGATAGATAGAATCTTAACCAAGTGTTGAGCTCAGAAGTTCCTCTAGTTGATGATTCAATGGGAATCCCTACCAATGTGGAGATAGGCCTGACAAGCTTCTTTTGTAAATAGTTTTTAATGTTATTTGTATTTACTTTGTCAATTTTTCACTGTATGTACATTTGTCACTAAATTACTGCACGTGTTGTTTAAGCGAATGACCCTGAACACACTTTCCGTTGTGTAATTACATAGCTTGACATTCTGTTGCTTGTCAATAAATACATGGATACACACATATCCCTCGTTCTATTTCCGTTTGTGATTGAGCTAACTGAAATCTAAATCAAATATTACCTGCATTTATAGACTGTGAGTGGGAATATACCATACCTTACATTGGATTGCACTACTGGAGAGTTCGTCAACCTGATTGGAATTACCAAGCATTTATAATTGTGGATTTTGAGTACCAGACCAAAGCTGAACACGCATCAATTTGGTGAACTTAAGTAAAGTCCCAATTTTCTATTGTATTAGTAACAATTAACCTACATATATTAACATTAATATTGACCCTTAATAACTTTGTTGATACTTTTTACGTTTATATATCGTCTGGTCCACCACAATAACATTAAAGTTAATGCTCAGATGATAAGTAATTGAGTTTGGCCTTGTGAACTTTTAAGAAATGTCCTCATTATCTGTATCCGAAGACATGTCGGTGGTAAATTCAACATCAAGCAGGCCGTAGCTGCCCTGAAATTTTCGTCTGACGGTTGACCTAACGTGATCACTTCAACATGCAAGTGCTTTAGCACAGGTAAGACCTACCTCTATGCCGATGACTTAAAAGTCGTCTATAAAACTGACATTTGAGATGCATGTGGTACTTCGCATACAATCCAACATGAGCTGAACATGGTAGACGACTAGTGCAAACGCTGGAGGTTAGAGCTCAACACAGATAAATGTGACTGGTTATGTATAGGAGACACGACCTGGGGGTAAATTACTCACACAGTCTTAATTGCTCTGAACACAACTCAGCCAAATCATTTAAAATGCGGAAATTGCTTGGCTTCATTCTACGTAATTTCTTTCAAGATGAATCTAACATCCTTCTTTATAAAGTTCATGTAAGACCTATTATTGAACACTGCCCTTTTTCATTTTCCAACCTACGCCTATCTGATATACTAAAGGTGGAAGGAATACAATGAGACCTCACCTGCAAAATACTTAAGACTGACTCAGTCGTTGACTACATTTCCCGATGCCAAATCTTAGAAAAAGAACCCTTTTGGGAGAGAAGGCTTAGGGCTTATTTGATTCTCTACATCAAACTGTTCAAAAACCTTACCTATTCAACGTGTAAGATAGTTCTTGCCCAAGATTCACACGAATACGAACTTCGAAACAAAGTATCTACGGTAAAAACTGAGAAATACAGATCGAAACTCGGGAAAACTTCGTCCTCATCAAGTATTCAATAATATGAAACAGCCTTCCATCCGAAATTCGCATGGCAGATGAATTACATACTTTTGTAAAACTGCTTGATCAAACCCCCACTTACACTTATCTTGCACGCACGAACACATCTGCGCCTTACTCAGACATCGTAAGCTCTCTCCATGTCTAAAACAAAATAGACTTCAGGTTCATTTTGTTTTCTTTTTCTACTTTGCAGTTGTATTAGTTGGTTTTTCCGCATTATTTCTTCACTTGAAGTAGACAGGTAACTCTCTGGACCTATCGATACTGTTCAACTAAACTCGGTCTCTAAGGAACACTCACTATCACCCTAAAAAGTCAAGAGAAACGCACAATCGACTGCCTACTGCCAGTGGTCCTGCATCTATGGAGTCTGTTACCAACCAACTGGTTAGGACAACACAAAATAGCATCAGCACCAAATTAGTGTGAGTTTCTTCCCCTTTATTCAATACCAGCTTTTTACTCTTCTGTGCACTATGTTGACTAGCAATTAATATTATTTCTCCACTCGTTACCTTATCTACAACTCATATACTTCTATACTTTTTCACCTACTTTAATAAACAACTATCCAACATTATAACATTCCTAATGCTTATACTCTGATTGGCAAACTATACTTTATACTATAGACAATTAAAGCACTGCATCGATGACCCACCCACAGTCCAAAAATAGTAATTGCCTGATAAGCTTGTAAGGTGGTACTTATAGAAATAGTGTATTCCAACAGGTTGTGAAACACAGAGGATTGTGCAAGGTATGACATATATCCGAAAATGAGCTTAAATGAGCCAAACATCACAAAAGGAGGGTAGGTGGAGTTACTGACCAGCAAGGTTTGATAGTGAGGGTGATGACTTCAATCCATCCACGTTTGTAGGGCGGAACATTTTGTTTGTATCAGGCTCTTTATAACTGAGAATAAGTCAATCAATCTGTGACATAGATTGTCTTCCTACGCTCACTATTCAGACTCATGTTTCCAATTTTACGCTGGATTAGCTATTCTACTAAGACAACCTATAACATGCCAACTCATAATTTTACACTAGCATTGTGTGGATGCATGGGATGGACAAACAAAGAAAAGAAATAAAAAATAGACAATAAAAGACATAGTCATTGGTATTTTTAACATTTCATCCTCTCTTCTAATAAACCTCTTTCCTTGTACCAACCTTGAATTCCCTTCCCTCATAAGAGCTTAATACAACATGTTAAACATCACAACTCATTGTTCTTTATTACTGCATTCTCTTATATGGAGCCCTTGACTTCATTTCACTCTATCAAAAGATTATATGAATTTAATCGAATTTATTTTAACTGTGTCTGTTCTACTGCAAAATGATAATCAAAGTTTAGCGTTCATATCAAAGTGCCCTGCTGCTCTTCTGTTTCTCTTTATTCTTTCCTCAGAATATTGCTCTGAGGGCATAGCTATGGAAATTCTGACGTCTGGAACAATCTTGACGTACGCATCTCCTCAAGGTCATAGTTTACAGCAAGCGCTCTACAAGTCTACTTTATAACAACTATAAAATTAATAATTTGGGAAGCATGCTGTGAGCCAACAAATGTTTTGATTTGTAGATCGTGCGTGTGAAAATGGCGCGTGCCTGATCATGCAGAAATATATTATTATTTTTGAAATATGGTAGTAGAGAATTTCCACTGTTTTGTTTAAAACTTTTCAACCTATCTATGGAATATGGGACCTATCCATCTGTGTTCAAAACATCTCTTATCACCCTTAGATTCAAAACAGGATCACGTTGTGATATTGCTAAGAACAGATCAATCAGTCTGACATCCTTGTTATCAAGAACCATGGAAAAAATCATCCACAAACAGCTATTATAATTTTTACCTTCGGCCAGTCTGATTAGTCTATCCCAACACATGCTCATGCTTCACATCGCACCTGGAATTTTTGATCAAGATACTTAGAGAGGAGATGTTGGTCATTCAGTGATAATTCATTACTTCGATTTTAGCAAGACTTTCGATAGGGTCCCACACAAACTTCATCTTCTAAGACTCTCTTCATTCGGCATACAGAATCCCTTTTTATCTTAACTCAAATCTTTTCTAGAAGAACGTAGTCAAATCGTTCGCTTTGGATCTTGCTTCTCTGAACCTGTGAATTTGACCAGTGGGGTTATACACGGAAGTGTGATTGGTCCATTACTCTTCCTCTCTTTTATCAATGACATGTGTTCCCTCTTTAAGTATGGTAAACCTTTCCTTTTTGCTGATGACCAGAAAGTAGTTTATTCATTCTCTTCTCCCACCAAAGAAAGTTATATTTCTGCGGTTATCCAAGAGGAAACAAACAAGTTATACGAATGGACTGTTTCGTGGAATTAGCCACTTAATATTGACAAAAGTGGATTTATTCACATTGGCCGCTGCCTTAACCTAAATTTGATTATACACAAACATACACTGAAACCTCTCAACACTGTTCGTGACTTGAGCTTAAGACACAGCAACAATTTGAACTTGTAGTGACTCACATTTATCACGAGAACAATTATTATTATAACCAATTGTACCAGTGTTTGTTTTAATGTGCTTTTGTTTAACTGTGCTAATTATAGCCATTTTGTGCTTCCATTACCTTCCATTATTGTTCCGCGGTTTTTGCTACTGTTCGCACGTACTCCATTCTCCTGCTTTCGCTTGTACCGTTCTTGGCACGATCTCGGTATTCATTCGATACCACGAGATCGCCAGACGAATAAATCTGGTTACGCTCAACCTACGCCTTCTGATTTCCTTGGCACGTGTTTTTTGATAGCGGTGTTCATAGTCAATCTCCACTCGACAACACGCTACAAACTATTCTGAGCACATTGGATCGCAAGTATCCAAAGCTAGAAAGGTCATCGGATTCATAATAATAAACTTCAATAATATCGAATCGAAATTACTATTATTATGCACAAAATGTATCTTACCCATTCTTGAATATGGTATTTTAGTTTACAGTAATTGCAAGCATAATGACCTGATTAAAATTGAAGGTGTTTAAAGAAGGTTCACCAAAGCTGTTTTGCGGTATTCTGACAACAAGGACTATCACCAAAGATGTCAACAGCTCAAATTAAAACCTTTTTGGATCAGACTTATTAAATTAAACCTTGTCTTTATCTACCGGCTTATTAACTGTATTTCCTATTCTTCGGTATCCACCCCTTCATACTCTATGATATTATCCCACAATCCTATCAATAAAAAACTATTCTAGCGATTCAGCGACCTACACAAACTTACGCCAGAATGTTTTCGTTATTCACTACTCAACCATGTAGATCAGACTGCCTGTGAACCTCCGTTTCAACGAAACGTTAGTGGCATTGCGTCCTAACAGGAGACAATTTAAAAAATAGATGTTTATTAATTGTTACGATACGATGAGTCAGTATAGACAATGATGAAGCTTCCGTGTAAAATCTTATACATTAGGCATTTACATATGAGAAATCTACCATTCTAGGATTAGGTCTATTGTTTGAACAGCACTAATATCATAGTAGACCATAATCCTACAAAATCACAACCCGGTTCAAAAGTCTCCTTGATGATTTTCTTTTCAAAAGTGGATTGTGTCACCTATTGAATATTAATGTGTTTAATAATGATCAATACAAACAAGGTCCGTCATCTATTTAATTGACTGAAAAACAAAGTATAACCTTTGAAAATTTTCACGTCTATTTTATTTCTATTCATCTTAATATATGAAGTCTGCTTATATTCATATTTATAATTATCACTGTTGTTAATATAATTATTGGTCCCCCACCACATCAGTTATTCGTCTCGCCCTTTTCCTTCTAAACATATTTTATTCTTAAATATCCAAAGTCTATAACTAAAAAAATTATCTTATGTTACACTTAAATAAATTAACCTCTCAGATTCGTTTTGTCGTCACCACATGCATATGTATAACACATAGAAATTTATATTTGATTATCCTTTGCAATTAATTGTGACTTTCATAGAATCATTCTGCATTATTGCGTAAATGTTTATACTAATATCCGGTTTCAATCTGTATACTATTACATAAATCTACACGTATTTATCTTAGTGCACTAAATGATTTATTTTATTTATCTATTTTATTTTTCTAAATTGTTGGTTTACATCAGAGGTCGATATTCACTACACAATTTTTATTATTACCCTTTTACCAGGTGTTCATTTCTTTTCTCTCTCTTTTTCCCTTCTAAATAAATGTAATTAAGATATTAACTTGTGTTACATTTAAATTAATTTTTCAGACTCGTTTTATCTTGACTATGCATATATAACTCATACATATTGATATTTGATCATTTTTCTCACTTAATTGTGACTTTCATAGCATCTCTCCGAACTATGACTGCACAAACATCTATTCTAGCGTCATATCTTACTGCAATAATAAGTTATTTTTTCCTAATTATTTGCTACTTTATCTTTTTTACTGGTTTGGCGATGCATTCATAATCGTTTATTCTTGTTCTGTGTTCATAAACACGCCTATTAAATTATTTGCTTATTTCACATCTTTATTTATATTCCCTTATTTTCTTACTTTCTTTATTTAGACACAATATTTTTCTTCAATATTCTTCTCAATTACACACAGCCTGATTTATTATTATAATTCTATTTTCATTACTCTCTTTTTTAAATATAGCGAATATAATGGTAACATTATTGAAACTCGTGTATTATGCATTTTTGAAGAAACTCGAAATGATTTCTTCGCAACACTTATGTTCCCATAAAGTGTACGTGAATAATAATAATATTTTTGTAAGGCTATCGATTTATCAGGGAGCGTTTAGTTCAAGCTGGCTAACAGTTGCAAGGTGTAAGTGTAGCACGACGTACATACTCGTGATTTGGCGTGAATGCGTAAACGAATGTCCTCAACTAGATTTGTCCAATATAGTTAATTCAATCAGCATCAGTGTGGAAGATTTACAGGACTATTTATTTTGAGGATAAATTGACTTCTACACAACTGTTAATCAGCATCAAAGTAAGAATCTTCAATACGAACGTCAAGACAGTTTTGCCACATGGAACTAAAACTTAGGTAACTACTAATGCCATCACCAAAGAAGCACAAATAATTGCAGGCAAATGTCCACGCACTGGATACCATTAGCAACAGCCTACTGTGGGAGAGAATAAACCAACTTCCAGCTGAAGAGGAAATTCGGTAAAAACTCTGGAATTGGATAGGGCATGCATTATGGCTATTATCAAATTGCATCACGAGACAAGCACTAATTTGGTATCCTGAAGGGTCAAAGAAAACAGTAAGACCAAGGAACACATTGCGTCGAGAATATGAAGCAGACATGAAGAGAATGAATAGCAGCTGGAAAGGACTGTTCAGGACTGATTTCAATGGAGAATGCTGGTAAGCGGCCCATGCTCCTCCATCAGGAGTAGAAGGCATAAATAAGTGGGCAACCTGTCTAAAAGACTTATGTGGAGTTTCTCCAGTCTCTTGATAATCTATCTTCAGTTACATTTATATTAAAACATATTCAAAATGGCTTTCGGACAAAGTTTGAGAATTACTTCAGTAATCTTGAAGCGTTCTACCATGTCTTATTAAAGTTATCCACATTAAGTTTATTCAACTGAATAAAGACATCTCGTACCTGGTCATTATTCACAGTCATCTCTAACTAGCGACGTAGTTCTATCATTTTTATAAAGCGCTGAAGTTCCGACGTCTTCATTTTATACCATGTTTTTATCCGAATATAAACGTGATTGGTTTTCTGCTGATCCTTTGACAAGCTTTTCTTCGTACAACCTTCTGAATATGCTCTGTACCAATGCATAAATATTTCTTATTTGTTTATTCACGCCTATTACCCACTGTCGAGCATAATCCTGTCGATCAGTATTCCTTTAGCTCCCTGATATTGAGACATTGTCTCATAAGTATCCAGAAACCTCCCTGAACGAGCAATTATTTACTTCCGCGTATCGAATATGCGTGTACAAATGCTTGCTGGCATTGACAAAAGTTAACCAAAACTTAGACCAGGACGTCCAGTTTCACCTGAGTTCCTTCAAATTACTTCGAAAGTTAACTATTAAGGCCGTAGACTAACAAAAACTAATTGAATGTCTCTTTTAGCCTGTAGAAGCCGATTGAGCTATTATAAATTCAGGAGACAGTGCAAACCTTAAGTGCCATATGACTCTTTCCACTTTCACAAGCTTCATCATCAGAACAAAATAATACTGAAGGTATTACTATACAAACGACATCCTAAACGATTGTTTGCGTATTTTAGTCCTTTGTACTCTATCTTCACAGGTTTACTGAATATAATTCAGATTCTGCTCTAGATTAAGTCTTATCATTGTCTAAAATAAGATCATCAGTATTATTGGCTCACTCAGTGACTCAGTTTTTAAGCAATTTATTGAAATACTCCTCAGTGATTCTAGAGAGTAATTATTCTTGAAGCATTGTAGAATTCCGTAGCGCTTTGATAGATGGAACAATGTCTGGAAACTGAAACCTAACCATTAAATTACAACATCTAAGAACAATTTTATGATCAATTATATTCCCATCAAAAACGCCTTTACAGCCCCGAAGTTCATGCAGTTTACACGACTTAATATCTGTTCTTTACGAGTTTCATAAGGGAATGATATAAGCTTGTTTGGGGACGCTAAAGTTCAGGATTCGATCCTAAGTAATCTGTTCGGCGTTTCTTTAAGGTTTTATTGCTGAAACCATGGACTCATACTTCAGGGTTTGTAGAATTATGGTCTACTTCGTCATTAGTACTGCTCTAATAATAGACCTTATCCTCAAATTGTAGATTTTCCATGATGTAGCTGCTTAATCTATAAGATCTCACGTAGAAATCAAATCATTGTCTACAGACTCGTATCGTAACAATCACTATTATGTGATGGATAAAACATTTAAGCTGGAGATAGAGCAATATACTTAATATGAATAAAAGTAATAAGCTACATAAGAATGACCATGCCTAAAAGGCTGAGCCATGCAACCGACTTGAATGTTCCACCTTCTCCAATGTTAAACTTTTCTTTGTGTCAATTGTCGAATGTAAGTCTTTTCAGTAGTTATAGACTCGGCTTGAAACGTCGTATGGTTGACGTACAATGCCATACAAGCTCTCTGTAATTAGCTGCTTCATTGCGAACATTTTATTTTTTCTTATAACCTCACCTATATCTATTTGTCATTCATAATGCCATAGTGAGGGTTTCATTTCGATCTAGATGTGGACTCATAATGGTGCTCACTAATTCCTTGATATCCCACAGCCATTCATTTCTTGCTGGCTGTTGTTCTAGCTTTGTTTAGTAGTTCAGTCGCTTCAAGAATCGGCGGAGACATTATAGAGAGGCATGATTGGCACAGTCAACATGATAGCGACTTTCAGCACCTCTTATTTGTAGCCAGTGTGGGTCCAATGTAAGTGTTGTGATGCCACGTACATTACTTGTCTCATTGCATTTAGGGCTGCCCCAAGTATTCGGAGTTTGACAACGCCTTAAACAGTATAACTCTTTATAATCAAAGTATGCCAACTCAGTCAAGTCAGTAAAATAAGTTTGAAGATATATTTGGAAGGTTATCGATATGTCGAAGGAAATTCTGGTCAAAGCTGGTCAGTATTTGAAGGAGATGCGTAGCACGGTGCACCCAGTTTTGATCGATCATGGATGCGTGGTCGAGCACCTTCAACTCGGTGAGTCCATTAAAACTAATGCAGTCATAATCAAATGTCGAAGACTCACAGAGCTATTGATTCTGGGGGTTTATTTACCGCTACCCATTTCATCCTTGCCTTGAAGGATGTATGTGGATCTACTATACAATGTTCTGCTCACACCAATTAAACAGTTAAGTGCGCTCATGTAGAACAACACCAAAAATCAATGTTCGCGCAGAAGAAACATAAAACGATAGATATCTGTTGTAGAAGATGATTTGTAGGATGATAGTTGCTTTAAAAATCTAGAATTGTTAAATTCTGTAACTGAAAATTCAACTTTGATGAGTGTAAAAGAAGCTCTCACGTTTCAGGATACAATCGAGACTAAAAGGTTTGCTCGGTAAGGTAATATGGGAGAGTGAGGAAGTCAGGCAGTATGTTCTCGCCAACAGGTTACATGTTATCGGGCATTTTTGGTTGTCATTATTTACCAGCTATTAACAGCATTTTTCCATCAAATTTCAATTTTCGCAGTGTTTGTCGTTGATATTTGCCTTTTTTCAGTTAATCAGCAGTTTAACACAGTCGTTTCTTAATACCTAGTCAAATATTCGAATGTGTGAACAATTAGTATTCGTGCGGCCCAACGGACACCTGAAAAACTCACAGCAATTGAAATACTGAATGGCCACCTATTGCCAGTCCGTTTAAGATCGTTGAAACGAAAGAGCGGGTGGCTTTGGGTGTTCTTAGCTTTGTACTGAGCAACGGCACTAGGCTGGTTTGTCCCGTTCCACAGTAGGCTGTTGCTGATTGTATCCAACCAACGCGTATTGACTATCTTGAGTAGACGACTGTTTTTACATGTTTGAACGTTTGTGATGATGATTTTCGTATTTCAATACGTTTCCGCTCCGTACAGTAGGATCGTCTTGATATTCCGTCCGTAGCTCTTCTAGAAATACTGTTGGTCTGAAGTCCGAATAAAAATGGTTGAGCATGGAGTCAGCAACCCCATTCCGTAGAAAGACGTCTTGCTAAAACAACGCCAACCAGCCATACACTAATGGTATCAAAATGATATATTTTCGTATGAAATAACGTAATTAAAACATATATCGTCAGATGTTAGGTTGCTGATATCCTTGCGAAGATAACCAACAGCAGAAATAAGTACTATTATGAAGTGATTCAGAGAAATAATTGAAATCTACAATTTTTTATTTAAAGTAGCATTGTCCATTGACATTTGGAAGAAATGAAATGAGATTAACGAAGCGAAGTCACAGCTGTTTAAAATAATCTAAATTAGAAGTAGCTATCTTACCACTGAAATTCGCAAAATTCTACAATCAAGTACTAGGTTTACGAACACAGGCTTCACTACAGTTCAAAGGGGTCACAAAGTATAGAACAGTTACGGAAACAAAAACTGTACACATAACATAACGTACTTCACTAGCTTTTATGATCTTTTCCGAATGGCTAGGAGCCTATTTGAGTTAGATGGAAATGATGTGACAAACAGCCAACTTCAAAGTGATGCCTCGCAGTCAGCACTTCACAACGTTTGCCCTTTCGTCGTATCAAAGTATTATTGCTGCTTTGAAGACTGTACAACACAAAGGACGCTATCACAGAAATATATTAGCTAGAATAGGTACAAGAGAAATCGTGACCACCATCTCATGAGACAGTCCACGGCGTTGGTTGCCCTTGACCTTGACAGGGATCGATGAACTGATTGGCATTCATTGATACACCGGTTAGGACTCAGTGACATTTCACTGCCCCTACAATACATCTGTTCAGCTTCATGTGTATGTTCGTTGTACCAACATTCCTATGTTTCACAGACACGGAGGACTGCGCAGTACACTCTCCTTGCTGTAACGCTGTTAGAACAAGTTGATGGCCATATAAAAGAATTTATGAATTTATGATAGCCGTACTTGTCCGAAACGATTGTTTTCGTATTGTTAAGCGGCGAACAAATCGTAATGATGGTATCCCCTGTTACTGTTACACAAAAATACAGACTTAATAGCTGAATCATTTCGGGCAAAATGAGACATCATCAGATGACATCTTCACAGTGGTGTGTGAGGACAAGGTCTAGCAATGACGGGTCATGTTCCGAGTCAATGTGTCGGTTTTGCGATACATTGTATAAGTGTACGCTGAATAATAATTGTTAGAAGGTCGCTATGGAAACACCCACCTGAAGCTGTAAGCTCTATCCAGTTGATATGCGGTGCGTTGAAGTCTCCAATGATGAGACAACATTCTGCCTTATTCCAAGAACGGATGTGTCTAAAGATCAAGTCTTCAGCAAGACAACACGGACTACGGTATATTCCTCCTATAGTCACTAACCAGTTTCTGGATTTAATTGTACAACATGCTACCTCACATGTACCACTAACATGCGTCTCCGATATGATTGATTGTATACGAAAGTGATCCCTAACGTATAACACCATGCCTCCTCCCTTGAGACTAGAAACTCTGTTACTTCTAATACAGATGTAGCTCGCAACGTTGGGAGAAGTCTACATTTATGGTGCGTCAAGTTTCTGTGACAACAATTATATTGGTATTTAAACAACAATTATGTCGGGACTTAATGTCTTTTGCGCCCTCTAGCACTAATAATCTCCGAGGTCATAGCAAGAAGGTTCACAAACCATGATCCTATAAGTGGGGTCCCGTTTTTCTGATCGAGTAGTCAATGACTGGAACGCCTCACGCGAACAAGTGGTATCAGCCACATCAGTGAATATTTTTAAGCTGGATCTTTACTGGAAGGCAATCTGTAAGGATTGACACAAGTTTAAAAACCAACTATCCTTATTACTGAGAAATGAAATCGGGAGACCGGGCTTTTATAGAACCTGGATAAATGACTCTATTTATTACTGAGTTTCTGCAGGAAATCACATGTGACGAGAACTCCTAGGGTCAAATTTGGCCTCAAGATAAGAACATACTGACAAGCCGGAAGAAACTCGTAAGTCATTTATAACCGGCTTGTAGACAGAATGGAGGTGAACTTGAACACTACCTAAAGTAATATTCAGAAATTAAGTCTCCCTCAAGCAACATCTAATGACGAAAGAACGGACCAATACACAAGGGTGCATAAGCAGAAACCTTAGGCAGTTCAGTGCATAAAACATACTCTATACAATACTTGTAATGTACACACTGTACCAAGCTTTAGGTCAACGAGCAAGAAAAACAAATTCAATTTCAGTCTACTCTTTGATTTGACGAGGTTGATCTACGGTAGTCCTATCGAGGGAAGCCTCATGAATGGTCCGACGATTTTTGAACCTATCGATAGATAGAATCTTAACCAAGTGTTGAGCTCAGAAGTTCCTCTAGTTGATGATTCAATGGGAATCCCTACCAATGTGGAGATAGGCCTGACAAGCTTCTTTTGTAAATAGTTTTTAATGTTATTTGTATTTACTTTGTCAATTTTTCACTGTATGTACATTTGTCACTAAATTACTGCACGTGTTGTTTAAGCGAATGACCCTGAACACACTTTCCGTTGTGTAATTACATAGCTTGACATTCTGTTGCTTGTCAATAAATACATGGATACACACATATCCCTCGTTCTATTTCCGTTTGTGATTGAGCTAACTGAAATCTAAATCAAATATTACCTGCATTTATAGACTGTGAGTGGGAATATACCATACCTTACATTGGATTGCACTACTGGAGAGTTCGTCAACCTGATTGGAATTACCAAGCATTTATAATTGTGGATTTTGAGTACCAGACCAAAGCTGAACACGCATCAATTTGGTGAACTTAAGTAAAGTCCCAATTTTCTATTGTATTAGTAACAATTAACCTACATATATTAACATTAATATTGACCCTTAATAACTTTGTTGATACTTTTTACGTTTATATATCGTCTGGTCCACCACAATAACATTAAAGTTAATGCTCAGATGATAAGTAATTGAGTTTGGCCTTGTGAACTTTTAAGAAATGTCCTCATTATCTGTATCCGAAGACATGTCGGTGGTAAATTCAACATCAAGCAGGCCGTAGCTGCCCTGAAATTTTCGTCTGACGGTTGACCTAACGTGATCACTTCAACATGCAAGTGCTTTAGCACAGGTAAGACCTACCTCTATGCCGATGACTTAAAAGTCGTCTATAAAACTGACATTTGAGATGCATGTGGTACTTCGCATACAATCCAACATGAGCTGAACATGGTAGACGACTAGTGCAAACGCTGGAGGTTAGAGCTCAACACAGATAAATGTGACTGGTTATGTATAGGAGACACGACCTGGGGGTAAATTACTCACACAGTCTTAATTGCTCTGAACACAACTCAGCCAAATCATTTAAAATGCGGAAATTGCTTGGCTTCATTCTACGTAATTTCTTTCAAGATGAATCTAACATCCTTCTTTATAAAGTTCATGTAAGACCTATTATTGAACACTGCCCTTTTTCATTTTCCAACCTACGCCTATCTGATATACTAAAGGTGGAAGGAATACAATGAGACCTCACCTGCAAAATACTTAAGACTGACTCAGTCGTTGACTACATTTCCCGATGCCAAATCTTAGAAAAAGAACCCTTTTGGGAGAGAAGGCTTAGGGCTTATTTGATTCTCTACATCAAACTGTTCAAAAACCTTACCTATTCAACGTGTAAGATAGTTCTTGCCCAAGATTCACACGAATACGAACTTCGAAACAAAGTATCTACGGTAAAAACTGAGAAATACAGATCGAAACTCGGGAAAACTTCGTCCTCATCAAGTATTCAATAATATGAAACAGCCTTCCATCCGAAATTCGCATGGCAGATGAATTACATACTTTTGTAAAACTGCTTGATCAAACCCCCACTTACACTTATCTTGCACGCACGAACACATCCGCGCCTTACTCAGACATCGTAAGCTCTCTCCATGTCTAAAACAAAATAGACTTCAGGTTCATTTTGTTTTCTTTTTCTACTTTGCAGTTGTATTAGTTGGTTTTTCCGCATTATTTCTTCACTTGAAGTAGACAGGTAACTCTCTGGACCTATCGATACTGTTCAACTAAACTCGGTCTCTAAGGAACACTCACTATCACCCTAAAAAGTCAAGAGAAACGCACAATCGACTGCCTACTGCCAGTGGTCCTGCATCTATGGAGTCTGTTACCAACCAACTGGTTAGGACAACACAAAATAGCATCAGCACCAAATTAGTGTGAGTTTCTTCCCCTTTATTCAATACCAGCTTTTTACTCTTCTGTGCACTATGTTGACTAGCAATTAATATTATTTCTCCACTCGTTACCTTATCTACAACTCATATACTTCTATACTTTTTCACCTACTTTAATAAACAACTATCCAACATTATAACATTCCTAATGCTTATACTCTGATTGGCAAACTATACTTTATACTATAGACAATTAAAGCACTGCATCGATGACCCACCCACAGTCCAAAAATAGTAATTGCCTGATAAGCTTGTAAGGTGGTAATTATAGAAATAGTGTATTCCAACAGGTTGTGAAACACAGAGGATTGTGCAAGGTATGACATATATCCGAAAATGAGCTTAAATGAGCCAAACATCACAAAAGGAGGGTAGGTGGAGTTACTGACCAGCAAGGTTTGATAGTGAGGGTGATGACTTCAATCCATCCACGTTTGTAGGGCGGAACATTTTGTTTGTATCAGGCTCTTTATAACTGAGAATAAGTCAATCAATCTGTGACATAGATTGTCTTCCTACGCTCACTATTCAGACTCATGTTTCCAATTTTACGCTGGATTAGCTATTCTACTAAGACAACCTATAACATGCCAACTCAAAATTTTACACTAGCATTGTGTGGATGCATGGGATGGACAAACAAAGAAAAGAAATAAAAAATAGACAATAAAAGACATAGTCATTGGTATTTTTAACATTTCATCCTCTCTTCTAATAAACCTCTTTCCTTGTACCAACCTTGAATTCCCTTCCCTCATAAGAGCTTAATACAACATGTTAAACATCACAACTCATTGTTCTTTATTACTGCATTCTCTTATATGGAGCCCTTGACTTCATTTCACTCTATCAAAAGATTATATGAATTTAATCGAATTTATTTTAACTGTGTCTGTTCTACTGCAAAATGATAATCAAAGTTTAGCGTTCATATCAAAGTGCCCTGCTGCTCTTCTGTTTCTCTTTATTCTTTCCTCAGAATATTGCTCTGAGGGCATAGCTATGGAAATTCTGACGTCTGGAACAATCTTGACGTACGCATCTCCTCAAGGTCATAGTTTACAGCAAGCGCTCTACAAGTCTACTTTATAACAACTATAAAATTAATAATTTGGGAAGCATGCTGTGAGCCAACAAATGTTTTGATTTGTAGATCGTGCGTGTGAAAATGGCGCGTGCCTGATCATGCAGAAATATATTATTATTTTTGAAATATGGTAGTAGAGAATTTCCACTGTTTTGTTTAAAACTTTTCAACCTATCTATGGAATATGGGACCTATCCATCTGTGTTCAAAACATCTCTTATCACCCTTAGATTCAAAACAGGATCACGTTGTGATATTGCTAAGAACAGATCAATCAGTCTGACATCCTTGTTATCAAGAACCATGGAAAAAATCATCCACAAACAGCTATTATAATTTTTACCTTCGGCCAGTCTGATTAGTCTATCCCAACACATGCTCATGCTTCACATCGCACCTGGAATTTTTGATCAAGATACTTAGAGAGGAGATGTTGGTCATTCAGTGATAATTCATTACTTCGATTTTAGCAAGACTTTCGATAGGGTCCCACACAAACTTCATCTTCTAAGACTCTCTTCATTCGGCATACAGAATCCCTTTTTATCTTAACTCAAATCTTTTCTAGAAGAACGTAGTCAAATCGTTCGCTTTGGATCTTGCTTCTCTGAACCTGTGAATTTGACCAGTGGGGTTATACACGGAAGTGTGATTGGTCCATTACTCTTCCTCTCTTTTATCAATGACATGTGTTCCCTCTTTAAGTATGGTAAACCTTTCCTTTTTGCTGATGACCAGAAAGTAGTTTATTCATTCTCTTCTCCCACCAAAGAAAGTTATATTTCTGCGGTTATCCAAGAGGAAACAAACAAGTTATACGAATGGACTGTTTCGTGGAATTAGCCACTTAATATTGACAAAAGTGGATTTATTCACATTGGCCGCTGCCTTAACCTAAATTTGATTATACACAAACATACACTGAAACCTCTCAACACTGTTCGTGACTTGAGCTTAAGACACAGCAACAATTTGAACTTGTAGTGACTCACATTTATCACAAGAACAATTATTATTATAACCAATTGTACCAGTGTTTGTTTTAATGTGCTTTTGTTTAACTGTGCTAATTATAGCCATTTTGTGCTTCCATTACCTTCCATTATTGTTCCGCGGTTTTTGCTACTGTTCGCACGTACTCCATTCTCCTGCTTTCGCTTGTACCGTTCTTGGCACGATCTCGGTATTCATTCGATACCACGAGATCGCCAGACGAATAAATCTGGTTACGCTCAACCTACGCCTTCTGATTTCCTTGGCACGTGTTTTTTGATAGCGGTGTTCATAGTCAATCTCCACTCGACAACACGCTACAAACTATTCTGAGCACATTGGATCGCAAGTATCCAAAGCTAGAAAGGTCATCGGATTCATAATAATAAACTTCAATAATATCGAATCGAAATTACTATTATTATGCACAAAATGTATCTTACCCATTCTTGAATATGGTATTTTAGTTTACAGTAATTGCAAGCATAATGACCTGATTAAAATTGAAGGTGTTTAAAGAAGGTTCACCAAAGCTGTTTTGCGGTATTCTGACAACAAGGACTATCACCAAAGATGTCAACAGCTCAAATTAAAACCTTTTTGGATCAGACTTATTAAATTAAACCTTGTCTTTATCTACCGGCTTATTAACTGTATTTCCTATTCTTCGGTATCCACCCCTTCATACTCTATGATATTATCCCACAATCCTATCAATAAAAAACTATTCTAGCGATTCAGCGACCTACACAAACTTACGCCAGAATGTTTTCGTTATTCACTACTCAACCATGTAGATCAGACTGCCTGTGAACCTCCGTTTCAACGAAACGTTAGTGGCATTGCGTCCTAACAGGAGACAATTTAAAAAATAGATGTTTATTAATTGTTACGATACGATGAGTCAGTATAGACAATGATGAAGCTTCCGTGTAAAATCTTATACATTAGGCATTTACATATGAGAAATCTACCATTCTAGGATTAGGTCTATTGTTTGAACAGCACTAATATCATAGTAGACCATAATCCTACAAAATCACAACCCGGTTCAAAAGTCTCCTTGATGATTTTCTTTTCAAAAGTGGATTGTGTCACCTATTGAATATTAATGTGTTTAATAATGATCAATACAAACAAGGTCCGTCATCTATTTAATTGACTGAAAAACAAAGTATAACCTTTGAAAATTTTCACGTCTATTTTATTTCTATTCATCTTAATATATGAAGTCTGCTTATATTCATATTTATAATTATCACTGTTGTTAATATAATTATTGGTCCCCCACCACATCAGTTATTCGTCTCGCCCTTTTCCTTCTAAACATATTTTATTCTTAAATATCCAAAGTCTATAACTAAAAAAATTATCTTATGTTACACTTAAATAAATTAACCTCTCAGATTCGTTTTGTCGTCACCACATGCATATGTATAACACATAGAAATTTATATTTGATTATCCTTTGCAATTAATTGTGACTTTCATAGAATCATTCTGCATTATTGCGTAAATGTTTATACTAATATCCGGTTTCAATCTGTATACTATTACATAAATCTACACGTATTTATCTTAGTGCACTAAATGATTTATTTTATTTATCTATTTTATTTTTCTAAATTGTTGGTTTACATCAGAGGTCGATATTCACTACACAATTTTTATTATTACCCTTTTACCAGGTGTTCATTTCTTTTCTCTCTCTTTTTCCCTTCTAAATAAATGTAATTAAGATATTAACTTGTGTTACATTTAAATTAATTTTTCAGACTCGTTTTATCTTGACTATGCATATATAACTCATACATATTGATATTTGATCATTTTTCTCACTTAATTGTGACTTTCATAGCATCTCTCCGAACTATGACTGCACAAACATCTATTCTAGCGTCATATCTTACTGCAATAATAAGTTATTTTTTCCTAATTATTTGCTACTTTATCTTTTTTACTGGTTTGGCGATGCATTCATAATCGTTTATTCTTGTTCTGTGTTCATAAACACGCCTATTAAATTATTTGCTTATTTCACATCTTTATTTATATTCCCTTATTTTCTTACTTTCTTTATTTAGACACAATATTTTTCTTCAATATTCTTCTCAATTACACACAGCCTGATTTATTATTATAATTCTATTTTCATTACTCTCTTTTTTAAATATAGCGAATATAATGGTAACATTATTGAAACTCGTGTATTATGCATTTTTGAAGAAACTCGAAATGATTTCTTCGCAACACTTATGTTCCCATAAAGTGTACGTGAATAATAATAATATTTTTGTAAGGCTATCGATTTATCAGGGAGCGTTTAGTTCAAGCTGGCTAACAGTTGCAAGGTGTAAGTGTAGCACGACGTACATACTCGTGATTTGGCGTGAATGCGTAAACGAATGTCCTCAACTAGATTTGTCCAATATAGTTAATTCAATCAGCATCAGTGTGGAAGATTTACAGGACTATTTATTTTGAGGATAAATTGACTTCTACACAACTGTTAATCAGCATCAAAGTAAGAATCTTCAATACGAACGTCAAGACAGTTTTGCCACATGGAACTAAAACTTAGGTAACTACTAATGCCATCACCAAAGAAGCACAAATAATTGCAGGCAAATGTCCACGCACTGGATACCATTAGCAACAGCCTACTGTGGGAGAGAATAAACCAACTTCCAGCTGAAGAGGAAATTCGGTAAAAACTCTGGAATTGGATAGGGCATGCATTATGGCTATTATCAAATTGCATCACGAGACAAGCACTAATTTGGTATCCTGAAGGGTCAAAGAAAACAGTAAGACCAAGGAACACATTGCGTCGAGAATATGAAGCAGACATGAAGAGAATGAATAGCAGCTGGAAAGGACTGTTCAGGACTGATTTCAATGGAGAATGCTGGTAAGCGGCCCATGCTCCTCCATCAGGAGTAGAAGGCATAAATAAGTGGGCAACCTGTCTAAAAGACTTATGTGGAGTTTCTCCAGTCTCTTGATAATCTATCTTCAGTTACATTTATATTAAAACATATTCAAAATGGCTTTCGGACAAAGTTTGAGAATTACTTCAGTAATCTTGAAGCGTTCTACCATGTCTTATTAAAGTTATCCACATTAAGTTTATTCAACTGAATAAAGACATCTCGTACCTGGTCATTATTCACAGTCATCTCTAACTAGCGACGTAGTTCTATCATTTTTATAAAGCGCTGAAGTTCCGACGTCTTCATTTTATACCATGTTTTTATCCGAATATAAACGTGATTGGTTTTCTGCTGATCCTTTGACAAGCTTTTCTTCGTACAACCTTCTGAATATGCTCTGTACCAATGCATAAATATTTCTTATTTGTTTATTCACGCCTATTACCCACTGTCGAGCATAATCCTGTCGATCAGTATTCCTTTAGCTCCCTGATATTGAGACATTGTCTCATAAGTATCCAGAAACCTCCCTGAACGAGCAATTATTTACTTCCGCGTATCGAATATGCGTGTACAAATGCTTGCTGGCATTGACAAAAGTTAACCAAAACTTAGACCAGGACGTCCAGTTTCACCTGAGTTCCTTCAAATTACTTCGAAAGTTAACTATTAAGGCCGTAGACTAACAAAAACTAATTGAATGTCTCTTTTAGCCTGTAGAAGCCGATTGAGCTATTATAAATTCAGGAGACAGTGCAAACCTTAAGTGCCATATGACTCTTTCCACTTTCACAAGCTTCATCATCAGAACAAAATAATACTGAAGGTATTACTATACAAACGACATCCTAAACGATTGTTTGCGTATTTTAGTCCTTTGTACTCTATCTTCACAGGTTTACTGAATATAATTCAGATTCTGCTCTAGATTAAGTCTTATCATTGTCTAAAATAAGATCATCAGTATTATTGGCTCACTCAGTGGCTCAGTTTTTAAGCAATTTATTGAAATACTCCTCAGTGATTCTAGAGAGTAATTATTCTTGAAGCATTGTAGAATTCCGTAGCGCTTTGATAGATGGAACAATGTCTGGAAACTGAAACCTAACCATTAAATTACAACATCTAAGAACAATTTTATGATCAATTATATTCCCATCAAAAACGCCTTTACAGCCCCGAAGTTCATGCAGTTTACACGACTTAATATCTGTTCTTTACGAGTTTCATAAGGGAATGATATAAGCTTGTTTGGGGACGCTAAAGTTCAGGATTCGATCCTAAGTAATCTGTTCGGCGTTTCTTTAAGGTTTTATTGCTGAAACCATGGACTCATACTTCAGGGTTTGTAGAATTATGGTCTACTTCGTCATTAGTACTGCTCTAATAATAGACCTTATCCTCAAATTGTAGATTTTCCATGATGTAGCTGCTTAATCTATAAGATCTCACGTAGAAATCAAATCATTGTCTACAGACTCGTATCGTAACAATCACTATTATGTGATGGATAAAACATTTAAGCTGGAGATAGAGCAATATACTTAATATGAATAAAAGTAATAAGCTACATAAGAATGACCATGCCTAAAAGGCTGAGCCATGCAACCGACTTGAATGTTCCACCTTCTCCAATGTTAAACTTTTCTTTGTGTCAATTGTCGAATGTAAGTCTTTTCAGTAGTTATAGACTCGGCTTGAAACGTCGTATGGTTGACGTACAATGCCATACAAGCTCTCTGTAATTAGCTGCTTCATTGCGAACATTTTATTTTTTCTTATAACCTCACCTATATCTATTTGTCATTCATAATGCCATAGTGAGGGTTTCATTTCGATCTAGATGTGGACTCATAATGGTGCTCACTAATTCCTTGATATCCCACAGCCATTCATTTCTTGCTGGCTGTTGTTCTAGCTTTGTTTAGTAGTTCAGTCGCTTCAAGAATCGGCGGAGACATTATAGAGAGGCATGATTGGCACAGTCAACATGATAGCGACTTTCAGCACCTCTTATTTGTAGCCAGTGTGGGTCCAATGTAAGTGTTGTGATGCCACGTACATTACTTGTCTCATTGCATTTAGGGCTGCCCCAAGTATTCGGAGTTTGACAACGCCTTAAACAGTATAACTCTTTATAATCAAAGTATGCCAACTCAGTCAAGTCAGTAAAATAAGTTTGAAGATATATTTGGAAGGTTATCGATATGTCGAAGGAAATTCTGGTCAAAGCTGGTCAGTATTTGAAGGAGATGCGTAGCACGGTGCACCCAGTTTTGATCGATCATGGATGCGTGGTCGAGCACCTTCAACTCGGTGAGTCCATTAAAACTAATGCAGTCATAATCAAATGTCGAAGACTCACAGAGCTATTGATTCTGGGGGTTTATTTACCGCTACCCATTTCATCCTTGCCTTGAAGGATGTATGTGGATCTACTATACAATGTTCTGCTCACACCAATTAAACAGTTAAGTGCGCTCATGTAGAACAACACCAAAAATCAATGTTCGCGCAGAAGAAACATAAAACGATAGATATCTGTTGTAGAAGATGATTTGTAGGATGATAGTTGCTTTAAAAATCTAGAATTGTTAAATTCTGTAACTGAAAATTCAACTTTGATGAGTGTAAAAGAAGCTCTCACGTTTCAGGATACAATCGAGACTAAAAGGTTTGCTCGGTAAGGTAATATGGGAGAGTGAGGAAGTCAGGCAGTATGTTCTCGCCAACAGGTTACATGTTATCGGGCATTTTTGGTTGTCATTATTTACCAGCTATTAACAGCATTTTTCCATCAAATTTCAATTTTCGCAGTGTTTGTCGTTGATATTTGCCTTTTTTCAGTTAATCAGCAGTTTAACACAGTCGTTTCTTAATACCTAGTCAAATATTCGAATGTGTGAACAATTAGTATTCGTGCGGCCCAACGGACACCTGAAAAACTCACAGCAATTGAAATACTGAATGGCCACCTATTGCCAGTCCGTTTAAGATCGTTGAAACGAAAGAGCGGGTGGCTTTGGGTGTTCTTAGCTTTGTACTGAGCAACGGCACTAGGCTGGTTTGTCCCGTTCCACAGTAGGCTGTTGCTGATTGTATCCAACCAACGCGTATTGACTATCTTGAGTAGACGACTGTTTTTACATGTTTGAACGTTTGTGATGATGATTTTCGTATTTCAATACGTTTCCGCTCCGTACAGTAGGATCGTCTTGATATTCCGTCCGTAGCTCTTCTAGAAATACTGTTGGTCTGAAGTCCGAATAAAAATGGTTGAGCATGGAGTCAGCAACCCCATTCCGTAGAAAGACGTCTTGCTAAAACAACGCCAACCAGCCATACACTAATGGTATCAAAATGATATATTTTCGTATGAAATAACGTAATTAAAACATATATCGTCAGATGTTAGGTTGCTGATATCCTTGCGAAGATAACCAACAGCAGAAATAAGTACTATTATGAAGTGATTCAGAGAAATAATTGAAATCTACAATTTTTTATTTAAAGTAGCATTGTCCATTGACATTTGGAAGAAATGAAATGAGATTAACGAAGCGAAGTCACAGCTGTTTAAAATAATCTAAATTAGAAGTAGCTATCTTACCACTGAAATTCGCAAAATTCTACAATCAAGTACTAGGTTTACGAACACAGGCTTCACTACAGTTCAAAGGGGTCACAAAGTATAGAACAGTTACGGAAACAAAAACTGTACACATAACATAACGTACTTCACTAGCTTTTATGATCTTTTCCGAATGGCTAGGAGCCTATTTGAGTTAGATGGAAATGATGTGACAAACAGCCAACTTCAAAGTGATGCCTCGCAGTCAGCACTTCACAACGTTTGCCCTTTCGTCGTATCAAAGTATTATTGCTGCTTTGAAGACTGTACAACACAAAGGACGCTATCACAGAAATATATTAGCTAGAATAGGTACAAGAGAAATCGTGACCACCATCTCATGAGACAGTCCACGGCGTTGGTTGCCCTTGACCTTGACAGGGATCGATGAACTGATTGGCATTCATTGATACACCGGTTAGGACTCAGTGACATTTCACTGCCCCTACAATACATCTGTTCAGCTTCATGTGTATGTTCGTTGTACCAACATTCCTATGTTTCACAGACACGGAGGACTGCGCAGTACACTCTCCTTGCTGTAACGCTGTTAGAACAAGTTGATGGCCATATAAAAGAATTTATGAAAATAAGAAAAGATTGCAATGTGTAAACTTCCCGTTATCAAGAAGCATAGCAATGGTCAGTGTGAACAGTGGATTCTGACGATTGAACCCATAGCTTTCGCACATGTATTCCGGTGCTTCGAGGCAAAAAAGGTTAAGTTTGCTTGTCAGAGGTTCACTAAGAACATGGATTAAATGGTATTTATGGGTAAACTTTCCTGGCAGATCTTTTAATGTCGTCCAAAGAGCGAAGAATCAAGTTCATCATGTAGTTCTTTGTCCACCGGTTGTTATGTCGAAATAAATCTACAATGCTTAAAGAGACAGAGGAACACACACTTATCTCCACGAATTTGATATTTAGAATGTGCATACAAAATATGACCACAGGGGAGCATTTAGTAACTGAAGCGCTCACAAGCACATTGTGCGCGTGAACTATCAATAACATACATTATGCTTTCAAGTAGAAGCGGATGTATTCTCCTGTTATTACTTCGTGTCTCACCTGCTTATCACTAGCAATTTAAAGCTACAGTTTTAGTTACGAATACTGTGAACTCATTTAAAAGTTTGAAGTGACCCTGGAACCTGAAAGTCATGATACATTTAACTATATTTTTTACCTCAAGCTCTGAGAGATGTCGAAGATCCTTCATATCGTCATATGCATGCAAACGTAGGTCAGTGTATGTCTTATTCCAGATTTTCCAGAACGTCAGCAGAAGATAATCAAATAGTCTTACGACGTCTTAGCGTCGTTCTTACATGCAAAGAGCATACATAAGAGTGTACTCTTGTACGAAAAAATCAGTAACCACTATTTAGGACAGAGAAAAGCTTTAAAATAAATTTGTTACTATTCATTACTTACTCAACTTTGTTGGATTGATAAGTCGATTCAATACATACTACCTCTGGAAACGTGTGGCAGATAACTATTTGCTCCCTGCGACTGAATAAGTCATAGATATGTTCCCTTTTTCATCCAATACTCTTATTTCAGTGTTGACCTGGATGTACTGTAAAGTCTCGTTGATATTCTTAGTGTATAAACTCAGTTACTTACATTGTGAGTTTAGCAACCTGTGTACAACTGTGATCGCATTTTGAGAATATCATCCTTCGTAAGCTATATGTGGAACTTCCAAGAAACCGGATGTCATGAGCTACCCAATAGAAATTATCTTAAATGTAATTGTTATGGGGACGACAACTCTTGTCTCGAAGGATCTACAGAAACGTATCCTTCTGAGGATATGACGTTTAGCTCACAGTTCACTGCAAAAACCTAAAATCCAGATTTGGAGTGGTAAGATTTTGACCTAAACGGTAAACTCAGTCGAAATAAAGCATACATAGATGACCAAAGTCGTCTCCCTTGTCTAGATTGTGGTGTTGAGTTACATATATTTTCTTCGGGAGAATGCTGATCACTATCTTCATCTACATCCTGAAGACAATCAACTGATTCCGACTCATTGCGTTTACGTCCACAAGTACGGACATATTTGACGAAAAAATAATTTAGAGTCAGGCCATCATTGTTTTGTCTATATACTGACATGGCTAGAGGAATTCAATCTCCCTAGAGTCAACTTCGCGGAACACACGTATATTGGGGGTGAAAACACAACTGCAGCACGGATCTTCAACCTCATTGAGGACTTGGGATTATACGAAAATGTAAAGTCGGCAGCTCGTTGGAGAGACAGTCAGACACCATCGCACTTAGACTGTGTATGTAAAAACGAAGAATTCCTAGTTGACAACCTCTCAATCCTGGCTCCCTTGGGAAAAAGCGATCACGGCGTTATAGCTTTCAGTTTCATCAGCAAAACCAACCTACTGACTGCGGTGGACAGATGGACAAGCATCCTCAATCACAAGAGGAAGGCTGATATCATCTACCTAGATTTCTCGAAAGCTTTTGATAAGGTTAACCAAACATGTCTTATCAATAAGCTCAAACGATTGGGTGTCAGACCACCTCTAATTGATTGACTTACTTCATACCTGAAAAATCAACATTTTAAGGTCAGGGTTAACTTCAGTTTTTCTCAGGCTATGGAATGTACTAGTGGGGTCCCCCAGGGCTCAGTGCTAGGATCTTTTCTCTTCTTGATCTACATAAATGATTTTCCTCGACAGGTAACGTCAGACTTATTACTTTTTGCTGACGACGTGAAACTTTGGAGAGAGATACGCAACCAAGACGATATACAGGCACTCCAGGAGGATCTGACTCGACTTCAAAGTTGGGTAGACGATAACGGACTTACCTTTAACACTTCAAAGTGTAAAGTAGTCCATCAACGACATGTCGCAGACTATAGTTATAACTTAGGTAACTCCCCTCTAGTAGTATCCCAAGTCGAAAAAGATTTAGGAGTCCTAGTACCCTATGATTGGAAGTCTTAAGCTAGCTGTGACAAAAATGCCTTCCGAGCAAACTTTACACTGGTAACATTGAAGCACATTTTTGGCTAGTTTGACGGAAGAACTTTCCACATAATCTTCAACAGTTTTATTCGTCCCCATTTATAGTACGGAAACATAGTATTTCCTCCCTCACTCACGTATCCAACGACGAGCCACGAAATCAGTTCGAGGGCTCAAATTTAAACCTTATGAAGAGCGCCTGCCATCACTTAATCTTTACCCACTAGAGTATAGACGTCTTAGAGGTGACCTTCTAATGGCTTACAGTATTCTTAACACTTCTGGACATCCTCTTAAACACCTAATTAAGCCTAGTTCCAACACAAACCTATGGGGTAACATCCAGAAATTGGAGATACAAAACAGCAGAATGGACTGTAGACACGACTCCTACTCCCTAAGAGTTGTCAAATGCTGGAATTCGCTGCCGGCCAAGCTAGTCCAAGCACCTTCACAGGAGTCCTTTAGGAGGGAACTTGGCTGCAATTAAACGCAACTCAATTTCGTAAATGTGCCCTTCAGCTTAGCAACCAATCAGAATGTGGCGGGAATTATTATATCAGCCATCTTTGTACGTAATGGCGGTCGGCTATCTTCGTTCTGTGCTTCTTTTAGCTATTTCTTTTGTGTAGCTTTGTAATTAATGTTTCAATGTGCTAAGATGCCGCAGTTAGTGTAATGTTCTACATGTTGGTGTGAAATTTACTTCAAATCAGCATTGTTTTTTGGGTTTTTGCTGCTTCTACTCTAGTCAATGTATTTCTTCAGTCAAGCTGGTTAGTCTTATGTTTTAAAATAAAAATCGGTTTTGTTTTGACTTGTTTTCTAGATATCCAAAGCCGAAGTTCGTTTTTTCTTAGCTGAAATAACTGTTGCTGCCTCCTGTGACTAACTGTCCGCGTGTTCATTCCTAACTGTCCTTTATGATGTTATCGGCAAAATGAAAGGGAACAATTTCCGGTTTTTAATTTTCTTCAGTATTGCGGACAACAATATCCCACCAACGAGTCAAACTAATACTTAGTGCCTAGCAGTAGGGGATGTCAGTATTGTTTTCGAAAGTACCCAGGCTTCCGATAACCGCAGATGCTACCAATCTATTGCAGAGGGTTTGTTATGAAAAAATATGCCACATAGCAGTAATGGAGGGGTTGTACGCATTACGTAGTGCGTTAAAGCAAGCTTAACATTGAAAAGCCGGAAATCTGCTATCAGTGTGTAGTGTATGTTTTGGCCACAAAAGGAAGCCGAAGGGCCATGATCAGGGAGTAAAAAGGTAACTAACTGTTATTAAGCTCAGCTTTTTATAGACCATAATTCACCACTCGCAAATTTGTGTTTTTTTACAGTATGACGTCAACCGTTATCTAATATGTTCACCTTTACGATGAAAAGTACCTGCAAATTCTCACCTTCATATTCGAATTATTTTGGGACAACTGTCTTCCAGTTTGAGTGCTTCGTACGCCCTGGGAGACTAGATTCCTACATTATTCGCAGTTCCAGTATAACTTTCTCACACAGTAAGTTCAAAGTAAACACTAGTCTTCCTAAATAAGCATGTTAAGCTAATATCCGTATTCTCTATTTCAGTTGCTCGGTGAAGACATGTACCACGTGCATCTGTTGTATATTGTTATTTTACTCCAATTCTAACTGTTATATCTTCTGAAAAATAAAATTGCTATATGCAGCAAATACAGACTTATTGCTTTGATGGTGGTAGGGGGGTTCATGGGTTTTTTAGCAGGACTGTAGTAATATTCTCACTAAAGAGCTAAGTGAGTGCGTAGACCAATGTAAAGTACCATATAGGGTGCCTTTGAATTACTCGTGGTCCATTAGTGTCGGTAGAAGCATTACTTGCTTATCATATGACATTTGAATAAGAAGCTATGAGATTAGACGCAGGGACGGTTAGGATGTGTAACGCTTGTCCATCCATCAGTTTCTGTGGTAACTCATGGTGGCTAGAATAAGTTGTGAGAGGACCGGAGCCTGTAGGTTTCCCAAGAAAGTGACGAAGATATGCACCAAATCACCTTATGAAGAGCGCCTCCAATCACTTAACCTCTACTCATTAAAGTATAGACGTCTTAGAGGTGACCTATTTACTTACAGGATCCTTAACACTTCTGGACATTCTCTTAAACACCTATTTCAGCTTAGTCCCAGAAACTAGAGACACGACATAGCAGAATGGACTGTAGACGCGACTTCTACTCCTTAAGAGTTGTCGAATGCTGGAATTCGCTGCCCGCCGAACTAGTCCAAGCGACTTCCCAGGAGTCCTTCGGGAGACGACTGGGTCTTTTATTGTTAACATACCTAGGTTCCTGCTTGGAGGTTTCGGTGATCCCCTGCTACTAGACACGGAAGCCTGAGCACATGAATTAGGTGATGAGAGGCTCGATTATCACAAGTTTCTTGCAACGATTAAGTAGATAAAACAAAGTAGCATTAGGTTCAAAAATGTATTCAAGAACTTTCATTAAGAATCGAATATGAAACAAAGGTTTAAACCAAGTTCCAGTCTAAAAGTTGAATTCGTAATGTTAAGCTGCAGTTTTTGTTGTTTTTTCCAAACGAAAGTGTAAAAGAAGTAACTCAAAAAGTACTAGAAGTGGTTATGAGATTAAAATGGACATCCAGCATCCTTTTTATAATCTGCTGTTAGTTGGGTCTCCCGTAAACAGATCCGCAGGGCCATAGTTCTAAGGGCGAAACAGTTCTTAGGATCTGTGAAGACTCAGTCCTGTTGCATTCTAAATGAGAAAACAGTAATGAATTTAGTCAGAAATGTGGAATAGATAAATAACCAAATTACATGTTTTTTAGCAAAGAATTTATGCAGTTGTGATTTACCTTTAGTTCATGAATATTAGGTCAGGTCAGCTATTTATTGTGCAAAGAATAACACAGACTTAATACCATATCTCAATGCTTTTATTATTTTGCTCTCATTTAAGTATTACCATGTATCTGCATCTAGTTTAACAGGGAGACATACAAGCAGATTTAGTGTTTGATGAACTAAAAGTCCCAATTGCCAAAAAGATTCTTAACATTTGTCCACAGCCAACTGCATTTAATTGAGATACAGAGCAGCCATCTTCTAAGACTGTATACTGCTCTTCTGCGGGCAAATAAAAGCTCACACACTTAGCTATCCTGCTGCCGATGTTATTGCTGGGGAAATTGTTTAATGACAGTGATCACAAAATATGGTTAGTGATAGATGTACAATCTAGAAATAAACACTAAACATACTTATCGCTATCTTATAATGTATGACAGCAACAGTACCAAAAGCACTTTTTTTCTATTTTTAGTCAGACTGTTTTGAATCAGTATACTCATTAGAAACAGGCAACTCTACTTACTAGACTGATCTGTTTCGTTACAGACTTAATGCACTATACTTAAGTATACCATAATTCTTTCAACTAAACTGAATTATACGACAACCAAGAATACTAAACTAAGCAAGTGTCATAGTTATTGTTTCATTTGCACAGGCATATTGCTTAAAGTATTTAAATGGACATAATTAAGACGATAAAACAAAAACACGAAATATACGCCGATTGAACTTACCGAACAGAAGACAAAGAATATATATTGCTTTCCGACTGAAAACAACAGGCAGTTGTTCATAAAAACATAGTTTATAGTACAATAAACCTTTCTACAGTAAAATCATGCACTGACAGTCTATCTGGATACAATCAACTATGTGAATAAACTCACTATGACTTGAGATATCATCCCAGCATGCAATGGAAGTGCAGTGTAACGCAGTCGAACGTGGCGAATAAAAATATAAAAAAAGATCAAAAATAGCTATATAATCTAGTTATTTAATTAAAAATACATTATGAAATGACAAAATCTGTGGTTATTTGAACGCACAAATGACCGATACATTAAGTTTACATGGTTGCGTTGCGGATAAGATCACCCGGGAACTTGATCTACTCTTAATGATTAAAGATAGTATCATAATATGATTTACTAATTTCTTTTTCCTCTTTTACTGCTAACATACCCAGGTTCCTGCCTGAAAGTTTTGGTGGTCCCCTGCTACTATAAACAGAAGCCTGTTAAGCGAAAGCTTCTATTACGCCAGCAACCACTTGAACCATTAAATGTGCGCATATTTTAAACATAATTACAATCTACGGAAATTCTATTACCTTATATACTTCTTTCAAACAGGTCTCAAAATTGTCACAACTGGTAAATTGCAGCGACAACATGATATCACTGAAGATTTGCCCCATATCAATATCATTACGATGGCATCACTTTCGTTACTTGAGGGATGAACGTTATCAGACGTGGTTTCTGAACTCAAATCAAATCAAAGAATGTCTTGATTTAACTGCTGTTGATGTACCAAGCGTCTTACGATGGTTCGATTCTCAAGTGCTCGGTAACCTTCATCAGTGGACGATACCACTAAAGCGTCACTTTTTTATCATCACGGAAAAACCCCAATGCACTTTTTGAGTACCGCGCTGAAAGCAAAGATGTGAGTTATAGTGCTCATGATAGGATATCCTAGCTTTGTTTCTCATTTCTCCATATTCCATTGACTCTCCTTTGTTGGTTTTGAGATGTTAATTCCCAATGAGACTCTTTTAAAGTATGTAATTGGTCTTCGACTGTAGTCGAATCCATTGATTCACCTTTAGTTGAACATTGTTTTTTGACTGAAACCTGTTTTTAGACAATATTTGAAGATAATACTGTTGGAGGTATACTATTAGCTTGTAGTACGGTAATTTAGTCTTTAAAATAAACCATCTTTTACATTTTGGCGGCGAGACTATCGAAGATGCCACGGGTATTTGGAGTTTGACAACGATTTAGCCAGTAACACCTAATATGAATCGCACTCACCAAGTAAAATCAAAAAACAGAAGCGAGCAGGTTCGAAGATATATTTGATAGGTTATCAATATATCGAGGATCGACTGATGTAGGTTATAAAGTGATTGCAGGGGATGTTGAGCACGGCGTTCCTACTCGTGATGTGAGGATGCATGACCGAGTTCCTCCAACTAGGTGAGTCCATTAGAACTAGTGTGGTCAGCATCCATTGTCGAAGACTTAAGGGCTATTTATTTTGGGGATTTATTTACCACTACACTGACTTATATGGGTCTTGGATTTTGGCGCAAAATTCGCCCACTAATCTGAATAACTTCAGTTGTAAATAGTAGTCCTAATTCCTCGTGCTCATTTACTCCCAGTAAGTAGGTGAATACTTCAGGGTCATTCAGACGTTGTTCAAAGCTCGTCCATGAATTATTCTCTTACCGTTTTCTGTTATGGAATCAAGCTTTCCCAAGCTGCCGACTTTGGGGAAATCCCCAAAGTTTGGGGATATTTAGGGGAAACTTCCCTAACGTTTGGGGAAATTTCCGGGGTTTGGATCTCATTTCCCCAAAATTTACTATAGCGCCTTCCCCAAAATTGGCAGCTTGGGTTAAATTCAGTAGATCAGTTGACCTCTCTATTTGTTGTTGCTTCAGTATTTTCATAGTTATGACTGAATTTCCACGATAAATTATAGATTAATTTAGTATGAAATCCGTTTTCATTTTTACGATTTCAGTCGTGGATTAATCCACTAATTGTCGGATAACGAAGTTACCAAAATTTAAATGTGAATCAACATAGTATGAAGCTATATATAAATGTGTGTATTGAGATGTTGTTTTGAATTCAATCTAGTGTACGGATGTGAATGAATCATTCATATGCCCCCTCGTCTTCATCAATCTTAACATAGCTCTTAATAAATCTGAACATATGTACGCATGAACCACGATTGTAACGCTAAATATCAAGTGTTTTAATGACAAATGACTAGATTTTGACAATCTATGATCCTAGTTTTTTCTGGATACTTTACTGATAATTGACGTAGTTAATACTAAATTTTGTAGGGACTGTTGCTGGACTTCAATAGGATTCTTGATCAGTTTGTTAGCGGAGTGTCGAAGTGTTAACCTCACTTTATGTTCCAAGTTGCAAATATTAGAAAATCGATTTATTTCACTGGAAAACCTAAATAGTTAGATCCATCTTTCGGATTAACTGTGGATAGGAAATGGATAAGCCATTAAAGTATCCAACATATCGAAAATCACAGGTGTCTTATCGTTTCTTTTCGAAACTGACAAAATTTTTCCACTAACACTCATTTTGAGATTCCTCGCTATTGTATTGCGTTTTTACTTTCAGAAATCCTCACTTAATTGTTAGTTGGACCTACTGTCAAAGCTGTTCAGAAATTCAGTGCCTAATACGTAGTTAATCAATAACAATTTGGAGAATATTGAAGTTCAAGTTAATGAATTCATTTAAACAAGTCTTCACACATACTGCTCCTGGACTAGCAAGGTATGTAACCTATGTTAAAATCTACTAAATTCTACGCAAAAGTAGTCATCACTCTTGAAGTGTTTGTAGCGGCAGTATACTTTTCATTTTTCCATTATCCATCTTGGGAGCGGCAACTAATTTTTCCAAAGTGGAAAAATACATGTTTATTCGGAGTGTATCTTGCTACAAAAGAGTGAAGCAAATGACATCGTAACGAGAAGTTTGAGGTATTGCAGGGAAAAGATAATAATGGCGATTAAGTAGACACATAAATATACAGCTATATATGGTAGGTTATCAAAGGTTATTTATGTTTTCTGTTTTGTTCATTTAATTGTATTAGGCATGTGTTTTAAAAAATCAAAATCCGCATTCTATTTGCTAATCATCCAAATTAATTTACTTATTCGTATTTAGTGGTAAGTTAACGCTTTAACTCGCATTTATTATCAAGAGGACTGAGGGAAAACCATAAAGTTTTGTCGTCCCGTAAGGCAAGTTATCAGTATTTATAAAAAAGACCGAGTCCACTTAACTAGGTTACTCAATACTAACACAAATGACATTTAATGATTAAAAAGGTCGGGGTTTTACAATAAGTGACGAGCGACAATAGGGAACAGTGGTCCACAAAGATTTCTAACTGTTGGTCTAACCCCACGTATTTTAGATGCAAACTTTTTGGCTAGGATATACGGAATGACCTTAACTAATCTATAATAGTTTAAATGATATGAATAAAGATAAATTATGTATTTCTTTTAACCCTAAACATACTACTCTGTGGTTTTTATATCCATGTTTTAGAAAATACTGTGTTATAGTGATACACGTTTGGATTGTTGCGATATTAAGAAGTGCACGTCAGTAAACGCGATTTCCAATGCTACAGTGTTACCAACTGGTAAGCGGCCACAACGATGATTTACTGAAAAAAGCCTACATAAAGTGTCTTTAATGAAGTTAGAAAGGCCGTAGCGAATCTAAAGTGCAAGGGGGTAGCTAGATCTGATGGCTTGACACTGGAGACTTTCAAGGATCGTAGTACAGTTTTGACAGTTGTCCTGAGTCAAATATTAGTCAGAGCCCGGTCACTGACCGTAATCCTATTTGATTGATCGCTGATCGTCTTGGTTTACAAGAAAAGACAAAATCCCTCATGACAAGCACAAAAGAATAAGTTTGGCCAATATAGTGTCTAAAGCGTTAGTCTCAGTAATCATCCAACTGTTAATTAGGGCTTGTAAGTAGAGAAATTGAGTAAACAAGACTGGCTTCAGATCTGGACGCAGATCTATCCGTCAAATATCCACCTGTTTTCAGGTACAAGGAGGTGCTAAATACATATGCGCCACACAAATCTCATTCGATATGTGTGAGGGCTGTGATACTGCCCGGTTGCCCAAACCGAAGCAGGTGGTTTTCTTAAGGGGCCACTCCCCGAGCCTTCGACCTGGAGGTCTGATCCACAAGGCAGTAGAGCATCGTAAGGAGATGCAGTCCCATGGAAGCCGGTGACCAACAATTGGTTCGTACGCTATTTGTTCCCTCAGGATCCTGGAGCCCATGTGCACCATTGGTTTGGAATCCGGTTAAAGCGCCGGACATTCGCTTTTCGTCCTCTCATTTTAGTAAATAACACCCCCGCCACGAGAAGGCGGTGAGTAGGACTTCCCTGACAGAGGCCATATACGCGTGGCCATGTGAGAGCATTTCGAGAGGGAGAGCGGACTCTCCCCACTCTCCGCCGTACTAGGGCATTTGGGGGCTATATGTTTTCAGGTTCTCATTGTCCGGGAACAGTGATATCTCTTGGCCTAAATGTAGCATTCAATTCTGAGTTTTATTGTAGTTTTTGTAATCAAGAAATGTGCTGAAGAGGTAAATAAGCTATGAAAGACGTTTTGCTGGAACACTACTGATCCATTTAGTGGTTATGGTGAACTGTCATCTGAAATGGCTACGTCAAGTTGTATTCGTCAAGGCCAAATAATATTGTTAAGCTTCATCGCAGACATCAGTTAAGTAAACACTTCGCCTGAATTTTCAGGATTGATCTAATCAAATGGTTCACTTATCAAATAACGATACGAAGATGATATAGGTCTGTTTGCTGAACGCCTCAAGCAACAATGCAAGTGTATTTAACATGCGTCTCTCAATTTATATAGTAGATTTTCCTTCAAGACTGGTCTGCATCAGCGCCTAGCTTGATGAAAGGGAATAAAATTATCGGGGCTGTTGGTCGCCGTACTTAGAGGTCACTTTAACTCTGATGGGTTACTTGCTTAATTTCTCCTGTTACCATTCATAAAGGAGCATAGGCAGTTAGTTAGCACCGAAATGCACTTTTAACCTTTTCATCATTGAGCTGTGCTTTGAAGAAACTTCCAATAATTCCTTTTGTCCATCCAGTAAAATTCAGGTTGGTATCAAACTAACGCACATTGAGTGTCTTGCGTAAACAATTGTTTATAAATACTTGTACATTTTTGATGATGCTTGTGGTAGTTCTACAAGTTCCAGCTCCGTACAGTACAACTGTCATGACGTTCGTATTGAGGATTCTGATTTTGATATTGGTTGACAGTTGTTTTGAATTCCATATGTTCTGCAACTGTAGAAATGCTGTTCTTGCTTTGCCAATCCTTGCCTTCACGTCTGCATCGGATCCTCCTTGTTCATCAATGATGCTTCCCAAGTACGTGAAAGATTCCACATCTTCCAGAGTTTCTCCATCAAATGTGATTGGGTTGGTGTTCTCCATGTTGTATTTGAGGACCTTACTTCTTCCCTTGTGTATACTGAGGCCTACTGATGCAGAGGCTGCTGCTACACTAGTTCGTGTGTATGGAATAGGAGGGTTAGGTCATCTGCGAAGACCGAATCGTCTAATTGATTTTGAACTGTCCATTGAATTGCGTGCTTCCCCTCAGATGTGTAGGTCTTCATGATCCAATCGACCACCAGGAGAAAGAGGAAACGCGAGGGTAAGCAACCCTGTCTGACACCGGTCTTTACTTAGTATATGTCTGTTAGCAACCAACCATCCAAGACTTTGCAGTGTGGTCCATCGCAAGAATTCCGCCGTACGATCCTGAAAATCTCAGCTACACCATAGTGTCGAAGAAGAGTCCATAAGGTTCTCTTATCCATGCTGTCAAATAGCTTCTCATAGTTACAGAAGTTGATGTATAGTGACGAGTTTTATTCAATTGATTGCTCAACGATGATCGTTAGTGTCGCGATTTGGTCTGTGCACGACCGATCCCTACGGAATCCGGTCTGTTGATCTGGAAGTCGGGTGTCTACTGAATCTTTCATCTGGTCCAGCGACACTGTTGGAAACGGTTCCTGGTACTGATAATAGTGTGATGTCTCTGTAGTTCTCACTTTTGCCCAGATCTCGTCTTTTTGGTATCTTGATGAGATATCCTTCTTTCCAGTCTGTTGGTGGCACTTGTTCTTCCTCCCAATTTTTCTAGTGTCTCCTCGTTTGCAAATAAATCTTTCTTCCAGTCTTAGTCACACTTCTATTTTAAAATGACATTCCCAATTTTATAAGGTTGGAATCAACATATATTTGATGGTACTAGTGAAACAAAAAAAACCAGTCAAAATATATTTGAAGTATTGAATATTTGTTGGCATACCTTCTGCTGATCGCTAACTGTTTACTCGTGTTATGGTTTTTGGAACATTTTATCACTGATTCATATCGGTGGTTGTTACATTTGCGCCTATGCTCAAAAGTGGAATGGTATTAATGAAGGCTCCATTTTATTTAAAGCTTCTAAGAGAGTATAATCAGAATTAGTCATGCAATTTATATACTTCACTTCTATCACCTACCCACATTAATATAACACCACGTTGGGCCTCTTGTCAAACATATTGTTACCGTACCAACCGGGGTTGGCGCAAACGTAATTGTAGTTGAGCCCATCTTATTAATAAGATTCTCATGGCCCGAGGGGTCTACGGCGTTGTAGCTGCTTGTATCAAGTGATGATAACACGTTTGTGTTTATACTTTAATTTATCCAAACATACTTAGAACTTTTATGCATCTCAGAAGCCTTTTCTCGAACTTACTGACAGCATATTTGTCAATACCACACCATTTGTGCACCAGATGCTCAGCAACAGTGAACTATCTACTATTCACATGTCCAATAAATACTATGTTAATATATCTTTGTTGAAAAAGCATTATTACAGCGACAAATGAAAATACTCTAATTACATGCACAAAAATTAGAGACGCTAGGTAAAATGGGCAGGATCCTGTTATGTGTCACAGATGTATATACTCCTCGTCTTCCATAAATCCTGAATTTTAAAGTTATTTTGTAACTTTTATTACTCAAACTCAGTCTTTCCTATCCATACCTGTTTTTTTAATATCACTGACTACCACTACTAATGCCGCTACTACCATCTCGACGATTTCATCTCGCTGCACTGATGCACGACAACCTAGAACGATGCACATACGTACCAGGTTCTACGTTACATATAACTGGCTGATTTCATTAGGTTAATAAAAAACATCAATTTTAGTTCAACGCACGTAGTTTATTTTTACGTTGAGTCTTTATCCAAGTTTGTTTAATTTAAAGGGACTATTGATAATGTATCCAGTCGAACTAATAGAAGTGATATTCCCACCTTGAAGTATTATTTCCATAATCATTACTGTCACTACAATTTGAGTTGGTTCACCATTGTTTTTGTTATCACTAACGGTTTATTATCATTTTGTTCATCCTATTTATAAGAAGTTGTACATGTTTTCTGTGGATGATTACTCCACAATCGCTTTCGTTAAGTCATCACAGAGTCAGTCAGTCAGTTACAACGTAGGACCACGCACATGTACTCATCGGCCCAAGTTGCCATAACTCATTAGCACAACAAGATAAACACCAAATTCATAGAAGTAGTTACTTCAGTGGTAGTAATATATAAAAGAAAGATTATATATGAACATAGTAAAGAAAGAATTAGTTGGTAGAAAGAAAGATATAAAGCAGTTTTAATCTCATGGTTTAATGCAAGACAGAGTGTTTATACACCGACGCCATTGTCATCGATTCTGAGCCATGTTACCTAGAGTCCTCAACCAATGGTTACTATATTCACGCGGACCCCAACCAAGTAGTCTGCATCTGGTAATGTCACTTAGACCAGAAGTTAGTGACTTCAATGACTGATGCCGTGTTTTGGTTTAGACGCTCTTAACTTTCTTCCAACCATCCCCGACACTAGTCAGCATTGCGTTTTATGGTAATCGGTGTTCAGGCATACGTAACACGTGGCTCAGTCATCTTAATCGATGAAGATTTACAACCTTGTCAACTGATTTACCATCATTCCCTAATACCCTGCGTCTAACCTCATTACTACTTACTCGGTGATCCCAGCAGATGCGAGTAATATTTCTAAGCCTTACCAGATGCATCGTTTTTCTCTTCCCATTCTCATTGTTATGTGTGGCGCATACATATCTAGTGCCCCCTTGTACGAATATTTATGGGTTCAAATAAAAAGAAAATTGCCGGATACCACTTGAAGGTGCAAAATCAGATAACAGTTCGCCATAATCTCTGAATCGGCTGTTGGTGTTTAAGTGAAGAGCCCCCACTAGGTTTATGCACTCCTGTGGTACACCTTCAATGACAGACACTGTCACAGAACCTCTCGATCTACAGAGTCAAATGCTGCTTTTAAGTCAAGAAAAACTATAATTGTCGGACGCCGACAAGCATTCCTGACGAATGGTGAATGTGTGGTCGGTGCAGCCACGACCAGTTCTGAAGCCAGCCTGATTTTCTCGTGTTTGCAGTTCACGAGTCTTTGTTTGGCTCACAATAATTATTGAGGCTAGTATTTTAGTTGGTGTGTCAGTTTAAATAATCCCTCTATGGTTATGGCAGAATGATTCTGACCTCTTCTTATATATTGGAACAATCAGTGATTGAGACCAGTCAGATGGGATTACATCCAACTCTCAGATGTTAGCTAAAACATTAGTCAACCTGATCGCTAAAATTGAACTACCATCCTTAAAGACCTCTGGAGCCAATCCGTCTGGACTAACTGCTCTTCCTCATTTCAGATTAGCTATAGCTTTTTGAACTTCAATTAGAGTCGAGGGACCTACTTCAATGTTCCATTCAGGCTGTCTAGAAATGGTGGGTAGTTGTAGAGTAGCTAAAGGCCGGCTAAACTGCTCCTTAAAGTGTTCTCCCCATCGTTCTAAACGTCTGGGCTGAGAGCAGTTAAGTGTCGTCTGTTTGCGAGGTCGTCTCACACTTGACTTCTTAATTCCAGTTTCTTTTATCAGTCTGAAAAGCTGTCTGGTGTAACCTACAGTCGCTGCCTTTTTCATCTCTTTTGCTTTCGTTGCCCTCTACTGCTCACGGTCGTTGCTTAGACTTTTGGTTAATCTAGATTTGACTTGTTTTTGCTCGTCATCGTGCTCAGAGCCTGATGGGCTAAGTTTAAGAGAGTCTGTCAGTGCAATATTTGTAACAGGAATCCAATGGTTTTTCGTAACTTTGAATCAATAACAGATGTCGCTGCTTTTTCTACAGCTGTTCGTATAGTTGATAGTCGAACCATCACATTCAGGGTCTCTAACCATCAGTTGCTATCATCTCGCGGTCCCCAACCAGGTAGTCTACACCTACCGACATGACTCAGTCCACTTGTCAGTGACTTCATGGACTTGTGCCATGTTTTGGTCTGGCCGCCCCTAGCTTTCTTCCAACCTACTCCTATACCACTGAACATCGCAAGTCGAGGCAGTCGGTCGTTGGGCATACGTAACACGTGTCCCAGCCATTTCAACTGATCGACTTTCACTACTTCATCAATTGATTTGCCATCCTTACCTAATACCCGTTTCCTAACAACTGTGTTACTTACTCGATGGTCCCAGGATATACGTGCAATGTTTCGGAGACACCTATGATCGAATACTAGTAACTTACGAATATCCTCTACTCTTACCGGCCACGTTTCACTGCCATAAAGCAGGACGGAACGGACTGCTACACAGTAACACGTCCTTTGGTTGGTAGACGGATATCTCGCCTATGCCATAAACGACGCAAGTTAGCAAAAGCTAGTCGAGCCTTCTGTATCCGTGCTGAGACTTCGTCATTCACCAGACCACAAAGGCTGATGAGACTTCCAAGATAAGCGAAGTGATCGACACACTCAACTACTTCACTCCCTATCACTAGTTGGGGTTTCGATGTAATCCAATCCTGAAGCAACATTTTGCATTTCGTGGGAGAGAATCCCATGCCGAACATGCTTGCATTGTTGCCTATAGTGTTCAGAAGACTGCGTTTTGTCGGTGTCTTCGCCAAATAAAACTATGTCATCGGCATATTCTAAATCAACAAGTGAACCTCCCGGTAGAAGTTCAACCCTTGGAAATTTAGCCGAGAAAAGTGTTATCTCTAAAAGTATGTCAACGACAAAGATAAACAAGAATGGAGAGAGTGGACAGCCCTAACGAACACCACTTGAGGTAATCAATTCTGATGACAGTTCGCCATAAGCTCTCACTCTACCACTTGTGTTCGAGTAGAGAGCCTTTACAAGGTTACTGTACTTCTTTGGTACTCCTTTCAGTGACAAACGCTGCCATAGAACCTTACGATCAACGGAGTCGAATGCCGCCTTAAGGTCGAGAAATACTAAGATTGTGGGGCGTCTAAACGTGTGTCTGTGTTCTAGAACCTGACGTAGTGTGAATATTTGGTCTATACAACCACGTCCAAGTCGAAAATCGGCCTGATTTTCTCTAGTTTGCTCTTCACGTGCTTTGGTTAGACCTTTCTAAGTAATAATGCAAGCACGTTCGGCATGCGATTCTCTCCCTCGAAATGCAAAATGTTGCTTCAGGATTGGGTTACATCGACACCCGAACTAATGATAGGGAGTGAAGTAATTGAGCGTGTCGATCACTTCGCTTATCTTGGAAGTCTCAGCACGGATACAGAAGGCTCGACTAGCTTTTGCTAACTTGCGTCGTTTATGGCATAGGCGAGATATCCGTCTACCAACCAAAGGACGTGTTACTGTGTAGCAGTCCGTTCCGTCCTGCTTTATGGCAGTGAAACGTGGCCGGTAAGAGTAGAGGATATTCGTAAGTTACTAGTATTCGATCATAGGTGTCTCCGAAACATTGCACGTATATCCTGGGACCATCGAGTAAGTAACACAGTTGTTAGGAAACGGGTATTAGGTAAGGATGGCAAATCAATTGATGAAGTAGTGAAAGTCGATCAGTTGAAATGGCTGGGACACGTGTTACGTATGCCCAACGACCGACTGCCTCGACTTGCGATGTTCAGTGGTATAGGAGTAGGTTGGAAGAAAGTTAGGGGCGGCCAGACCAAAACATGGCACAAGTCCATGAAGTCACTGACAAGTGGACTGAGTCATGTCGGTAGGTGTAGACTACCTGGTTGGGGACCGCGAGATGATAGCAACCGATGGTTAGAGACCTTGAATGACATGGCTCAAAATCGTTTGCAATGGTACAGGTGCATTTACTGTTTGTGTTCTCCCAAATTTTGATTTCCTTATTCCTCCTTGTCTTTTTTTTCTCTTCCCAAGTTTATTCCACTGTATTATACTTTTTAAGTAACATCTCCAAACACTAATCTTTCCGATTACTGTTTATACTCTTATTATCTCTACCACTTCGGGATTTGAATCGACCACGGCATCTCTGTGCTAATGTGGTGTGGCAACTCGAACTGATGTATGTACGTACGAAGTTCTACGTTGTTACTGACTGACTGACGGCTCGCACTAGAGCATGATCTGAATCCAGGCATGTGCTCTAGAGTGAGTGATGGTCTTCCATCGAGCCACTCCATCGGTGGCTGATAGCGATGTGATATAGTTCGGTCCAACGTTGGGACGAATTAGGGGGTCGCCATTTTAAAAGATGTTTTTCCTTATGCTTAAAGTTGGTATTTGCAAGGAACAGACGGTTATCTAAGCATAGCTGCAACAGACGGTCGCCATTATCTGTTCTTTCCATTTCGCTTAGTTTACCTACTTGAGCATTAAAGTCACCGGCCTCTATTACTACATCAGAGCGCTTAGGTTTTCGGAGAAGGTCGGAAAGCTTTCTGTAAAACTCATTTTTCACATCATCTGAGCTGCAGTCAGTGGGAGAATAGGCAGAGACGATGAAGAGGCAACGACGAGTGTCCCTATCTTTCCGAGTCCTTATTATTCCGTTTAGTTGGACAGCTCACAAACGACTGTCTACTGGGATCCAGACTAAGAGAGCTAGTTCTGCCCTAGGACTCAATGCTATACCTACGCCGACAAGGCGACGAGAAGCAGCATCTGGGCTTCCAGGTACACGAAGTGTGAATCGAGTTGGTTCTTTGTTTTGACATGGTGATGTCAAATGAATGACGCTACTCGGATCCTGTATGCGCGTTTCAGAGATGCAGCATACATCGATGGCGCGAGATTCTAAAATCCTAGTTGAGGAAGCCTGGTGTCCTACTTGGCATAGTGTTCGGACGTTAAAAACTCCAACATGAAGTTTAGAGCGTGGTTTCAGGAGACCAGGAATAGCATTCCGCGCACTCGAATCGTTTGCCCTAGCAGTGTGAGGTGATAAAAGGACGTGAGAAGGGTTAGTCGGGGAGATAAGATTGGTATTAGGAGGTGTAGGAAGGATTTGAATGTGACCAACATGGTCTCGTGTGTTGTTACGGGTGTGAGGGCTAATGTCACTTCACGTTTGCCCACACAGTGGAAGGGTATTTCTTGAGGAACCTGAAAAGGAAGTTGGATTAATGTTGGCCTTAACGGCCTGGGGGCGTGACCGCAGAGCTCAAGGGACAACTGCTTGAGGCCGGTCGCGCACGCCTTTTTTGTGGGAGGTTTTCGACGTGTTAGCTGCGTTCTTACCGTCTAACCGTTCTCCATTCGACCTGTCTTGCATGGTAGAACCTAAACGAACACATGTTCCAACCAATATAGCTCGATTGGGCCGTCACGATAGGGAAGCCCTACCACCACGTCAAGATAGCATCTAGGGTCGGAATGAGTAGTCCTGACTATTCTTTACCTGTAAACCAAGCTGTTTTCTGGATTTTTTTCACAAAATTGTAAATTAACTTATAAAATTAATGCTTATGGATGAGATTAAGAGCCTTGGTAATGGAGTCGTTTCACTCTGTCTCATAGTACTTGTCGGTCTTTGTGCTTAAAAATTGGTATGTTTTTAAAAAGTTAATGCAGTGTTCTCAATCGTACATGTAACGCTAAAAACACTTTTTTTTTCGCTACCAAATAGGAACACTCCACAAAGACTGTAACAACTGAAGTTCTGAATGTATTCGGCTATATGTTGCCAGCAATTTTTCCTTTTAAGTTGGTTGATGTAATGCAAGAGTTAATTAAAACTGCAACTGATTCTGGCACTGAATTAGCTGCTCATCAATATCTTATAGTGTGTATAATATTTGCTCACGCTGTAATACTGCAAGTAACATTATTTCACTCAAAATATTAATCTCATATTATTTATCTAATGTCTTTCCACATCCTAATGTACTGATTCACTGAACTATTGAGGTCATTACTTCATTAAAGTGTGTTGGGGTTTCTTTATTGAAGAGATGAGAGAAATGTTTGTGTCAGTTATTCTTCACTATCATTTAAAATGATTGTTTGTTAACTTCAATAATTAATACTTCAGCTTTTGATTCTATACCAAGACAACGTTTAATTAACAAGTTAGTCAGCGTCAACACTGACAGCTGGATAACCAACTGGCTATGTTCCTACCTCTCTGGAAGTTAACAATACACTGTGTTTGGAGGGAAGTGTTCGGAGTCTCTACTGTCTCATGAAGGTGTACCACGAAAAGCTGTTCTTTCGCCTCTTCTTTTCTCTTTTTTTCCTGCATGATCTGCCATCTTCCACAGAAAACACTTTTTTGAAATATGCGGATGATCTCACTGTATGTATGCCTATCTCTTTCTCTTTACATCCCATAGAAATGAATGAGTTTTTGTCTCGTACTGATTGTTGGTCTGTTGGTAATGGTCTCATACTTAATCCGTCTAAATGTCAGGCTGTTAACTTTAGCATGAGACAACGGAATCTAAACACCATTTTGAGATCCCATAATGCTTGTACCATCGGAGACTCTTTGATAAAGTGTCGAAGGTTAATTATCTTGGTGTCACCTTTTCCTCTGATCTGTCTTGGTCTTCCCACGTTTTATTGTTATCAAAGAAGGTTTTCCGTCTGACCTATTACATGCTCTTGGGATTACTCGTCATTTACTCTTACAATTTGTCAATTCTTGCATATTACCTATCATTCTTTGCTGTTCTCCATTATTCTTTCCCGGGCTTTTGAGAAAAGACTTTGCTGTTTTGCGGAGAGTGCTGAAGGCAGTTAGCAAGATGTGTGGTGAATCTTTCGAGGTCATAATTAATATGGTTGTAGATAGACATCTAAAGTCATACAAACTCCTGGCACGTGTTATTTTATCAGATACTAACCACCCCCTTCACTCCTATCTTTCTCCTTGTATATCTTCTGGTAGAACGAGACGTAATTACATTAAAATCCATGCACGCAAGCAAAAGTATAAAAGTTCTATAATACCTTACCTGGCAAATATACTCTGTGACGAACAGGTTGTTAGAGTTAACCCAGTCAATAACCTGCTTTCTTAACATGTCTCTAATTTGAAAAGTTGTACAGTTTTTTGGATTTTTTAAAACCCTTTTTGTCTTTGTTTCTGTTTTTTTGTGTAAGTAACTTGTTGAAATAACCTGTGCTGAGATTTCTATATTGTACCAAAATATAATATTGAATAAAGCCATTAATAATAATAATACATATTAGTTTGAGTCAATACGACTTTTTTTATATTTCAAGTACATTATCACATGCTATTACTATTTTATTTGTATTTCTTTTGTTCTTATTCACTCATAAACATATCTTCTTCCTTGAAAACAGGAGTTGTTTGAATGAGTTTCGTTTTTAGTGGTTTATGTGTTGAACAACTTACATTTTTCTCAACTTAGTTTTTCAATATACCATAAGTAATGTTACAATCAAGCGAACGCTAACGTTTATTTTGGGATTAGGTAACAGATTATGTTGGTTTTTACGTTGTTTGACTAAGACAGATGTTCAGTATGCTGTTTTAGTTGTATATTGTTCAGAATCTAATGTAATTTTCGTAATCCTTAGAAGTTATGCGTCATGTGTAATTTTAATTATACTAACTGAAAAGCTAAATATGACTCCGGTTTTGTTTTAGTAAATCGTGGATTTAGTTAAGTTTAGTTCTGTTTGCAACACAATAATGTATTCTTTGTTGTCCATGTGTTGATAATTAACCTTCAGATGTTTGAGATAATTGATCTTCAAGGTGTTTGGTTTCTCTTCATATACCAATTAATATAATTTCTCGATCCGAAGAAAACATCATAGGTTTTTGTAGGTTAATAAAGTAATGAACACAACTACGAAGATGAATATCAATAAAAAGACCACTTTTGCTCGCTCTCGTTACCTACCTAAATGTCCATCATAAGTACCTAATTACAAATTCATTTCACATCTCCTTATTCCTCTCTTCCGTTTTATCTTTATTCCGTGTTTACTTTTATTTTCCAACATGCACATCACTTCTGTGGTGGAAATTTTGTCCTATCTACTCTAACTCAAGTCACTAACTGGTTAGAAGTCGACTGCTACTACCAAATACGGATCCTTAACCAGTCTTACTGAAGCTACGTGAATCACTCAAACTAACTACTTCAACGTCCGCACACTAATGTAGATCGGACAATAGTTGAGGTTGGCTATGTCTTTGAAGCGTCTCAATATCGATGTTTGTTGTCTATCCGATACCTGCAGTTAAGACCAGCAGGGTTCCGCGAATTCGCTCTCCATATGTTGATTCGACAGGCTTATTTCATATGCATTTATCTGGGGACTAAGAGGTACCTTCATTCGGTTTGGCTGGCGTTGGTGTCTCATTAAGCACCATAGCAAAGGCAGCACCAATCGATTGAACCTCTTCTAATGGTCGATTATCTGCCGTTAGATGCGAAAGCCCTATCAAAATGTGAAGAGACCGGTGTGAGAAACTGTCTGTTCGTTATCGCAGCCTACATCCTGACAGATCACAACCTGGAATCAATCAAAGATGAACCCTACCACCAGTTAAGCAATCTCCGAGGTGCGTGTTCGGTAGATACTGAGGTGTTAGCCAGAGATGTAAGTGCACAGGTGGCGGTTCTAGACGCAGAAGATTCGTTTGGATAGCCAATGCCGAATCGTTGGTCGCAAGTCAGATAACGATGACCTACACCTTTAGCTATATGCAGACCACAATCTGTCTATGGCCACTACTAACTTTCGGGACAGTCATTGCCAATGCGCTACCTGGAGTCCTCCCTCTACATCTCAGCACTGGACTCAGTTTGATGAAATCGCGATCAACTACCGCAGGCGTGGTCGTGTAAAAAACTGCCGCTCCTTTTGGAGAACTTACCTGGAATACAATCATACCATCGTTTGCGAAAATCTTATCTTACGTTTTATCGGCCAAGTACATCATCAAATGGATTGATGTAAACAAGCCGGCTTCAGCTTCCGTTCCAGTCAAATATCGAACTGAGCTACGTTCAAGGCCAGTTATCAACTAGATGAGCACTGGCTGTATTCGCATGACGCAATAAAAAGTGGTGATTAAAGTTGCTCGAGGTTTACATAGGTGAATCGGTCTACTCCCACTAACCACGAGTTTGAGATGGGTCCTTACATGAAGAAATTTTGCTAATTTTGCGTGAGGGTCAAGAAGCCTGGTGGTTGGAGCGTGCTGTCTAGTTGAACAAGCGTCTGCATATGATAACTACCGGAAGCTCTTCTAACTCATCCGAACCACTGGCAGCAAAAAATGTGTGAGGGAAATAACATATGGAGCTGGTAGGGTGCCAATCAATATCACCCACCAATGTCTTAGGAGATGGACTTAGTTCTTCTGCTGCCCCGGCGGAATCGGTTAAACCGTCTTGTCCTCCAATGCCGACGATTCTCCTAGCGATTCAGAAGTTTTCATGGAACTCCAGCATTCGAATAACATTAAGTCATGAAACCCAGAACATTTACTTTCAGGCCTTTTTAAGGACGGTCGAGAACCTCTAGTCATGAAACTGACTAAATTGTTTCGAAGGGTTTGGGAATTAGAATGTTTCAATATCCTAGAATTAAGCGACAGTTCCCTACCTTTAGAATGGCTCACGCCATCTGCGCAACAACTATTGAACGGTAAGTCTACTTCCAATTGGGTCCAAATTATCGACATATTGTTCAGAACCCTCGAATGATTGATTCGAGAGGAACAGGATGGTTTTGTTCTGGTTGAGGATGTATCGATCATGCTCCGCTAAATGTCAGATCACAGCCGTACTTATTGAAGGCGAAGCATCGTTTTTTCCCCGATATCAGGGTCGCCTTTTATTCATTGAACAACACTGTCCTCTGTGATTGTTTGTTGAAGGAGGGTGTGTTTGTGAAGCTCATTGACATTGAAGACACTGTGTAGAAACACCTCAGTCAGTTTGAAAGTATACAACTACCTCTCCACCTAACTCCATCCGAGTAGTTGGGTTAGATAGAGTTGCCCAATCTCACTATTCATGTCCAACTCTGCCTAAAGTCACATTCTGGAAACAGCTCTGATAGAAGTATGTATTGGTGATGCGTATTTGTTGCCTGAAGAAAAACTCTTCCACTTTGAGTATGCGGATGATGTAGTCTTACTGTGCGAGGATATCTATGCTGTGCGATTCGCACTTGGTTGGAAGTGTCCGTAGATATGGTACGTGCTCTGCACCTAAGTGCAAAACACATCTACGGGACTGACGAGCCTGTACCTGCACTCACTCTTGGAAGTGGGCGGTTAGACGTAGTCGACAAGTCCGTGAATTCGGGTAGCTGTTTAAGTTCAGGTGATGATACTAATTTACGTATAGTGAAATACAGAGTGACTTATCTCAAACTGGGGCATCTCTGGTGCCTTTGTGATGTTGGTCTTGCTGTAAAAGGTCGAGTTTACAACGCGTTCTGCTGTATGGTCGTGAAACCTGGCTTCCGAGTTGAGGATCTTAAGTGATTATCGTTGTCTCTAAAGATTTCTGACATTCAGTGGCAACACCATGCTAGCAGCACAGGTTCGGGGATGTGTGTTCGATTATAGTGACAGCAATCCGATTGGTGTCACCATCTTGAAACAGCGACTTTGGTGGCTTGGATATGCACTACGAATGTCGTTCCATGTCGTGCATCATTTGCCAACGCTGAGACTTGTTGGAAAGAGCGGAGGTGTGGTCGGTGTATGACATGATGCTGCAGTATGAAGTAATGCTCTACAGGACTATCGTACTTTTCCAAACCGATAGCGTTAACGAAGCTGCGTAACAATTGTTTCGTCGTAATTTGGGACTTCTGACCATGTACACTATTAACTGAAGCTAGGAGTCATCGGCCATCAGAATTCATCTACTCTCAAACCTGAAATTGGATGTTTAAAAGTCTGAAATCAAGATTAAACGTACACTTATAATTTTTAATAAAACATATCTTCAAAATACTTGACTTTGCAAAACAACCATCTTTTAGTAACAATAAATCTTCTGTGAATGAAACTTTGAGGTACACTAACGTTAGTACCTTTAGAACCAAATGTTTTTGCTCTAAATCAAATACGATTAATCCCGTTTTCTTAACCTCTGTGTACTGTAAATGACCAACATTTAGTTAATTAAAGTTTCAGTTCGTAGTTTAACTTCACTCCAGGACTTCGTACACTCGGTATACTTCAAGTCATTCCACTAAAGACTCAGCAATAGGATTATTCATAATTAAACAAATATATTTTGCACTAAGAGGAGCATCAGGTTATTTGGATTGAATATAGCAAACCTAACAAGTACAGCTGGTTCATTTTTCCTATCAGATTTCTCGTGAATATGTTTATGTGAATCAGTAGTCGCAGCCTTTAGCTGATCCTGCTTTCATATTGTCACCAAGATATTGGAATAAAGGTTTCTTCTATTTCGAAACTTAATCTAGTCAAGTACTAGTTGTAAGGTAGCCATATGTATCTTTTTTTATTTTCAGAATCTGTTAGGGACTTTAATGCGTGTTTGTTTCACTTTTTAAGGACTATGGCATCTAGTGAGGAATATCCTTCGCAATCAGGAAGTCTACCACTTCAGTTATCAGCTAAACGGATTTCCAAAGCTCGTAAATCTTGTTCCGGAGATCACCAAAATTCCAGTCCGGTTAGCAAAAATCATATTGACGATCCGAACAGCATTATCATCACTCCTTCCATTGATAGTCGAGAAATTGATCGTCTAAAATTCACTAACCCAGGTAGACAGATGGAAGAACTAGAAGTCGGTTGGTCCGAAGCAAATATGACACGAAGTGTTCGCAGACAAATGACCTTTAAATCTGGTCACAAATCATCAGAGTAAATTAATGTCTTATGATAGTCAATTTCCATTGTGATTCTGAGTCACTAACAGTTTTATTTTTTTAGCTTCAGGATGTGTTGTTGTATACATTTGATTGGCATAAGCGTTTTAAATTTTTTTAAACATTCTACACCTGTGTTTGTATGATTAACCCATAACAAGAATGAGGGAAATTATATTATTCATTTGAAGACCATTTAAGTCATCCAATATTCTTCAATACTTTATTATTGGACAATCGTCTTCTGATTATTGTACAACACTTTAAAATACAATAGTTTTGGTTTTCTTCGTTCATCATGAATCAATTGATTGTTTTCGGATTATACTCTTTAAAAATATCGCTTTATAAACCCAAGTGTTTTGCTTTTTGCATTTCTAGAAATCTAGTTGTATGCACTATGAATCGGCTACTGTTTAATCAAATGAATGTCAATACAGTGAATAAGTAGATAATCTGCCGAAGCTTCACTTATAGTCGTTGTAATTAGACGGGTCTGAGATCCGTTGTTTGTTGAACTATTTCGTCCTCATATTTCATCATTTGGTTGCTAACTAGTTCTTTTCTTATTGACCGATGAGATTGCAAATGTCCGAGAAAACTGTATTGGTCATTCTGGCATTTGTTCGCGCTCAATATTAAGTGTTGTTAGTGGTTTTATCTCAGTAAATTATTGTTGGGTTCACTCGGATAGTGCATACAAGAGCGATTGGAGTCAGACTGTCTTAGCTCCAGATTTTTCAAAATATTACTTACGTGTATTTTACTAAGTTTAAATTCAAGGAAGTGTTCAGCATAAACCAACATTTCACTGGTCGAACTTTTCTCCGACATGTTATCCAAATGTCATACCTCCACAACTAATGCGAAAAGGATTTCGACCACTCTTCGTGTCACTGTATTCACACTGACTTCCACCGTATCCTCCAGAAGTCGTGTTTTCTTGTTCACCTTGTCCAAGTTCACCGAAAGCTCCCTGTGCAATTTAATTTATGCCTCTACATTTCCGTTTCTTGAATGCACTATATCCGCCTTGACTAATTTAACCTCTGTTTACAGAACCTCTATAACTTCATCCAGGACCCAAAATGCCATTATGACTAACACAGGCCACTGGTTACAGAAATGGATGGTTGACCATTTCTCGTTAACCATATTCAAGAGGTGCGTTTCCACTTGTTGTTCCATCTTTGGAACGAGGTCTTCGATCACGAACTTTGAGGATGTGCCCACTATTCATGACCACAATGTCACTACTTATCATATACGGAATGCCATGTTTTTACCTGTTTGCGCCAAGTATTCCTTGAGTCAAGCTTTTTAGAACAGCCAGCTCGGGCTATCTACAGAATAAGCCTAACTCTCGCGAATCAATATGTGGAAGTCAATTATATTATTGTCCTCGTTCACATCCCTTTAAGAGTACTCATTTCGTCTTACACAGCATGAAATTCTCTCGCTATATATTATGCATTTGCTCGCAAAGTTTGAGAGTCATTATATCCTTTACTTGCTTGAAACCTTTCCTCATATTCTTTCAAAAGATATGCAGGTCACATTTAACAATCAGCATCCGTTCAACGTATTTCCTTTCGGAAATATTCAGCCTGGTACTATTCGAAGACCACATTTTAAAACATTATTTCCCTACCTTTTCCAACCATTATGTCCCAAGAATAAAAAATCCAATAGGAGCATCGATCGTTTTGCGACAAAATGCTCTAATTTCTGTAATCGACTATTTTGTTTGTTTCTCGGATTGTCTCGTTTCATGGTAGATGGCCAGATTTGCTCTCCATCGGCTGTGCAAACTTAAGTTTTGATGGGACGACGCAGTTTGTAGAGAAGGACATAAAACATGGACGAAGTGGATAGCGGAAGCAATACATCTACAACGTATTGCTCTAACAAGGTCGTTAAACTCAACAAGCTATTCTACAATCGAACTTCGAATGTTCAGTGATGCTTCAAGGGATAACTGTGGAACAGTAGGATCTTTATCGCTGACTGATGAACGAGAAGGTCGAGCTTACCGACTAGTGTTTGCTGAAGCCAGATCAGCACTTATCAGAGTGATAAAGGACCATGTCTTGCTCGGGCAGAGGGAGTTCGCTGGTAAAGATCTCAAAATTAATCTGTAAATAAATGACCATCACTGTATCCAGGATAGCGTACTAGACTCTTACCTATGGTGCTCTATAATATAAATAATTTTTTTGAGGAAATTTCCAATAATTTTGTTAATAGATTATTGTGCATGCAATTAGAGTATTTTCATTTGTCGATGTAATGATGCTTTTTCAACAAAGATATATTAACATAGTATTTATTGGACATGTGAATAGTAGATAGTTCACTGTTGCTGAGCATCTGGTGCACAAATGGTGTGGTATTGACAAATATGCTGTCAGTAAGTTCGAGAAAAGGCTTCTGAGATGCATAAAAGTTCTAAGTATGTTTGGATAAATTAAAGTATAAACACAAACGTGTTATCACTTGATACAAGCAGCTACAACGCCGTAGACCCCTCGGACCATGAGAATCTTATTAATAAGATGGGCTCAACTACAATTACGTTTGCGCCAACCCCGGTTGGTACGGTAACAATATGTTTGACAAGAGGCCCAACGTGGTGTTATATTAATGTGGGTAGGTGATAGAAGTGAAGTATATAAATTGCATGACTAATTCTGATTATACTCTCTTAGAAGCTTTAAATAAAATGGAGCCTTCATTAATACCATTCCACTTTTGAGCATAGGCGCAAATGTAACAACCACCGATATGAATCAGTGATAAAATGTTCCAAAAACCATAACACGAGTAAACAGTTAGCGATCAGCAGAAGGTATGCCAACAAATATTCAATACTTCAAATATATTTTGACTGGTTTTTTTTGTTTCACTAGTACCATCAAATATATGTTGATTCCAACCTTATAAAATTGGGAATGTCATTTTAAAATAGAAGTGTGACTAAGACTGGAAGAAAGATTTATTTGCAAACGAGGAGACACTAGAAAAATTGGGAGGAAGAACAAGTGCGACCAACAGACTGTTCGAGTTATAAAAGAGATAGTGGCTATTAGTGTGATAAAAGGCATTAGATGCGAGCGAGATGAAAGTACATTTTTCCGTTTCTTTTTCCGACCTGAACTAGGTTATTCTAGCTTGTCTATTAATGCACTTTTTATCACGAAGATTAAATATTTTCTCTGGTCTATTTGTTACCTTCCTTTTTTACATCTACTATTAACAGTCGGTTGCATCCGTTATACGATTCTCGTGGCCGCCTTTTAGGAACTTTAGAATACAGTTGTGATTGTCTAAAATCTGAATGTCCTGGGTGCCATTTGCCATGTCGTAGGTGCCATTCTACGTTTTGTGGAGCATCATGTCGAATTTATCGAACTTATCGTGTTAATGAAGTAAGTTCCTAATCGTTTCATATTAACGTTTTCCTCATTCATCGAAAGGTTATTTTATTCAAGCTATTACAATTTTTAATACTTTTTTAAATTGTATTCGAGATAAGTCTGATGTTCGTTGATTTATCTTCTTCCACAGTTCGTTTGCTATCGGCAATTTGATAGTTGACGTACTCGGCGCTTAGCCATTTGACTACAGACGTGGAACCCACCTCAGCTACTATGAATCGTATCACAAAAAATATCCCATTACCTTACAGAAATTTGTATTCGAAAGGGGAATTGCAGGAACGTGTATTTGATTATTGAGTTCCATTAATAAAATTTATCTTTATGTAAATATCATTTAGTTAATACAACTGTTAGTGACATTAATGGTTTAAAATACAGTGCAGTCGTGATCGAAATTCCTTTAATTGAGTTATAAAGTGGATAAAACGTATGTTAAAGAAGCAGAGCAAACTGTGTTGGACGCTTCTTTGTGGGATTTAAGCTACCCTGACAAGTAACTTTCAAAAGAAGTCCTTTAACAGCAGATATCTTCCCATCGCCTGGTCTATCAACATATATTTCAATCGTATCACCGGTTTTATTGTGTAATAAAATCGACTGATAATAAATAAGCCTTGCTTAAAACTAACAACGTTTATCTTGTGGTGGTTTATTATATACTAGATGACAATTTTGAAAGTGAAAAGTCACTGTATTGACTACTGAACTCAATTTTGAAAATAATTTCCGTTCACATGTGTTTTTATCACACCCGATGATGTTTTGGTTGTTGGGATTTGGAGTGTGAGCTATTTTCTGTTGTTTATAACTTGATATTTCTGTTTGACCTGAAATTTCAAATTAACGTATATTCATTCTAATGTACATTCATTGTCCAAATACTCTAATATTTATAATCATTTTGTTATGAAAGTATTGAGTTAGTGACTATAAGTTCATCTCGTGATAGTATTAATCGCAATTCTAATTTGGGTATATTCAGTTGGAAATGTTTAAGAAGGATGATAAGCATTTCTTAGATCTAGATTTAAACCATAAGCAAAATATGTTTTGACTTATTATGTTTAACTGATAACATTATCATTAAATTGAATCTAGTTCATGCAAATTTCCCTACTTGGAGGTTATTGTTTATGGTCCTGTAGTGACCTGGTCTGTTTGGACTTCATCATTGTTACTGACTTCTCTTTAGCTGGAAAAACTAGCAAATAGCTGTTACGTTGAGACAGTAACTTGATAAATTTATGTGTCTGTACTTACCTAAAAATAAAGGAATATTAAGCAACTAAATCTTGGTCTCTAATTCTATTAGTTACTTTGTATTTGTTTGAACAGCTATTTCTCAACTCTTTTATCCATGTACGTTTTAGGTGTTTATACAAATATTTGTTTATTTGTCTAACAAACTATCTGCTTGTATTAATATATCAGATTATAATTTTTCTATTCATTCAATATCATTGCATTGGATTGGACGATTGACCGATTGATTATTTGGATTAATTATATTCTGAACATAATAATACTCTTGTCGTTATTGTGTTAATACCACTGTGGTTATTTTTTAATTAGAAATGCGACTAGGAATTCGAAGTAATTGATACAAAAAGCACACTCCATATATTTGTGGCAATGAGTAGATTTTTTCCATGTTAAAGATTACCCCAAAAATCCTGGCATTGCTTTTCAAAGCTGAATGCTACAGTTAAGTACCTCTGTATTCAATCCTAATTTGACATATATATATATATATATATATATATATATATATATATATATCACATCGAATGTTTGAGACAAAATGAGTAGATTACTCCCTCATGGTTGTTCAACTGAAAATAATTAATGATTAGGATCATCAAATATACTCCCTTTCGTGCTCGTTAAACTGAGACATAATTTTTTACATTTTTGTTGTTGAAAATCACTAAATTTAAATAATAATGATGGACTACTGATGTACTGATATTTCGCAAAATGTAAAAGCTCACTCATGAGACTCACTAAAAATTAACAGTTGTTAGAAAACCGTGTTCATATTATCGGAGAACTCTTGCTTCAAAGTTAGCCATCCCTTACCAAATGATTTGAATCCCAGTATGAAGAAATACCTGGTATTGTATTTGGCATCTGGTATTTTCCTCATCCTAAGGATATTTGTTCATTTATAAAAATCGGTAAGACTATAAACCCATCTAATTCAACAGCAGTCTTTTGTTTCATACACATAGTTCCCTTTATTATCTTAAATAGAGCAAGAACAAAGATTGGCGCAGAATAATATGAATTCATTTTATTTCGTTAGGTTCTCATCAGCAATCAAACGTTTAAAACCAGATCTATGTATACAAAAAGAGACAGTAATAAATCTTTCTTTACCCTGGTAACAATAATCCCCACCCTTTCTATTCATTTACTCCTATTTATTTATTTATTACGTCATTCCCCATCTTCCAACTCTTTCTGAAGTTTAAATTACATCATACATAAATGATTGGTTTTAATTCATATTTTCTTTATTACTATTAATCTATTTTCATGAGTTCTAATCACTATTTCAATGTTCCAGAACTTTCCCTCTCTAACTTTATTTATTTATTCGAATCAAACATTTTATGAGCTCATTAACTCTATATGAATATTTTCTACATCATCATACACATGTATTGATCCTTAATCACAACACTCTTATGTATAACAAATGTCAATATCTGTAATAATGTTGAATTTTAAATAATTTAGGATGTAAGCAGCTGATGAGAACCTAACGAAATAAAATGAATTCATATTATTCTGCACCAATCTTTAGTCTTTTGTTTGTTGAATCGAGTTAAACAATTTTAAGTTATCTTGTTTACTTTCTCGTCTTTATTTTAGGTTAAACTGTTTATCTGACTTCATGAGTTCAATCGTTTGTCGATATCAACCACTACAGTTTCTAACCATCTTTTTTTTCCAAATAAATTATTATTATTATTATTATTATTATTATTATTATTATTATTATTATTCAATGAGAGTCTTATATTTCTTCGTTTACTTAAAATATCGATTATCTTAGAAAAAAGCGTGTGTATTTTCCGAATATGGCATTAACATTTTAATTGTCTTCGCTCAAGCATACTGCCATTTCTTTATCATGATTATTATTCATCCCTTCATTAAAGTTATAATGAAAAGTGTTTAATTACTTTGCAGGACATATTTCTCTGTGTGGACTGTTCATCTGATAACTTATGACAAATATTAATTGAAGGAATGTTTAACAACTGAAAGTACCACTAAATTATTTACATTCTTTCTTACAAAATTAATAGTTATTTTATATGTTTCGTACGTTTAATGTAGTCTTTTGTACTGGTTTCGATTGTTTAGCGTTCACTGAATAAAAGTCGTTTTTTCGAACTACTTTATGTCGTTATGTAAGCTGTTTATCTTGCTTAACATTATCATATTCAAAGGAAATTGAAAATTTTTTCTCAGAGCTCGAAGTTTAAGAAGAATTTTGAAAAAGAACTTAATATAATTATGTGCGTTGTTAATTATGTTGTTCAGATTTGGACCTGAAAAGTTCACGAAATCATCACCAACCTATTTTTAACTCTACTAGCTCTAAAATGCATATATATATATATATATATATATATATATATATATATATATATATATATATATATATATATATATATATATATATATACCATTTACTAACGCAAATTTAGTTGACTTTCAGTGTTCAGTCAAACCTCTATATGAAATCGAAGTTCACCTTATATCCTATGTAAAGGTCTTCCGATTTCTGATCGTAACCGAAAACACATAATCCAGATTATTACCAAGGTAATGATAGTACTGAGTTTGTTATAAAAATCCTGTATACGAATTCTTTTAAGAAACAGTGAGAACCTGTAATAAATGATACACTGTGAACTATAATTCCTTACACACTTCGTCAGACTTCGTTGCGTCTAAGAAATTCGTTTTTGCTCCCTCTATTTTAAAATAAATAACAAAGCTAATTCTTAATTACATAGTCCTGTTACCCCTCATAATGGAGCATAGGCAGCCCATCAGCATTCTTCACTCAACTCTCTGCTCCACAACCCTTTCCAGTTGTTATTCATCCTTATCATATCTGCTTCCGCTTCCCGACGTAGTGTGTTCTTTGGTATTCTTCTTTTCCGTTTCCATTCAGGATTCCAAGTTAGAGCTTGCCTCGTGATGCAGTTTGATGGTTTCCTCAATGTATGTCCTATCCACTTCTAACGTCTTTGCTTAATTTCCTCTTCAGCTGGGAGTTGGTTTGTTCTCTCCTACAGTAGACTGTTGCTGATGGTATCCAACCAACGCACATTGAGTGTCTTGCGTAAACAATTGTTTATAAATACTTGTACATTTTTGATGATGCTTGTGGTAGTTCTACAAGTTCCAGCTCCGTACAGTACAACTGTCATGACGTTCGTATTGAGGATTCTGATTTTGATATTGGTTGACAGTTGTTTTGAATTCCATATGTTCTGCAACTGTAGAAATGCTGTTCTTGCTTTGCCAATCCTTGCCTTCACGTCTGCATCGGATCCTCCTTGTTCATCAATGATGCTTCCCAGGTACGTGAAAGATTCCACATCTTCCAGAGTTTCTCTATCGAATGTGATTGGGTTGGTGTTCTCCATGTTGTATTTGAGGACCTTACTTCTTCCCTTGTGTATACTGAGGCCTACTGATGCAGAGGCTGCTGCTACACTAGTTCGTGTGTATGGAATAGGAGGGTTAGGTCATCTGCGAAGACCGAATCGTCTAATTGATTTTGAAATGTCCATTGAATTGCGTGCTTCCCCTCAGATGTGTAGGTCTTCATGATCCAATCGACCACCAGGAGAAAGAGGAAACGCGAGGGTAAGCAACCTTGTCTGACACCGGTCTTTACTTAGTATATGTCTGTTAGCAACCAACCATCCAAGACTTTGCAGTGTAGTCCATCGCAAGAATTCTGCCGTACGATCCTGAAAATCTCAGCTACACCATAGTGTCGAAGAAGAGTCCATAAGGTTCTCTTATCCATGCTGTCAAATAGCTTCTCATAGTTACAGAAGTTGATGTATAGTGACGAGTTTTATTCAATTGATTGCTCAACGATGATCGTTAGTGTCGCGATTTGGTCTGTGCACGACCGATCCCTACGGAATCCGGTCTGTTGATCTGGAAGTCGGGTGTCTACTGAATCTTTCATCTGGTCCAGCGACACTGTTGGAAACGGTTCCTGGTACTGATAATAGTGTGATGTCTCTGTAGTTCTCACTTTTGCCCAGATCTCGTCTTTTTGGTATCTTGATGAGATATCCTTCTTTCCAGTCTGTTGGTGGCACTTGTTCTTCCTCCCAATTTTTCTAGTGTCTCCTCGTTTGCAAATAAATCTTTCTTCCAGTCTTAGTCACACTTCTATTTTAAAATGACATTCCCAATTTTATAAGGTTGGAATCAACATATATTTGATGGTACTAGTGAAACAAAAAAAACCAGTCAAAATATATTTGAAGTATTGAATATTTGTTGGCATACCTTCTGCTGATCGCTAACTGTTTACTCGTGTTATGGTTTTTGGAACATTTTATCACTGATTCATATCGGTGGTTGTTACATTTGCGCCTATGCTCAAAAGTGGAATGGTATTAATGAAGGCTCCATTTTATTTAAAGCTTCTAAGAGAGTATAATCAGAATTAGTCATGCAATTTATATACTTCACTTCTATCACCTACCCACATTAATATAACACCACGTTGGGCCTCTTGTCAAACATATTGTTACCGTACCAACCGGGGTTGGCGCAAACGTAATTGTAGTTGAGCCCATCTTATTAATAAGATTCTCATGGCCCGAGGGGTCTACGGCGTTGTAGCTGCTTGTATCAAGTGATGATAACACGTTTGTGTTTATACTTTAATTTATCCAAACATACTTAGAACTTTTATGCATCTCAGAAGCCTTTTCTCGAACTTACTGACAGCATATTTGTCAATACCACACCATTTGTGCACCAGATGCTCAGCAACAGTGAACTATCTACTATTCACATGTCCAATAAATACTATGTTAATATATCTTTGTTGAAAAAGCATCATTACATCGACAAATGAAAATACTCTAATTGCATGCACAATAATCTATTAACAAAATTATTGGAAATTTCCTCAAAAAAATTATTTATATTATAGAGCACCATAGGTAAGAGTCTAGTACGCTATCCTGGATACAGTGATGGTCATTTATTTACAGATTAATTTTGAGATCTTTACCAGCGAACTCCCTCTGCCCGAGCAAGACATGGTCCTTTATCACTCTGATAAGTGCTGATCTGGCTTCAGCAAACACTAGTCGGTAAGCTCGACCTTCTCGTTCATCAGTCAGCGATAAAGATCCTACTGTTCCACAGTTATCCCTTGAAGCATCACTGAACATTCGAAGTTCGATTGTAGAATAGCTTGTTGAGTTTAACGACCTTGTTAGAGCAATACGTTGTAGATGTATTGCTTCCGCTATCCACTTCGTCCATGTTTTATGTCCTTCTCTACAAACTGCGTCGTCCCATCAAAACTTAAGTTTGCACAGCCGATGGAGAGCAAATCTGGCCATCTACCATGAAACGAGACAATCCGAGAAACAAACAAAATAGTCGATTACAGAAATTAGAGCATTTTGTCGCAAAACGATCGATGCTCCTATTGGATTTTTTATTCTTGGGACATAATGGTTGAACAAGTTAGAAAAGTAATGTTTTAGAAATCTTGTTTTCTTCTGTCTATCCAACCTTTGCCTTGACTTTCTCTGCTCCTGTTCCGGTGTTGTTAATTTCTTATTCTTCTTCTTCGTTTCTTAAATCGTGTTTAGGACTCGTAAAGGTTCATTCGTTATGATGATGCTTGTTGCGGTCGAGCACCTCCTGACACGTCGAAGTTAATGCTTCTTTGATCCCTTTTCAATCGTCCTTCATAGGCGTTTTTTCTTCTTTCATTTTATCCTGTATGACTTGGAATCTGTTGTTGAGAGCTATCTTGAGTTCCTTTAGTTTGTCAGTATCTCGAAGGATGGCTCTATTGAACCTTTGTAATACTGTTCCCCATGTTGTTCAGTGCTTCCTTAGCTTCAGTTTTATCTTGCCAACCATCAGGTGGTGATCTGAATCTATATCAGCTCATCATCTGGTTCTCACTTTATCTATTGTCCTCCTGATACTTTTATTGATATAAATATGATCTATCTGGTTCTCTGTGGTGTGATGCAGCGAGACCCATGTAGCTTTCTGTATGCGTTTGTGTTAATATTGTGCCGCCGATAACTAATTTGTTGAATGCACATAGGTTTGCGTTTCTCTCTCCTAGTCGATGTCGTCTCATGCTATCTTCGTATCCGTTGTTGTCCATTACGACTCTGGCGTTTAGATCTCCCATCATGATGGTGAGGTTTTTTCTTTGTCACTTCGCTATGATCGATTGCAACCTCTCATAGAAGTGATCTTTATTGTCGTTGTTGCTATCAGTGGTGGGTGCACAAAATCGGATAACATTCATTGTGATTCTGTCGTTCTTTGTTTTGAAGGATGCATTGACGATCTTTGATCCATGAGATTCCTACACAATAAGTTCATTTCGTGCTTGTTTGGACAGCATCAGAACAATTCGCTTAGTGTGTGGAGCATTTTCTTCTTCTTCGCGGTTCGAGTACAACAGCATTTCATGCTTTGTTTTAAAACATTCACCAGTCGTGTTCGTACTCAGTGAAATTCGTTCATAAACCACTAGAGTTTCTCTCGGTCTTCATGCTGGTTCACTCATAATTGATGGAAATCGTTTTTGGGAGGTCGTGAGATTTTGTCTTATAATTTACAAGTAGTAGTACTGTGGTGCGTGCTACTTATATTGATATAAGTAGTATATAACGTGAGTTAAGAGAACGAAATGTCTGGCAGCAGAACGTGGGGAAGATCCAGAAAGGAAGAGCGAGAACCCAATGGAATTTGCAAAAAATCACATGAACAATGAAATGTGAGACAATGGATTGGTGTTTGCAACAGCAACAGTCCGGTTTGATATGATGGAATGATATTTTGCGAATTAACGATTGACGATATGGTTTTTCTATTTTACCAAGTAACTCTGTAATTTGTGCTAAATACAATTTGGTTGTCCTCACTTGTGTTCTCCTTCACTACAGTACTAGCGAATGTTTCTGGCATTGAAGTATAGTTTAATATGACCAGAAAAAGTGCTGAGGAAGATTGAATTGCAGCATTTGGGCTATTTATTATAAGAAGTATAGTTTGAGAGACTTGGTGTCCCCAGAAAAAAACACCATTTCTTTTTCTTACATACTAAACCAAAAAAGTTGAAAGAAGGGAAAAAGCAAAACTCCTCAAGATGATGAGTCAAAATGAGCTGAAGATCAGAAAATTCGTTTCTGAACTTCATACGCAAGCAAACAGTAATTTCCATGAAGAGCTGGATGTCAAATCGAGTGCTGACTTAATCACAGAGATTAGCACATTTTATGCAACTACCGAAGTGCTCATCACGAAATGTGAGTTCCTAGCATCAGGTGCATGTTTATGAAAGAAACCGATTCGTAGCACATATAAATTCCTCGACCGTAGCTGCTATCTTGACGTGGTGGTAGGGCTTCCCTATCGTGACGGCCCAATCGAGCTATATTGGTTGGAACATGTGTTCGTTTAGGTTCTACCTTGCAAGACAGGTCGAATGGAGAACGGTTAGACGGTAAGAACGCAGCTAACACGTCGAAAACCTCCCACAAAAAAGGCGTGCGCGACCGGCCTCAAGCAGTTGTCCCTTGAGCTCTGCGGTCACGCCCCCAGGCCGTTAAGGCCAACATTAATCCAACTTCCTTTTCAGGTTCCTCAAGAAATACCCTTCCACTGTGTGGGCAAACGTGAAGTGACATCAGCCCTCACACCCGTAACAACACACGAGACCATGTTGGTCACATTCAAATCCTTCCTACACCTCCTAATACCAATCTTATCTCCCCGACTAACCCTTCTCACGTCCTTTTATCAACTCATATCGCTAGGGCAAACGATTTGAGTGCGCGGAACGCTATCCCTGGTCTCCTGAAACCACACTCTAAATTTCATGTTGGAGACATAGCATTGAGTCCTAGGGGAGAACTAGCTCTCTTAGAGTGGATCCCAGTAGACAGTCGTTTTTGCGCTGTCCGACTAAACGGAACAGTAAGGATCCGAAAAGATAGGGACACTCGTCGTTGCCTCTTCGTCGTCCCTGCCTATTCTCCCACTGACTACAGCGCAGATGATGTGAAAGATGAGTTTTACAAAAAGCTCTCCGACCTTCTCCGAAAACCTAGGCGCTCTGATGTAGTAATAGAGGCCAGTGACTTTAATGCTCAAGTAGGTAAACTAAGCGTAGGGAAAGACACCTGGGTGGATCTTACAGTGTCATGGCTCAAAGAACAGATAATGGCGACCATCTGTTGCAGCTATGTTTAAATAACCTCCCGCTTCTTGCATTACTATTAAGATTTGTAAGCCAGATTTAATTAATTGTGCTGACACTGATCATTAACAAATACTTTTTAAAAGCAGTTCAAACAACGTTGAGTGACTTTTTTTAAATCAATAATTGCATCCGTTCTTTATCTTAATCTTTGTTATCATTCCTAATTCTTCTTTTTATGGTTTCATTTGTTCACTTTGTGTCTCTCTTATAATAATGATTTAAAACTAGATAAGAAAAATCTGACTGCCCTTACAAATGGACGATTCGCTAACAATTATCCAGACATATTTCTTAGTAAATGAAGTACAATACTGTCCTCATATTATTTTGATTTTGTTCTTCATGTGCTATTAGTCTACTTCAACTTTTAACTGTCAGTTTTTTTTTAGATAACTCCCAAAAAAAGAGACATACCTTCGTAGTTAATTTGTGCTTCTTTAAAGTGATCCTGTCACATGAACTCAACAACTGGCGTCATTACGGTTTTCGATGATGAAACCGGACTAATAAACAGTGTATTATGCAGAAGCAATGTTGATGAGTAGGGTTACCCATTTACCACCCTGGAAAAATGTTAGCACGTCCCTTAACTGCCGTGGGGTATTGCTATGAGTGCTTATAATTACACTGTTTTCGAATATGTGCTAGACAAGCTCAACATATCGATTATATATCTCGGCAGTTGTTGCGAGGTAAATCTGACAATACATCAGAATGATTATTGATTCATCCATTACTATTAAGCCGTAAAGATCTGAACAAAGAAACTTATCGTTACCTTTAATAAAGAATGGAATGCAAATCTGGGACGTATATTTTCAGTACATTCTACCATACATTAAAAACTGCCTACCACTCCTGATAGAATTTCGTCTTTAAGATCGTTTTGAATTTTTCTTTCATACAGTAAACTAGTACTTCATAGTACAAATCTAGGTGTTCAAAACATTTCCGGCAAGAGTTACACACTGGTGACCTGATATAAATACATGCATCCTACAGCAAAAGACTGTCGCTGTCATCAGTGGAAGTAGACTATATATATGGTCGCAGGTTGTTGCGGTCCGTTTCCTAGTAAATATTACCTATTGTGGCCATTGATTTCCTCTTCAAGTGTTCTGAGGTATTTTTCATGACTTTGATAAACACTGACTACTGTTTATGAATTAAGAAATATCAATGTTGAAAGTATGTGCATGGTACCACTAGCTAATAGTGGTTCCCACTTTGCAGTAGGTCCTGTTAGCAGTTAGCTGACCCTATTATCTGCCCACCGTTTTATGACATTTCTGTTCTAATGATCAGGTGAAACAGTTCTCCAGGACTTCATCGGGCTTTATTATAATATACAAAGTAACATTTAAATGCATATTAAAAATGGTAAGAAAACCAAAGAGGAACAGTGCATCTAATATTACCATTATATCTTAGGATGGACTGTTTATAAGTGAAGGTTCTGCTTCCTTTTTCACTGATGCCCTTACCGAACACGCATTGTAAGAACCTTACAGTTTCCGCTACACTTTCTATGAATCAAGGTTTCTAGTCCGACAAACCTTTATAATACGAAACACGACTCGAAGCAAGAGAAAAACAAAGACTGTAGATTGATAATTAAAATAACACAGTGTCATTGAATAAGAAAGAGAGAATTCAGCGAAGAAAATTTTCTTTTCGACGAAATCATTTGCTTAAGCTGTACATTCATATATATTTATTGGACACATCGCTCCCAAGGATTCTTTTAAAGTGACCAATAGAGTCAAAGGAATTGGATCGAAGGGGTGTTGAATCAATATTTTGTGCACTGCTGAGGCACTGGTTGTTATGACCTTGGGTATGTCTGGTTTTGCTGTCACGCGACCTATCTACCAATCCGGATACGACTTATACGAATCTTCACACTAGGCCAACCAATGACGTTCAACCGGTGTGGGCAGTCTAGCGTCCTTATTGGTCCTATGTCTCCCGAGCCCTTCCACTTGAGTCCAGAACACAATACCAGCTTCGAATCAGAGCAGATCAGAGCAGATCGTTTATTTCAAACATACTCGGTTTATATATCAAACAGACAGACCACAACACACCATAAATTAGAAAATAACATATGTACACAAATAAGCCAAAAAGTGGCTGTGAACGCGGGAGATAGTAATTAATAGACTGAACATAGATTAAGAACCGTAAACCGTATAATAATAAATTATAGGTCAAAATAAAGCTTATAATAAGAGGGATATAAATATACATAATCTAATGATTGAATAGTTTTACAATAAGAATATTTATAGAATATTAGTCCACTAATAGTCCTCGGGAGTTACCTGTAATTTAATCTTCGCTCGGATATAACACTGGTAATTCACGAACTCTGCAGAAACTTGTCCAACCTCTCATCCTTCCTTGGCCCTAATTCCCTTAATGTGTATGTTTCTGTTTTTCTCTGCGCTTTTATTTGATTATTATCGAATTTTTTTAAAATTACTATTTTACATTTTAAACTCTAATCAGTTATTATTATTTATACGAATATTCGTCAAGATTAGGACGAATAGTTTGACAGTAATTGTGAGCGCGGAGTATAGAGAAGTCATTATATGTGAAAATTATATTTGAAATATTCTCAGCGATTGAAATTTAACTAATTCCAACGTTTCGTCCAGCTAACTTGTCTGGACTTCTTCAGAGTAATAATCAAAATTATTACTATTACTACCTCATACAAGTTTTCTTGATTGTTATTCAGTCTATTATTATAACCTTTGTGTTTGTCGCTTTTCTTAATATTTATCAATTGGACTACATTTCCCATATAACTATATATACGACTGTAGATTGAGTTATTTCACATCAAATAATATCTCATTATACCCTTTTATATAAAGACTTACTTCACTGCCAGTGACCTGGCACATGATCAATCCATACTTAGAATCGTGAGGATACAAACGAATGTTGTGCTAAATTATTTCATGAATTATCGCAGAAACCCAGTTACTATAAAAAAACAAACCCAACTAAAGGAATGCGTGATCTACTTAGTCATATGCTTGACCCTACTCTAACAATAACAATTGTATGGTTTACACAACTAATTACGATAAACAGAGATTACAAATTGATACCATGATATGTTAAATTGTCGTGACTACTACTTTTAGCACAGCTACTACACATGTCATCTTACTATCTACTTCTATTTATCGTAGTTTATTTTGTACTATGCCTTACTGTTATCATTAATTCAAAATTCTTCTTGATTGTTTCAATGGTTACATACATGCAACCAAAACTACATATCAGAAAAACTCTGATAGTTAGTTCATGGATATTAGAGTATCTTTTGGACAGATCCCGGCAAATTGAGAAGGGGAAAATTTGTGTCAATCCTAATTAAAATAAATGAGTTTCTCAACAGTGGAGACACATTTACATTGTTTCATTGCAAATAACGAAACCCCGACTGATTAATGCTTATTTGCTTTTCCCTTATTTACTATTTTAGTTTGGAGTGTGGTATCTTACACAAAACCATTGTATACAGGCTTACACCATATTCTAGTTGGTTAAACTATTAGGTATTAATGCGATTGGGAAATTTGATACACCAAGTAAAACTAGCAGCTAAATAATTTCGAAATTTGATAAATAAATCCTATTTTTATAAACCTAGTGAGAACATTTCTTTGGCGACAGATAATTTGTTCAGTTACTTCATTTTAGTATATACATTCCACATAATTTGAATATATGTATCGCTTACTGGACAAGTGAAAATTTACAGCTAGCCATGATGTAGGGCTAGTTGGACAAGGGCTTCAAATAGAACCTGTTCTTAAAAGAGCATTTGTTAATGATAGTCTCACTGAAAAAATAGCTGGCCAAGACATAACAATTACAGAATATAAATTAACCGCAGCTTGAAAGGTGATACCATAACAATTAAATATTTATCATAAGTATTTATTTTATGTAAACAAAAAGGTAGTCAACAATACAAAAAAGGGTTATGTTGCATTTAGTTCTGGATCTGTAAATCCTAATTGTTTGGATTCGAGATTTGTTCCGGTTGGTACTCGTTGTAATGCCGCGACAGTACAACTTTTCAAATTACATAGTTCTTCAATAACTGCTTTTTCACCAATAACACATCCTTGAATAGTACAACTAGGAAAAAGTAAAATGCCAATTAAAGTAGAGGATAATAAAAGATTACACAGTCATTAGATTAAAAGACATAAAAGAAGCATATTTCAATCTGTAGTTAATGTTGACTAACTGCCTGCCTTAATATAATAACAAACACATATCATAATTTCAAATAAACGAAACATCAAAAAAGTTAGGTGAAAGGACTAAAGGAGGTAAAAATAATGTTGAAGAATTAAGATATATGTGCTACGGACATTTAGTTTTGACCATGTTACACAAAACTTTCAATCATTAATATTACCATTTATTAAGAAAAGCTGGAAAGTCTTACAGGCTTTACAAACCTCAGTCGATGAAAACGTATTTGTTCTTATTCAGTATGAAATGCTAGATGATTTAACAATCTCAAGTGGTTTCTCTCAAAATTCTCCACACACCTTTGTCCTCGAAAACCCTTTCCAGTTGTTATTCATCCTTATCATATCTGCTTCCGTTTCCCGACGTAGTGTGTTCTTTGGTATTCTTCTTTTCCGTTTCCATTCAGGATTCCAAGTTAGAGCTTGCCTCGTGATGCAGTTTGATGGTTTCCTCAATGTATGTCCCATCCACTTCTAACGTCTTTGCTTAATTTCCTCTTCAGCTGGGAGTTGGTTTGTTCTCTCCTACAGTAGACTGTTGCTGATGGTATCCAACCAACGCACATTGAGTGTCTTGCGTAAACAATTGTTTATAAATACTTGTACATTTTTGATGATGCTTGTGGTAGTTCTACAAGTTCCAGCTCCGTACAGTACAACTGTCATGACGTTCGTATTGAGGATTCTGATTTTGATATTGGTTGACAGTTGTTTTGAATTCCATATGTTCTGCAACTGTAGAAATGCTGTTCTTGCTTTGCCAATCCTTGCCTTCACGTCTGCATCGGATCCTCCTTGTTCATCAATGATGCTTCCCAGGTACGTGAAAGATTCCACATCTTCCAGAGTTTCTCTATCAAATGTGATTGGGTTGGTGTTCTCCATGTTGTATTTGAGGACCTTACTTCTTCCCTTGTGTATACTGAGGCCTACTGATGCAGAGGCTGCTGCTACACTAGTTCGTGTGTATGGAATAGGAGGGTTAGGTCATCTGCGAAGACCGAATCGTCTAATTGATTTTGAACTGTCCATTGAATTGCGTGCTTCCCCTCAGATGTGTAGGTCTTCATGATCCAATCGACCACCAGGAGAAAGAGGAAACGCGAGGGTAAGCAACCTTGTCTGACACCGGTCTTTACTTAGTATATGTCTGTTAGCAACCAACCATCCAAGACTTTGCAGTGTAGTCCATCGCAAGAATTCTGCCGTACGATCCTGAAAATCTCAGCTACACCATAGTGTCGAAGAAGAGTCCATAAGGTTCTCTTATCCATGCTGTCAAATAGCTTCTCATAGTTACAGAAGTTGATGTATAGTGACGAGTTTTATTCAATTGATTGCTCAACGATGATCGTTAGTGTCGCGATTTGGTCTGTGCACGACCGATCCCTACAGAATCCGGTCTGTTGGTCTGGAAGTCGGGTGTCTACTGAATCTTTCATCTGGTCCAGCGACACTGTTGAAAACGTTTCCTGGTATCTTCATTTATTATTTTATTTGAACACATAAATATTGGAACAAAGGGGCACCGAATGCGTATGCGTAGGTTTCGACGGAGTAGCAGGCGTAATTGAAGTAAAAGTTAGTTTTCTATGGTGTGGGGTTGCTGACCCCATGTCCAACCATCCTCCTTTGCTGGGGTTCGAAACCGGCAGTGACCGTGGTAGAGCTATAGGTGGAGTTGTGTTTGAAAGCAGTGCTAGCGTATTAGGGGATCATTAGTTAATGATAGAAACATAGAGTACTAAGTAAATTTGAGACCAACTGAGATGATCGATATATGTGTCCAACCACAACTATCTCAATGCTGGTTGGCATAGATGTAGGTTGGAAGAAAGCCAGGGGTATTCGAACCAAGAACTTGAATCAGTGTATGCTGCTGTTGATTGTCAGTTTGAGTAATGTTGACAGATGAATATTATATTTGAGTTCTATGCCATAAAACTTAACTAAGGTTAGATGTCTTAGGAGACATGGGCCAAAATCAATCATCGTGGTGCGCTCACTCTTTATTCTAGATCTTAAGCTCTATTGCTTTTCTATATCTTTTATTTTAAGCTCATTCAATTTTTCAAACCATATAGTGTACATTTGATCACCGATTTCACTATCTCCAAATATAATTTTCAATTAATTAATCTATTTGTACACATAGATATTGGAACAAAGGGGCACCGAATGCGTATGCGCCACACAAGTCACTTGATTTGTTTGTGGGCTGTGATACTGCTCGGGTACCCAGACCGGAGGAGGTAGTTGTCTTAGAGGCCCACGCCCGGATCCTTCGACCCAATAATCTGATGCACAAGGCAGTGAGGCAACGTCAGGAGATGCAGTAGTCCCATGGTAGCCGGTAACCAATAATTGGTTCATACGCCATTTGTTCCCTCAGGATCCTGGTGCCCATGAGCATGAATGGTTTGGAATCAGGGTTTTCCAACTCCCGTAGATGGATCCTCCACGTTCAACAACCCGGTTAAAGCGCTTGATATTCGCTTGTCGTCTTCTCAATTTCGTAAATAAAGCCCCCGCCGCGAGAAGGCAGTGAGTAAGACTTCCCTGGCAGTTGCTGTATGCACGTTGCCATGTGAGAACATTTGGAGAAAGAGAGTGGTCTCTCCCCACCCCCAGCCTTACCATTGCATTTGGGGGCATGTACCAGGGCATTTTTATTGATGGATTAAATGGTTATACAAACTTTGCAATTCATAGGACACGGATTTCAAAACTTAAAAATGTACTTTCATACAACCTCTGAGCCATGTCTTGTGTAATCAGTTTGAAAGTCTTTGTATATAAAGCGGTGGCCAAATGTTCCTCGATACTTTATCAAATAATCGGGGTTATTTTTTGTCTAGCTAAAAGTATATACACCTAGCAAATATTTTTATCCGACCCATCTAAAAACTGTCCCAATGACATAATCATAGGATATGAAGACATTAATGTGCTATTTTTTTCATGTAGACTTAAAGAGTAAAGACCGTTTGTTTCCGGTAAAACTAATAGTACACATTGACAAGTGTAAACACAGGCTGTGGGTTCAGTAATTCAGTTTAGCTATCAAACAAGTACGAATGAATAAACTGGCAGGATTTTTCATTAGGCATTCTAATCTATTGAATCTGAGTAGTTATATATGTAAATATGATTTCTTCTGGTAAGAAGTCGGCTGAATCAGTGAGAAACGCTTTGAGTCGAACCAAATAAGAAAAAAATACCTATCATTGGTAATAAAGAATGTCATTAAACGTGAACTAAACCAAATAATAGAACAAGATTCAGCACACTCGTAATATAAAATTATTCGGGTGAATTTCTATGATTCAGGAGACTTTAGAAGTATTACAGTCAGTCAGCTACAACGTGAAGTTGTCGACGCGTTCGACCACTTCACTCCCTATCCTTAGTTCAGGTGTTGACGAAGACCAGTCCTGAAGCAACAACTTGCATTTAGAGGGAGAGAAGCGCATTCCAAACATTCTGGCATTGCTTCTTAGTGCTACCAAAAGACTCTGCATTTTATCAGCGTCTTCACCAAACAGGACTATGTCATCTGCGTATTCTAAGTCGACAAGTGAACCTCCTGGTAAGAGATCAACACCCAAGGATTCAGTCGACGAGAGTGTTATTTCCATCAATAGGTCTATGATGAAGTTAAACAAAAATGGAGAAAGTGGGCAGCCTTGACGGACACCACTTGAGGTTGCAAAAGTAGATGACAGTTCGCCATAAGCCCTGACTCGACTAGTAGTGTTCGAGTAAAGAACCTTTACAAGGTTTATGTACTTCTGGGGTACGCCTTTCAATGACAGACACGACCACAGAATCTCGCGGTCTACAGAGTCAAATGCTGCTTTTAAGTCAAGAAAGACCACCATCGTCGGACGCCGATAAGTATGCCTGTGTTCTAGAACCTGACGAATGGTAAATATGTGGTCGATGCAGCCACGACCAGGTCTGAAGCCAGCTTGATTCTCTCGTGTTTGCAGTTCACGAGTCTTAGTTAGGCGTCTGATTATTATTGAGGCTAGTATTTTAGATACTATATTTGTTAAACTAATCCCTCTGTGGTTGTCACAAGATGATTTTGATCCTTTCTTATATATTGGGACGATAAGTGATGGCGACCAGTCAGATGGGATAACGTCAAATTCCCAGATCCTGGCTAAAATATTAGTCAATCTAACCGCTAAAATTGGACCACCATCCTTAAAGACTTCTGGAGCCAATCCATCTGGAACAGCTGCCCTTCCTCGTTTCAGATTAACTATAGGCTTTTGAACTTCTGCTAGAGTTGGGGGACCTACTTCAATGTTCCATTCACAATGTCTGGGAATGGACGGTAGTTGTAGAGTCGCTGAAGGCCAGCTGAACTGTTTCCTAAAGTGTTCCGCCCATCGTTCTAAACGCCTGGACTGGGAGCAGATGAGAGTCTTTTTCCGAAATAATCTCACTTACACTTGACTTATTAGTTCCAGTTTCTTTCACTAGTCATTGAGCTGTCATGTGTTCCCTATGGCCGCCGCCTTTTCCATCTCTTTTGCTTTCGTTGCCCACCACTGCTCACGGTCGTTGCTTAGACTTTTCCTTAACCTAGATCTGATTTGTTGTCGCTCTTCATCATGTTCAGAACCTGATGGGACGAGTTTGCGAGAATCCATCAGTGTGATAGACCTTGAAGAAATCCATTGGTTCTTTGTAACCGTGTGGTTTAAATCACTAATAGATGTCACTGCTGTTTCCACAGCTGTTTGTATATCTTTCCAAGCAACATCTGGGTCAGTCTCGTTTTCAGAACTACCTAAGTGTGACCTCAGTTGTTCCTGGAACTTACTTTTGGTTTTCTCGTTACTCAACTCAGTTCTAATGGGTCTTTTTAATGTGGCTTTTTTGCGTCCAGCGAGGCACCTGGAGTCCCTCCGGGGACTACTGCCGGTCCCAAGCCCGGATAAAGGAGGAGGGTTGGGCATGGGGTTAGCGTCCCCATCCCGTAGAAAACTAACTCGCTAAAAAACGCTAACCAGGAAAAATTATTCAAACCTTTTAACCTCTGCCCTGGGAGTCAGAAGGTCTTCATTTAGAAGAACTATGACGCCTCATGATGAAAACCGAATTCCTTCGGAGGTTACGAGGCCGATGCTCCTTCTGACAACCAGAGCGACCATTTATTTAGGTACATGGAATGTTCGTACAATGTGGGACACCGGGAGAGCCTTCCAAATTGCTGCAGAAATGAGAAGATACAACCTATAGGTCCTTGGGATCAGTGAAACACATTGGACGCAAGTTGGACAACAACGACTAACTTCAGAAGAGCTTCTGTTATACTCCGGCCATGAAGAAGAAAATGCCCCACATACACAAGGAGTTGCATTGATGCTGTCCAAACAAGCGCAAAATGCGCTTATAGGATGGGAATCTCATGGACCAAGGATCATCAAAGCCTCGTTCAAAACAAAAAAGGAGGGCATTACAATGAATATTACCCAATGCTATGCGCCTACCAACGATTACAATGAAGACGCTAAAGATCAATTCTACAATAGGCCGCAGTCAATCGTCGAGAAGTGCCAAACAAAGGACCTGACCATTCTGATGGGAGATTTCAACGCCAAGGTTGGAACGGACAACACTGGATATGAAGACATCATGGGACGACATGGACTGGAAGAAACGAAAATGGTGAGAGATTTGCAAACCTATGTGCCTTCAATAAACTGGTTATAGGCGGCACCATATTCCCACATAAACGCATTCACAAAAACACATGGACTTCACCGGATCACACCACGCAAAACCAAATCGACCATATTTGCATCAACAAAACGTTCAGGAGGACTATAGAGGACGTGAGAACCAAGAGAGGAGCTGATATAGCATCAGATCATCACTTGCTGGTCGCCAAGATGAAATTGAAACTCAAGAAGCACTGAACAAGGGGGCGGACAATATCACAAAAGTTCAATACGGCCTTTCTTCAGGATACTAACAAACTCAACAAATTCAAGATAGTCCTCAGTAACAAGTTCCAGGCCTTTCATGATCTACTCAATGGAGAAGGAACTACTGTGGAGAGCAACTGGAAGAGGATCAAAGAGGCAATCACTTCAACATGTCATGAGGTCCTGGGTCACAAGAAGCATCATCACAAGGAATGGATCACTGTTGATACACTGGATAAGATTCAAGAAAGAAGGAACAAGAAGGCAGCAATCAATACCAGTTGAACAAGAGCAGAAAAAGCCAAAGCACAAGCTGAATATACAGAAGTAAACAAACAAGTGAAGAGAAGCATCAGAAATGACAAACGTAAATATGTGGAAGATTTAGCAACGACAGCGGAAAAGGCTGCAAGAGAAGGGAACATGAGACAACTGTATGACATAACAAAGAAACTCTCTGGAAATCGTCGCAAACCAGAACGACCAGTGAAAAGCAAGGAAGGCGAGGTGATCATCAACATTGAAGAGCAACAAGGCAGGTGGGTAGAACACTTCAAAGAACTCTTGAATCGACCGGCTCCACTGAACCCACCCAACATCGAAGCAGCACCCACGGACCTCCCAATCAACGTTGGCCCACCAACAATTGAAGAAATCAGCATGGCCATCAGACAAATCAAGAGTGGCAAAGCAGCCGGACCAGACAACATTCCAGCAGAGGAACTAAAAGCAGACGTAGTGGCAACTGCAAGGATACTCCACATTCTCTTCACTAAAATTTGGGACGAGGAACAAATACCAAAAGACTGGAAAGGACTCCTGATCAAAATACCGAAGAAAGGCGATCTCAGCAAATGTGATAACTACGGGGGCATCACTCTTCTCTCAATACCGGGAAAAGTCTTCAACAGGATATTGTTAAACAGGATGAAGGACTGCGTAGACGCCCAACTTCGTGACCAACAGGCAGGATTCCGTAAGGATAGATCCTGTACAGACCAAATCGCAACTCTACGGATCATTGTGGAACAATCAATTGAATGGAATTCATCACTCTACATCAACTTCATTGACTACAAAAAGGCATTTGATAGCGTGGACAGGACAACACCATGGAAGCTTCTTCGACACTACGGCGTGCCTCAAAAGATAGTCAATATCATACAGTGTTCATATGATGGATTACACTGCAAAATCGTGCATGGAGGACAGTTGACAAAGTCGTTCGAAGTGAAGACCGGTGTTAGGCAAGGTTGCTTACTCTCACCCTTTCTCTTTCTCCTGGTGATCGACTGGATCATGAAGACGTCAACATCTGAAGGGAAGCACGGGATACAATGGACATCTAGGATGCAGTTGGACGATCTAGACTTCGCAGATGATCTGGCCCTTCTATCCCAAACGCAACAACAAATGCAGGAGAAGACGAACAGTGTAGCAGCAGCCTCAGCAGCAGTAGGTCTCAATATACACAAAGGGAAGAGCAAGGTTCTCCGATACAACACAGCATGCACCAATCCAATCACAATTGACGGAGAAGATTTGGAAGATGTAAAAACCTTTACATATTTGGGCAGCATCATTGATGAACAGGGTGGATCTGATGCAGATGTGAAGGCGCAGATCGGCAAAGCAAGAGCAGCATATTTACAACTGAGGAACATCTGGAACTCAAAGCAACTGTCAACCAACACCAAGGTCAGGATTTTCAATACAAATGTCAAGACAGTTCTACTGTATGGGGCAGAAACCTGGAGAACTACGAAAGCCATCATCCAGAAGATACAGGTGTTTATTAACAGTTGTCTACGCAAAATACTTCAGATCCGTTGGCCTGACACTATTAGCAACAACGTACTGTGGGAGAGAACAAACCAGATCCCAGCGGAGGAAGAAATCAGAAAGAAGCGCTGGAAGTGGATGGGACACACATTGAGGAAAGCACCCAACTGTGTCACAAGACAAGCCCTCGTATGGAATCCTCAAGGCCAAAGGAAAAAAGGAAGACCAAAGAACACATTACGCCGAGAAATAGACATGAAAAAGATGAACAAGAATTGGATGGAATTAGACAAGGAGGCCCAGGAGAGAGTGGGTTGGAGAATGCTGGTCGGCGGCCTATGCTCCATCGGGAGTAACAGGCGTAAGTAAGTAAGGTTTTAGAACACAGGAATGCTTATCGGCGTCCGACAATGATAGTTTTTCTTGACTTAAAAGCAGCATTTGACTCTGTAGACCGAGAGGTTCTATGACAGTGTCTGTCATTGAAGGTGTACCTCAGGAGTACATAAACCTAGTGGGGGCTCTTCACTCAAACACCACCAGTCTAGTCAGAGATTATGGCGAACTGTTATCTGATTTTGCACCTTCAAGTGGTATCCGGAAAAGCTGTCCATTATCTCGATTTTTGTTAAGTAAGAGGCGCAAGCAGATGCGTGCCCGTATTAGGGCATGGTCGGAGTCCAAGCAGTTACTCCAGAATGAGCGACAATCTTCTACCGACCCTCTCCAACAATGATTGATGGCAATATGGTCTATTTGAGTCCATCGTTGGTTTGGTGTAGTGGGTCGCCATGTTAGACGATGTCTTTCCTTATGCTTAAAATTTGTGTTTGCTAAAAATAAACGATTGTCTGAGCATAGTTGCAGCAGACGATCACCATTATCTCTTCGTTGTGCCGGTATACTAAAATACCCACCTAAATGTCTTTCTGTTTGGTTTAGACTGCCTATCTGGGCATTAAAGTCATCTGCTACGAGTACTATGTCTGAACGTTCAGCTTTCTGAAGTTCAGAGAGATTTCTGTAAAATTCATCTTTCATTTCATCTGAGCTGCAGTCGGTGGGAGCGTAGGCAGAAACAACGAAAAGGCAACGTGTATCCCTATACTTCCGAGTTCTTACGGAGCCGTTTAGCCGAACAGCACATAAACGACTGTTAACGGAGATTCACTCTAACAGTGCTTGTTCCGCCCTCATGTTTAGTGCTATCCCTACTCCTGCCAGTCCACGAGAGCTGGCCGTCGGGTCACCAGATACACGGAGGGTGTATCTCGTTGGCTCTCCATTTTGCCGAGGTGAAGACAAGTAAATGACCACACTGGGATCCAGTAAGCGTGTTTCAGAGACACAGCATACATCAATAGTACGAGATTCTAGGGTTTTAGCCAAGGAAGCCTGCTGACCGGTTTGACATAGGGTGCGTACATTGAAGGCTCCAATGTGTAGTTTGGAGCGAGGTCTCAGTAGACCTGGGACAGTGTCTTGAGCACTAGAATCATTGGTTATGGTGACACTTGAGGAGGAAGCCGAAAAAAGAAGTTTAGAGTTTGAAGTTGATGTAGTAGGAATAATAGGAATTGAAGAGGGAGGTTGAAAAAGCCATAGGAAATCTGGAGCGAGGGAGAGCAGCAGGCCCTGACAGGTTTACTCCTGAGATTTTTAAGGATGGTGGTCAAGTATTAGCAATGAGATTAACCGAGGTCTTAGGTAGAATTTGGGAACTGGACGTAATCCCATCTGACTGGTCTCAATCACTGATTGTGCCAGTGTATAAGAAAGGACAAAAGTCCTCTTGTGACAATCACAGAGGAATCAGTTTGACTAATATAGTGTCTAAAATATTAGCTTCAATAATACTTCGACGCCTAACCAATGTTCGTGAAGAACAGACTAGAGAAATTCAGGCCGATTTTCGACTTGGACGTGGTTGTATAGACCAAATATTCACACTACGTCAGGTTCTAGAACACAGACACACGTTTAGACGCCCCACAATCTTAGTATTTCTCGACCTTGAGGCAGCATTCGACTCTGTTGATCGTAAGGTTCTATGGCAGTGTTTGTCACTTTAAGGAGTATCAAAGAAGTACATTAACCTTATTCAGGCTCTCTACTCGAACACAACTGGTAGAGTGAGAGCTTATGGCGAACTGTCATCAGAATTGATTACATCAAGTGGTGTTCGTCAGGGCTGTCCACTCTCTCCATTCTTGTTCAACTTTGTGGTGGACGTACTTTTAGAGATAACACTCTCCTCATCTAAATTTCCAGGGGTTGAACTTCTACCGGGAGGTTCACTTGTTGATTTAGAATATGCCGATGACATAGTTTTATTTGGCGAAGACACCGACAAAATGCAGAGTCTTCTGAACACTCTAGGCAACAATGCAAACATGTTCGGCATGCGATTCTCTCCCTCGAAATGCAAAATGTTGCTTCAGGATTGGGTTACATCGACACCCCAACTAATGATAGGGAGTGAAGTAGTTGAGTGTGTCGACCGCTTCACTTATCTTGGAAGTCTCATCAGCCCTTGTGGTCTGGTGTGTGACGAAATCTCAGCACGGATACAGAAGGCTCGACTAGCTTTTGCCAACTTGCGTCATTTATGGCGTAGGCGAGATATCCGTCTACCAACCAAAGGGCGTGTTACTGTGCAGCAGTCCGTTCCGTCCTGCTTTATGGCAGTGAAACATGGCCGGTAAGAGTAGAGGATATTCGTAAGTTACTAGTATTTGATCATAGGTGTCTTCGAAACATTGCACGTATATCCTGGGACCATCAAGTAAGTAACACAGTTGTTAGGAAACGGGTACTAGGTAAGGATGGCAAATCAATTGATGAAGTAGTGAAAGTTGATCAGTTGAGATGGCTGGGACACGTGTTACGTATGCCCAACGACCGACTGCCTCGACGTGCGATGTTCAGTGGTATAGGAGTAGGTTGGAAGAAAGCTAGGGGCGGCCAGACCAAAACATGGCACAAGTCCATGAAGTCACTGACAAGTGGACTGAGTCATGTCGGTAGGTGTAGACTACCTGGTTGGGGACCGCGAGATGATAGCAACCGATGGTTAGAGACCTTGAATGGCATGGCTCAAAATCGTTTGCAATGGCGCAGGTGCATCCACTCTTTGTGTTCTCCCAAATTTTGATCTCCTGATTCCCCCTTGTCTCTTTTTTTTCTCTTCCCAAATTTATTTCACTGTATTATACTCTTGAAGTAACATCTCCAAACACTAATCTTTCCGATTACTGTTTATACTCTTATTACCTCTACCACTACGGGTTTTGAATCGATCACTGCATCTCTATGCTAATGTGGTGTGGCAACTCGAACTGATGTACGTACGTACGAAGCTCTACGTTGTTACTAACTGACTGACTGAAGAGGGATGTTGATCATGAATCCAGTGGTCTTGAGTTTTATTTTTATTTGAACACATAAATATTGGTACAAGAGAGCGCCAATATATATGCGCCACACTCATCATTCGTGTGTGGGCTGTGATACTGTCCGGGTGCCCAAACCGAAGCAGGTGGTTATCTTAGGGGGCCACACCCCTGAGTGCTGTTAGAGGTATGAGAGCGGTTATCACTTCCCGGTTGCCAAACCGTGGAAGTACCTGTGAAGGAAATTGGATTAGAGGTGGTCTTAGTGACCTGGGAGCGTGACCGCAGTGCCCAAGGGACAACTGCTAGAGGTCGGTCACACACGACCTTTTTATGGGCAATTTTTGTGTTAGCTCCGTAATTGTTGAGACCTTACCGCCGGAGACGGATATCCGTGGGATAAGACGAGGTGTGAATTTTTAGGGTTGACCTTTCCTAACCCCACCCCTCCTTGTGGGAAGGCAGCATCGCTGTCATGCTGGTTGTCTGAAGGAAACACCTTACTGCTGTCAAACCTCTGTACAGTCAGCAGTACGACTTCGCCTTCGGACCTTGGGTTTGTCGCTTTTAGTCTTACCGCTCTTCAACCGACCTTTCTGACGTGGTAAGACCTTGAGGAACAGTTGTTCCAGCCAGTATAGCTCGGTTGCTTCATCACGATAGGCAAGCCCGACCACCACGTCAAGGTAGCAACAACGGTCGGGTAAAGTATTACAGAGGTAAACTAAAATTAGTATTAAACTCCAGTGCACCATTCTTACAGAAATACAAAGTCATGTGTACCTGTAAAGATGTAAATGAGCTGATAATTTTAAAAAGCTCAATATCAGTATATATTACAAAGCAGGGGAGTTGAAAGGTGACTACTTACTTGTCCCTAATCTCTACATTTGAAAGAAGAACGGAGTTTAAGATTCGTACATCAGCACCAATTTTGCATGAAGAACCCACAAAACTTGAACGAATAAATGCTTTTTTGTGCACTGTACAATTTTCTTGGATAACATTAAATTCCTTTCCTGACTGTTGCGGTCCAGTGTGAATGCAGGATTTCTGGATAATCTGTAAAAAGCACGAAGTGACAGAATACTCAGTTGACTTATAAAAAAGACCATAAAAAGTCAAATTTCTTTTAACCTTGTTTAAAAAGATGCATTCCAATACATAAATTGATAGAAAGAACCGGATTCAAAAGACAATATTAAGATTTTTGATGAATATAGTACAAATACAAGTGTGGATGATTCTAAAAATATTATAGCATGGTTTTATGGTCAACATCCATGTAACTAAAAACAAACAAATAGATGCATGTTATCTGGATGAGATCCATTAGTCTAAGATGTCAAACTCGCAACAGACAAAGAGTAAAAAATCCACTAAAGCAAACAAGAAAACTGAATTAGGGAATGAAACAAATTCTCACAACACACTATTCATAACTAATTTTTTGAATCCTCCACATGAGTATATAAAATGAGGTCTACACAAAAGTAAGCATTCGAAATAAATGACAACCAAAAAAGGACTAATGATTAGTTATTAGGGTGTCGTTCTAGTGTTACACTTTGAATTACATCCTCAACGACATGAAGTTGTTTACAAACAAGTGTATTGATGAAAACCTACAAATGTAACAGTTAACATTGGTATATGGTTTGTTAATTAACCCTAAACTATACACTATCCGCCGTCATTTCTCATACTCGAGCAAATTGTGATGTTAATAGCAATCCAGAATGAGACAACGAAATTCTGAAGTCAGACTAATAAGTTGTACTATGATATTGACAGCAGGGCAAGACAACACATTATATGAAGCACTAAAGTCGGATAATAAGATAACTGAAAACATGCTCCACGTTCTCTTCAGATAGATTTGGGGTGAAGAACAAGTGCCACCGACAGACTGGAAAGAAAGATATTCTATCAAGATACCAAAAACATAGGATCATAGCAAAAGCGAGAAATACAGAAGCATCACATTACTATCAGTACTAGGAATGTATCTGAAATGCCCTGGGACGGCTGAGGGTGGGGAGAGACCACTCTCTTTCTCCAAATGTTCTCACATGGCAACGTGCATACAGCAACTGCCAGGGAAGTCTTACTCACTGCCTTCTCGCGGCGGGGGCTTTATTTACGAAATTGAGAAGACGACAAGCGAATATCAAGCGCTTTAACCGGGTTGTTGAACGTGGAGGATCCATCTACGGGAGTTGGAAAACCCTGATTCCAAACCATTCATGCTCATGGGCACCAGGATCCTGAGGGAACAAATGGCGTATGAACCAATTATTGGTTACCGGCTACCATGGGACTACTGCATCTCCTGACGTTGCTTCACTGCCTTGTGCATCAGATTATTGGGTCGAAGGATCCGGGCGTGGGCCTTTAAGACAACTACCTCCTCCGGTCTGGGTACCCGAGCAGTATCACAGCCCACAAACAAATCAAGTGACTTGTGTGGCGCATACGCATTCGGTGCCCCTTTGTTCCAATATCTATGTGTTCAAATAGATTAATTAATTGAAAATTATATTTGGAGATAGTGAAATCGGTGATCAAATGTACACTATATGGTTTGAAAAATTGAATGAGCTTAAAATAAAAGATATAGAAAAGCAATAGAGCTTAAGATCTAGAATAAAGAGTGAGCGCACCACGATGATTGATTTTGGCCCATGTCTTCTAAGATATCTAACCTTAGTTAAGTTTTATGGCATGGAACTCAAATATAATATTCATCTGTCAACATTACTCAAACTGACAATCAACAGCAGCATACACTGATTCAAGTTCTTGGTTCGAATACCCCTGGCTTTCTTCCAACCTACATCTATGCCAACCAGCATTGAGATGGTTGTGGTTGGACACATATATCGATCATCTCAGTTGGTCTCAAATTTACTTAGTACTCTATGTTTCTATCATTAACTAATGATCCCCTAATACGCTAGCACTGCTTTCAAACACAACTCCACCTATAGCTCTACCACGGTCACTGCCGGTTTCGAACCCCAGCAAAGGAGGATGGTTGGTCATGGGGTCAGTCAGTCAGTAACAACGTAGAGCTTCGTACGTACGTACATCAGTTCGAGTTGCCACACCACATTAGCATAGAGATGCAGTGGTCGATTCAAAACCCCTAGTGGTAGAGGTAATAAGAGTATAAACAGTAATCGGAAAGATTAGTGTTTGGAGATGTTACTTCAAGAGTATAATACAGTGAAATAAATTTGGGAAGAGAAAAAAAAGAGACAAGGGGGAATCAGGAGATCAAAATTTGGGAGAACACAAAGAGTGGATGCACCTGCGCCATTGCAAACGATTTTGAGCCATGCCATTCAAGGTCTCTAACCATCGGTTGCTATCATCTCGCGGTCCCCAACCAGGTAGTCTACACCTACCGACATGACTCAGTCCACTTGTCAGTGACTTCATGGACTTGTGCCATGTTTTGGTCTGGCCGCCCCTAGCTTTCTTCCAACCTACTCCTATACCACTGAACATCGCACGTCGAGGCAGTCGGTCGTTGGGCATACGTAACACGTGTCCCAGCCATCTCAACTGATCAACTTTCACTACTTCATCAATTGATTTGCCATCCTTACCTAGTACCCGTTTCCTAACAACTGTGTTACTTACTTGATGGTCCCAGGATATACGTGCAATGTTTCGAAGACACCTATGATCAAATACTAGTAACTTACGAATATCCTCTACTCTTACCGGCCATGTTTCACTGCCATAAAGCAGGACGGAACGGACTGCTGCACAGTAACACGCCCTTTGGTTGGTAGACGGATATCTCGCCTACGCCATAAATGACGCAAGTTGGCAAAAGCTAGTCGAGCCTTCTGTATCCGTGCTGAGATTTCGTCACACACCAGACCACAAGGGCTGATGAGACTTCCAAGATAAGTGAAGCGGTCGACACACTCAACTACTTCACTCCCTATCATTAGTTGGGGTGTCGATGTAACCCAATCCTGAAGCAACATTTTGCATTTCGAGGGAGAGAATCGCATGCCGAACATGTTTGCATTGTTGCCTAGAGTGTTCAGAAGACTCTGCATTTTGTCGGTGTCTTCGCCAAATAAAACTATGTCATCGGCATATTCTAAATCAACAAGTGAACCTCCCGGTAGAAGTTCAACCCCTGGAAATTTAGATGAGGAGAGTGTTATCTCTAAAAGTACGTCCACCACAAAGTTGAACAAGAATGGAGAGAGTGGACAGCCCTGACGAACACCACTTGATGTAATCAATTCTGATGACAGTTCGCCATAAGCTCTCACTCTACCAGTTGTGTTCGAGTAGAGAGCCTGAATAAGGTTAATGTACTTCTTTGATACTCCTTAAAGTGACAAACACTGCCATAGAACCTTACGATCAACAGAGTCGAATGCTGCCTCAAGGTCGAGAAATACTAAGATTGTGGGGCGTCTAAACGTGTGTCTGTGTTCTAGAACCTGACGTAGTGTGAATATTTGGTCTATACAACCACGTCCAAGTCGAAAATCGGCCTGAATTTCTCTAGTCTGTTCTTCACGAACATTGGTTAGGCGTCGAAGTATTATTGAAGCTAATATTTTAGACACTATATTAGTCAAACTGATTCCTCTGTGATTGTCACAAGAGGACTTTTGTCCTTTCTTATACACTGGCACAATCAGTGATTGAGACCAGTCAGATGGGATTACGTCCAGTTCCCAGATACTGCCTAAGACCTCAGTTAATCCCACTGCTAATACTGAACCACCATCCTTAGAAATCTCAGGAGTAAACCTGTCAGGGCCTGCTGCTCTCCCTCGCTTCAGATTTCCTATGGCTTCTTCAACTTCGTAAAGAGTCGGAAGACCTACATTAACTTGCCATTAAGGTTGACTGGAGATCGTCGGAAACCGAAGTGTGGCTGAAGGCCAGTTGAACTGATCTATAAAGTGTTCTGCCCATCTATCCAATCTCCTGGATTAAGAGTGTATAATATGTCCATCTTTCACTGAGAGTGTTTCGCTAACTGTCGGTTTCCTAAACAAATCTGAACAATTGTCTGCTATTACCTATTGCCGCTGCCTTTTCCATCTCTCTTGCTTTCGCTACCCACCACTGTTCACGATCGTTGCGTAGACTTCTTGTCAGCTAGCGCTTGAGCTGACTTCGCTCTTCATTATGTTCACAGCCAGATGGAATGAGTTTTCGAGCGTCTATCAGTGCGATAGATGCTGCTGAGATCCAGTGTTGCTTCCTAACCTTGTAGTTTACTGTATTAGCAGATATCACTGCTGTGTTCACAGCTATTCGGATATCATTCCAAGCTGCCTTGGGTTGGGCATCACCTACATGACTGCCTGTTTTCCTAGTTGTTCCTGAAATATACTCTTAGCTTGACTATCATTAAGTAGGCCCCTAAGAGGTTTACTTGCAGCGTCTTTCCTACGTCCAGTAAGATGCAGACAGATAGGCGCTCGTACTAGAGCATGATCTGAATCTAAGCACGTGCTCCAGAATGAGCGACAGTCTTCTATCGATCCCCTCCATCGGTGGCTGATAGCGATGTGATCTATTTGGGTCCAGCGTTGGGAAGAATTAGGGGGTCTCCATGTTAAAAGATGTTTTTCCTTATGCTTAAAGTTAGTATTTGCAAGAAAGAGGCGGTTATCTGAGCATAGCTGCAATAGACGGTCACCATTATCTGTTCTTTGAGCCATGACACTGTAAGATCCACCCAGGTGTCTTTCCCTACGCTTAGTTTACCTACTTGAGCATTAAAGTCACTGGCCATTAATACTAACTCTGAGCGCCTAGGTTTTCGGAGAAGGTCGGAGAGCTTTTTGTAAAACTCATCTTTCACATCATCTGCGCTGTAGTCAGTGGGAGAATAGGCAGGGACGACGAAGAGGCAACGACGAGTGTCCCTATCTTTTCGGATCCTTACTGTTCTGTTTAGTCGGACAGCGCACAAACGACTGTCTACTGGGATCCACTCTAAGAGAGCTAGTTCTGCCCTAGGACTCAATGCTATGTCTACACCGGCGAGGCCACGGGAAGCAGAATCAGGGCTTCCAGGTACACAAAGTGTGAATCGAGTTGGTTCTTTATTTTGATATGGTGAGGTCAAATGAATGGCGCCACTTGGATCCTGTATGCACGTTTCGGAGACGCGGCACACATCGATGGCGCGGGATTCTAAAGTCCTAGCTAAGGAAGCCTGTTGTCCTATTTGGCAGTGTTCGGACGTTAAAAGCTCCTACGTGTAGTTTAGAGTGTGGTTTCAAGAGACCAGGAATAGCGTTCCGCGTACTCGAATCGTTTGCCCTACCGGTGCGAGGTGATAAGGAAACGTGAGGAGGATTAGTCATGGAAATAAGAGAGGTATTAGGAGGTGTAGGAAAGATTTGAATGCGACCAACTTGGTTTCGTGCGCTGGGCATGGGGTCAGCAAACTATGAGAAGCTATTTGACAGCATGAATAGAACCTTATGGACTCTTCTTCGACACTATAGTGTAGCTGAGATTTTCAAGATCGTAAGGCGGAATTCTTGCGATGGACTACACTGCAAAGTCTTGGATGGTTGGTTGCTAACAGACATATACTAAGTAAAGACCGCTGTCAGGCAATGTTGCTTAACCCCGCGTTTCCTCACAAGGGAAGAAGTAAGGTCCTCAAATACAACATGGAGAACACCAACCCAATCACATTTGATGGAGAAACTCTGGAAGATGTGGAATCTTTCACGTACCTGGGAAGCATCATTGATGAACAAGGAGGATCCGATGCAGACGTGAAGGCAAGGATTGGCAAAGCAAGAACAGCATTTCTACAGTTGCAGAACATATGGAATTCAAAACAACTGTCAACCAATATCAAAATCAGAATCCTCAATACGAACGTCATGACAGTTGTACTGTACGGAGCTGGAACTTGTAGAACTACCACAAGCATCATCAAAAATGTACAAGTATTTATAAACAATTGTATACGCAAGACACTCAATGTGCGTTAGTTGGATACCAACCTGAATTTTACTGGATGGACAAAAGGAATTATTGGAGGTTTCCTCAAAGCACAGCTCAATGATGAAAAGGTTAAAAGTGCATTTCGGTGCTAACTAACTATTCATGAAGTTAATGTTCATCCAGAAGAGACCTGGGATGATATGCATACAGCTGGGGATACAGTAGTAACATCTTTCAGTAAATTAAAACAGGTGGTTAGAAATGACGTGCAGATTTTAGTAGTATTTGCCGAATTTGAAAGTGCTTGCAAATTCATTCCATCTAATTCTAAACACGACGGAAGAGAAGACAACTTAATCGTAGACTGATAAAAGGCCTAAGAAATGATTGTAATCACCGAAATTGAAAGAGATGGGAAAGTTATCAGTGGTAAAAACACTAGACATTTATTCAGACTTATTGAAGAATCAGGTCTTCTGTTAGTGAGACTATCTCCGAAAAGATGGAACTATGATTCATTCAGCTAAAGAGAATGATAGTTGAGACATTTTAATGAATACCTAAACTGGCCTTCACTTGCTATCTAGTTGCCCAACATACTCAAACAACCTGAATGGAAGTCTTTAGGTGTCGCATTCAACACTCCCTAATCATCATTTTTCATCTACTGGACAGGACTATATTCGGTTGTCAGTATAAAAATTGAGGAGCTTTCTCTTAGCTAAAACATTGTCGTGACGTTTTTATAAATTCTGTGTTTATACAAATAGGAAGAAACTATTCACGCCACCTGGAAAACACATTTAATAGAATAAGGGCATAATATTTACAAAATTATGTAACAAACAGCATGACCATGCTTTCAGGGGTGATGCTGATCTACCAAGAAGTCCCTGAGGTAGGCTTATTTTAAATTCACCAACATAACTTGGATATTTGGCAGCTAGTTAACATATGTTCCCACTCAGCTTAGACACTAAAAAATGAGTCAGGCGTTTCGTTTTTTTTAAATCTTACATGTCCCATGTGTAAATTACCCGAAAATGCTTTTACGTAATGTTGGTGGTATAGGTATATGGTTATACATACATGTTAGTTCATCTAAAGTAATGGACAACCGATTTCTTCACTGACAAAGAAGTTTTCTACCAGTTCCTTTATTTCAACCCTCAAAAGTTCTCAACACTTTACAGAAATGTTTCTCCGTTCATTTCTATACACAACGCAGGTAATGGTCCCATGGCAACTTGAACCGATGGAACATACGTACTGAGTTGTACGTTGCGTTTGCCTGACTGACTGTTCTTCTAGGTCTCCGATAAGGTCACATTTGTCTCATCTACCAAGACCTTCTTTGAAGATCAACTAGTAGCATGGCATTTATCAAACGTTCATACCCAATTAATGTAACTTGTCGTTTCAGAATTATGACAAATTGAACTACGGAATAGAAACGCGAATTTAACTCACTACATGATATGGAGCCGTTCGGCCTGTTAGTAATCGACCTTCAGTGCGCGTGTAACAGTTTTACTGTGTGACGATACACGTGCTATCCAAAACACAATAAACTGATAACTGGTGTCCATAAATACGGCAATTACTATCGACCTATGAAGACAAAAACGATACAAGACAACTAGACATCTGTATCTGCACCCGTCCTATATGGTGAACCGTTAGGAATAGTTGAAAGGTCTGTGTATCTGGGTAGTAGTGTGTGATATTTGTGGAGTGGGAGATGAAATCAAGCAAAGTATAGGGGGAAACAGAGACTAATCCCAATCCAGGTCAAATTTGGCACCATCGTGATACCTGCTTGGTTGTAAGATTTCGAGTTTACAACGGTTCAATCAATCCTCTATTATCGCCAGCTCAGTATTTAGCCAAGCGTTTTATTGAACATATTTACAAACATAGATACTGGTAGGAAGAACTAAAAATGAATCTTTTTAAAAATGTATGGTTACTAACCAAGCGATTTGTTTCAGCATATATCAACGGATCCTCAAATTTGACTGAAATGATTTTGTCATGATGTTCATGAATGCAAGTTCCACCTGTTTGATAGCATTCAAGGTAATTCTTTATGTTGTTAATTACGAATTTTTCATCAGGCTCTCCGTTAGTTTCTAGTGTTTATCGAACAATTGTAATGCTAAGTTTACCTTGATTTATCTCCGGAGGTTCGGACCAAATATATTGCCAAATAGACTTTTTACGGTGAGTTATATCTTCCCCTAGCTTGGAAATACAATAAAAAATGGTAGTCTCAGTTTACCTTGGCAATATGATCCAAAGCTGTCCTGGAAACCAAATACAATCCGCAATCTCTAAGATCTGAACGACATAAGATAGTCTGTTGAGAGCTAAGAGTTTTAGGAAGTTTAGACTGCTTTTTTATATCACATGCGGGCACATAGCTAATTAAGGTACTGCCATCATTTGTAGTTACGGTTAATTCGCTGGGAATAGACTTGAGAAGTTTGCTTTCTGTCGTAGGGAGAGTTGAAAATACGGTCACCACTGAAGCCTTTTTCCTGATCATTGTCAGAAATATATCCCGTAAATCGATTTCATTGATAACGGTATTGGAATAAGTTATAAACAGATAGTTGGATGTTACTGAAGAGCGGATTCTCTGTAGCGTTTCAGATAAAGAGTAGAAGTTAGGAAGTTCGCGAAGGTTAATTTTCATATAACCAGGCCAAAGTTGACGATTTTCATTTAAATAATTCGTTAGACGTATTGTTTGTGCTTTGTTGTGGATTATTGTTACGTCAGATATTTCACTTAGAATAAAAATACTCATCAGTCTGCTGAGGACAGTCTCGTTTCCCAGAGGGAGTAAAGAAGCAGAACCTTGTATAGTTAATTGCTCCAGCTCAGGAGATTCTGCGTTGCATATTATTAGTGCTTGCATTGCTTCTAAAGCAAAATAACAGGCATACAGTTCAGAGGAACATTAAAAACGACACGTAGTATAATGCTAGTCGCAATAAGTCATAAGTTCGCAACATGCCTCAAACATCCCAGGTTATTCTAGTTAGTAAAATAAAGGGGATGAAAGTGAATATGTTGTTGTTCGTGTGGGAAAATACGTGAAATGAACGTTTACTAATTGAGTTCCAGATTGTACAAGTGGTTTCTTAAGTTTTATACTTGCATTATTTCGTTTTGTATCCGTTAACTATTATACTCAAAATGTATTTCAAGAAATTGGTTGACAATGACTGTACTTTAAAATTTGTACTCGTATTGAATTGTCTTTAGGGCCACCAGTAACTTTTGGCGAGAGATAATTAAACAGTTCCTGTCTGCCAGTAAGTAGTTTTATCATTAGATAGTGCTCGAAGATTCAAGCGCTAACCCAACTTCAAAAATCGGCTAGATTTTGGTAATATCAGCATTATATACCAACAGATATTGGGACGAGTAACTCGGACGACTAAGCGACAAAAAGATCACTGAATATATATAGCAAACGGTAGTACAAGGTTAGTAATCACCAGCATTTCCAGAGCTCGAAGTCTGATAATGAGCATTATACGCTCTTTATATCACTTAAATACTGATATTTTGGGGTTCTTATAACAAAAAGGTAGTCAGAGTTGTTAGATTAGACCTAAGCCAAACATACAAAGTAACTGAAATACTCACAAGATTACAAGCAGTTATCAGTTGAAAATTGCGCCATAACGTTGTCGACCTTAACCATGAGTGCCAGTTTCATACAATTGCCTTAAATATTTTTGTTTCTTCTTTTCTCCTATTTTGTCTGTCTAAACTTTCGTTTTTCATACACAAATGTATTTACAAGTATATTTTTAGTTAGAATTTATAAATGTATAGCGCTAATACATAACGTATTTCTGCCGGTCTTCGTCATCTGATTGCATTATCCGTACTTATCAAAAGGACTGACTGTTCTAAATCGTAAGGGAATCTGATAGAGAGAACCCAATCAGCAACAATGAACAGACTCTAGAGGTAAATAAATCCCCAAAATAATTAGCTAAGTTCTCGGCATTGGATGGACTCACCTAGTTGAAGGCGCTCGGTCATGCATCCGCACCAGATCACGTGTGGGAATGCCGTGCTCAACAACCCCTGGAATCGCTAGCCAGATTAAATCAGTCGATCCTCAATATATTGATAACCTATTAAATATATCTTCGAACCTTATCGCTTCTATCTTGTGATTTCACTTAGTGGGTACGATTCATATTAGGTGTTACTGGTTAAAGTGTTGTCAAACTTTGAATACCTGTGGCATTTTCAAGACAAATATTATACTGATTGCTGCCCAATTAACAGAGAAAATATCTTGGTCCTGTAGAGGTCAACCAGCCTGAGTATCTCATTGTTTACATCATTGAATGTGATTACAAGTAATAAAGGTCGGAATTCAACACAAAATATCAGTGCTCTTGGGAAAGAGATAAAAATAATATCCGGTATCATCTAATGAAAAGAAACCAAGGTATGGGTTTCCTACCCCGTCTTCAACCACCTAATATTTGTTAAACAGGCAAATGAATGTTGCGAACTTTTGGAGCAGACGTACTTCTTTACCACACAACAGCTAAGTTGTTTAAATTAACTGCTGGCGATGGCGATGTCGTTCTCCCTATTTACATTTTAGCTGTGTTGTGAGGGATATAAATATATAAGTACATGGACCGTCATGATTTGACGTCTAGCAATGTCATAAAAAATTTCTTCTACTTCTTGAGCAACCCCAAGATTGTCCACGTCTTCTGAAAATTATTTAATTACGGACTTAGATGACTTTCAGGACCGTAAGATCTAGAGACCGTTGGTAGATAATTTATTTGTGCCAGAAGGGCATGATAATTTTATGGCACCCAGGTGGTGTAGTATTTGTAGTAACTTGTGATTCCTTTGCACGTGATTTAGCCCTGAATACGAATTCCGTATATATTACTTTCATTCGTACTCATTTAGTTTCACCTACCTTTAATAACACTATATTATTTTAAATACGTTTAATCTTTGAATGTAGCCCCTTGAGAAACTTGCATCCTGAGAATTCGATAACCGCGTTACGTTTCGAGAATAATGACTCTTCTTAAGAACCACATCCTTACCACTTAAAGATTCCTAAAACAGTTCACTTAAAAAGGGCGTAAGGTAACTAATGTGTTATGATATATATCTTCTTTGAAGATTCAGAACTCTTTTTCATGATGTTATCTTAAAGCTGGGCGAGCTATAAAATGTTGCTGGTCAATGTACAGATATATCTATATACATGTATTCGACCTATGAACATATTTTGACAAGTTTCGAGAAAACAAACCACGTAGCGGATGCATTTTTCTGCATCACAGATGGATTTAAATTGTCTCATTTGGCTTCTACGAGATCAGTCTGAATATTTCTTCCCCTGTGGTATTTTGATGTTGCACTAGTTACTCAGCTAAAAAGCCTCTGTGGTTTGCCTCCTCTGCAAATTGCTTCTATCTGTCCCATGCTTTTGTTCCGGACTGAATCGCAAAATTTGTGTGTCATGCGGTTTGCCAGCATTACTCCTGGCTCTGATGAAGTCATGTATTCAGCCAAAAGACACATTTGAGTGACACCAATCACATTTAAAAGAAATTCGGCTTGAAATATTAATGAGTTCGTCGGATAATGTTTCAAGAAAAACAGATCACTTCATCTTTAATGCGATGAGAGGTTTTGCGAGTGGATTTAGTGGAGGTATATCGTAGAGTGAACATATGACATACTTTGGCTGCACTTCCCAGTTCACTGTAGACACAAGTAGCAAATATTGCTCAGTTGCCTAAACAAGGACTCTTGACGGATTTCGACATATTCACATGACTACACTAAAAGGTAGAACAAATATTCGGATCTCAGTTCTCCTTGCCTTACTTATACAAGTACTCACTCAACAGTAACGTTCCGTCTAATAAATTTAAGAATTCTAGAATTCTCTGATGATTTACACACAACCATGCATCTATATATTCAAAAGAAATGTTTTCCTACCAAGAATTATCTCATTCCTAATTTTGCACTTTACAAAATTTGGTAACCATAAGGTTATTGAAAAAAACAGAAACGTTCATTTTCGACGGAATCATTTATTTAGGCTCCGCATTTGTATTTATAGTCATATGGTAAATATAGGTTGTAGAAAGATAGAAGAGGTTTCATCATAAAGTGGCCCAACATTTCAATAGTCAACAATTTAGAGAAGAAAAAAGGAAAGAAAATAGATTACAAGTCAGAATCATGGAAGATAACTATCTAACTGACGGATATGAAGAGAAATGAAAAACTTAAAGGTTATAATAATTACTGAATAACAATCACTAAAAATTGTTAAGGGACATTAAAAACCGATTACAGTCTAAAATTACAAAACAATAATAAAAAGAAAAGAGATGGAAGCATACTATATAAAGCGATGAGTTACAATGAAAAATGAGAGGTTGGATGTACCGTTTTTATATGCAGAGTTGGGGTAGAACTGGTGTATCATCAACGACTCACTATCGCGAAAAATTTTCAATCGGCCTCCCGTCAATTCAGCTCCTTCGATATAGTGTAATATTTTGAAGGAAGACTATTTGGAACGATGTGTTAACAGGCTATTAAGTACTACTGTATTAAACAGACTGTTTTACATTCTACTGTTCCGTCAGAATTTCCATAGCTATGCCCTCAGAGCAATATTCTGAGGAAAGAATAAAGAGAAACAGAAGAGCAGCAGGGCACTTTGATATGAACGCCAAACGTTGCTTAACATTTTGTAGTAGAACTAATACATTCATAATGAATTTGTTTATGTTTTTATTATCTTTTTATAAAGTGAAACGATGTCAGTGGTTCCATATCGAAGAATGCCGTAATAAAGTTCATTTTATTGTGATGTTTAACAAGTTGTATTAAGCTCTCATAAAGCATGGTTAGGCAAGTTTGTTACAAAGAAAGCGGTTTTTTATAAGAGCGTGTGCTTATAGTTAGTGAAATGTTTAGAATCCCAAAGACTATGTCTTTTATTGTCTATTTTTTTATTTCTTTTCTTTGTTTGTCCATCCCATGCATCCACACAATGCTAGTGTAAACGTCTGGGTTGGCATGCTATAGGTTGTCTTAGTAGAATAGCTAATTCAGCGTAAAATTGGAAACATGAGTCTGAATGGTGAGCGTAGGAAGACAATCTATATCACAGATTGATTGACTTATTCTCAATTATGAAGATCCTGATACAAACAAAATGTTCCGCCCTACAAACGTGGATGGATTGAAGTCATCACCCTCACTATCAAACCTTGCTGGTCAGTAACTCCACCCTCCCTCCTTATGTGATGTTTGGCTCATTTAAGCTTATTTTTGGATATATGTCATACCTCACACAATCCTATATGTTTCACATAGAAGCATCTCTTTTGAATAATGTTTTGGGATACGGATACAAAGTCGTAATTTTTGATATAGGCACAGCATGTTATGTGGCTTCGTTAAGAGAATACTTATAAAGACAGAAATGGCATCCAGTGAGATCATTTTTTGACAATTTACATTGATTTTTCTGACTGAGTCAATAAAATCAAGTGAATCACGGGGGTTTTATCTATTTATGCGCTATAAAGTTTCGGATAACCATTTAGCAACCGAATAATATAGGAAGTTATTCATATTTAGTAAATGATGTAGGTACACAATTTTTTATGAAATTTTGGGAGTCCGTATACTTTTAGTGTAGAGGAACTAGATGGTTCAAGATGTTCACAGGGATCACTATTGACAATAAACTCATCTTTCATCATCCTTAGTATTATATTTATTGTTTGCTTCGTTGCATCTTTGTAAGCGGTTTCTTTATGTGATTTAATAGGATCCGGTATTACCACGGATAGTTCAGCAACAAAGACATGATCATTTCCTCAGCCATATCTCAGACATGCAACACTGAATTTTGATTTCGCAGATCAAATAATTGAGAGTTGTTTTCCATTGTGAGTAATCATTTAATTATGACTGTCTTGTATACATGGTGACTACATGTCTACAAGAAATAATATGAACTATTCAGGATCCTCATTAGCTACGGAGTTTACGTCAATTTTCTGGCGAACGAGGACTTCAAACGGGATTTTAGCGTTCAGCTTGTTAATATTGGTTGTGTTTCAAAGTTTTGATCCAAATGATAATGCTCATAGCCTTATAGTCAACAGTTTTATACTGGAGTAGTTGAACAATTTTTATGGCGGTAAATAAATCCTTGAAATACATAGTTCTGTAAGTCTTCCACATTTGATACTGACCTCATTGGTTCTACTGGACACACCAAGCTGAATGCACTTGGTCACGCATCCTAACCGATAACGAGCAGGTATGCCGTGCTACACATTTCTTGCATCTGTTGGCCGGGTTAAACCAAACGCTTCTCGACATATCAAAAACTTAACAGATGTACCTTCGAATCACTTCATTTCTGAGTTCTGATTTGCTTGTGCTGGCACAACTGAAACTCCGAGTACCCACGTGATCACTTGTGTTGAGCTGGACGTGATCTGGTACACCGATCCGTAAACTGTGAGCCTGTTCATTGATTAACCACCATACATCATTATATGGTTTTATTATTATTCACAAATAGCTTATGCGTAATAAAGGCTATGAAAAAAACGATTTCGGGTTCCTTCAGAAACACAATAATATACAAGTTTTATTGATGTTAGCACAATATTTGTTATACTTGAAAACAAAATCGGGTTCTGTGTAACTAAGAACAATAATTAGTTGACTTTGAAGATGGAAAAATAAAAGCAAGGGAATAGAAATGATTGAAACGCTAAAAACGCAAATAGTTTAGCAAGCGTACTTGTGAACACAGAACATGAATAAACGACTTTGTATGTATCACCGTATGAATAACGAAAAGAAAAAAGGAAAACACGAAAAACAAATAAGCAATATATGGTAATATGGTTTTTATATTTCGTGATATTTTACTTCGCTCATTTGTATATCTTAACTTAATTATGATGGAACAAGTACCGAAGCTATTTAGGGTTAAAAATCTTTCCCTTGCCACATCCCAGTTCATGTCATTATGGCTCGATAATATTAAAGCTTGGTTCTGTTACGCAGAAGGTGAGTTCAAGGACGATGGCTTGACAGATCCACGTTTACAATTCCTGTCAGTAGTGAAAGCAATACCGCCCGATTTTAGCGGATAAGTCACACTTAGTAAGTTTGCCATTGATGTTTTGGAACCTTACGACACCTTATAGATTTAACCGACTGATAAAGGTTGGATCACATTTTCAACAACATCAAACTACAACACGGCTTGACAACAAATTTTTCTACGAATGCGAACAATATTTAGGGTTGTCTATGTCTTTTAATCGTTTCTATATTGATATCTGTTGTCTATAAGATACCTGTAGTTAGGACTAGCAAAAATGTTACTACGTATGCTATTGCTCAAAAAAACACTTACCACAATCATACATGATGAGTTCTATAAAAAGTTCACGAAACCTCGCAGTATCTAAATCTTAGAGGCGTACGTCACGAAAAGCTTCAAGGGAAACTTCCCAGCTGGCACGCGGTGACGGCAACAGTAGACGGCAAACGTAGCCGTCTGTTACACATCACTGATGTGACGACGAAAAGTCACTACTTCAACGATACTGACTCAGAAGTTAGCGTTCTTCGAGCGAATCCTGACAACAGAATGCATGAACCAGTTGTGAACTCACAGGCCGCAGACGGAAAGCCAATCGACACATATGATAAGCGATACGTCTATCTTAACGTGGGTTTATGCAAACACATCCACTAGATTTTCGTTTTCGCAGATGTTTCCATACGGATTATTGGTATAGACCTGCTACACCATCATAATTTACTCATTGAAACGCGCAAACGGAGGTTAGTGAACGGAAACACTAAGTTAATTGTTTGTATAACTTATTTTTCGGATTATAGATTATCTCCAGTCATAGTAAGGCACACGACCTATCCATACTAACAACGAATACTCGATAAGTACCCCGAGATATACCAAACGCAACCGAAATTGCCATGTGTGGCCAGCAACACATCGCATCGCGTCTACAGGACCGTCTGCATTCTTGAAAGCGCGCCCACTAGCTCCCGAAAAGCTGAGGTTGGCTGAAAACATGATAGACTTGGAAATTATTCGGCCATCAAACAGCTCATGGACGTCTACCTTGCACATAGTCTTCGAAAGTCAACTTGGTTAAGGCATACAACCGAATTCCCGTGGTTGCAAACGACATTCCTGAAACCAATACCGTCACTCCTTTAGGTCTCTACGAGATTTTGCGCATCCTTTTCGGCTTAAGAAATGCTACACAAACCTTCCAAAGCTTCATCGATGAAGTTCTAATAGGTCTCACCTTCGTACATGCGTATGTTGATAACCGCTTGACCGCAGGTCTGGATAGAGAACCTTTTCTCCAGCATCTGGACCTTGTCATCAAATGACTGCAGAAACACGAGATTATTGTGAACATTCAGAAATGTTAAGTAGAGATCGACTTTCTAGGATTTATCGGGCATATTGTTGACGCTCAGGGCGTCTGCTTTCTACAAAGCAAAGTTACCGCCATTCTAGATTGCCTTGAACCGACTACAGACACTGATGATTTAAGATAGAAAGTAATTGGATAATGTAGTTTCGACATGATGCTATGTGCCTTAAGCAGCTAAGCCATTTCCATCAACTTTGTAGTGGATTTACACTAGTAATTGGCTGCCAAAAAAGGTTTATTATATATATTGAAGTTGAGTAATACGACGCTCCTATTCAAACACATATGAGAGTTTCTTTTGCTCTATCGTAGACACGACTAGAAGGTAATGGAACACAATGGATATCTTGGCCATTCTCTCCCACAGGTGTAAGAGCATCTAGCTTTTGTCAGCTTAGTTTCTACCTTTCTAAATAGGCTCGGACGTTAGGAAGGGATAAATGATTCTAGAAATTTGTACACTATTTTATTGAAAATCCATATTTCTATTACGTACATTTGCAGATTTTCCTAATTTTAAGCTTCTGTGACTCATCGAGTCTTAATATATTTCCTACTACTTATAAACTGTAACTCCGCCTGTAGCTCTTATAGGGTTACTGCCGGTCCCAAGCCCGGGTAAAGGAGGAGGGTTGGGCATGGGGTTAGCGTCCCCATCCCGTAGAAAACTAACTCGCTAAAAAAACGCTTACCAGAAAAAGTAATCCAAACCATTTAAACCCTGTCCTGGGAGTTAGGCGGTTTTTATTTAAAAGAATTATGACGCTTCATGGTGAAAGCCGAGATCCTTCGGAAGCCACGAGGCCAATGCTCATTCTAACAGAGCAAAAAATTTTATAGGTACATGGAACGTTCGAACAATGTGGGATACAGGGAAGACCAGTCAAATAGCAACGGAAATGAGGAGATACAACGTAGCAGTACTTGGAGTCAGCGAAACACACTTGACCCAAGCTGGACAGAAAAGGCTAACTACGGGAGAGATACTGCTATACTCCTGTCACGAAGAGAACAATGCTCCACACACTCAGGGAGTCGCTCTTATGCTGTCCAAAGTAGCACGAAATGCACTTGTAGGATGGGAACCTCACGGATCCAGAATCATCAAAGCATCATCCAAAACAAAGAAGGAGGGGATCTTAATGAATATTATCCAATGTTATGCACCCACCACTGATAGCAACAACGACATTAAAGATCAATTCTACGAGCGGCTGCAGTCAGTCATTGAGAAATGCCCAAGAAAGGACTTAACTATTCTGATGGGAGATCTAAATGCCAAAGTCGGAATAGACAACACTGGATATGAAGATATTATGGGACGACATGGACTGGGAGGAAGAAACGAAAATGGAGAAAGATTTGCAAATCTATGTGCATTCAACAAATTGGTCATAGGAGGCACAATATTTCCACACAAGCGTATACACAAGGCTACATGGATCTCACCGGACCACACTACAGAGAACCAAATAGATCATATTTGCATCAACAAAAAATTCCGAAGGACAATGGAAGATGTGAGAACCAGGAGAGGCGCTGACGTAGCTTCAGATCACCACCTAGTTGTGGCCAATTTAAAACTGAAGCTAAAAAAGAACTGGACAAGTGGACAAACAGCACTACAAAGGTTCAATACAGCCTTCCTTCGAGATACTGACAGACTCAATGCATTCAAGATAGCTCTCAACAACAGGTTCCAAGCCTTACAAGATCTACTGAAAGAAGAAGAAACTAGTATGGAGGACAACTGGAAAGGCATCAAGGAAGCATTAACTTCAACGTGTCAAGAGGTTCTGGGTCTAAAGAAATACCATCATAAGGAATGGATCTCTACAGAAACACTGAACAAGATCAAAGAAAGGAAGAACAAGAAGGCAGCAATAAACAACAGCCGAACACGAGCAGAGAAAGTCCAAGCACAAGCTGAATACATAGAAGTAAGCAAGCAAGTGAAGAGGAGCATTAGAGCCGACAAGAAGAAATACGTGGAAGAACTACAAACGACGGCAGAAAAAGCTGCTAGAGAAGGAAATATGAAACAGCTTCACGATACAACGAAGAAACTAGCAGGGAAATACAGTAAACCAGAGAGGCCGGTCAAAGACAAAGAAGGCAAGCCAATCACCGAAATTCAACAACAGCGGAACAGATGGGTAGAATACTTCGAGGAACTCCTGAATAGGTCGGCTCCAATGAATCCACCGGACATCGAAGCGGCACACACAGATCTTCCCATAGACGTCAACCCACCAACGAAGGAAGAAACCAGAATGTTCGTCAGACAAATCAAGAACGGGAAAGCAGCGGGTCCGGACAACATACCAACTGAAGCACTGAAAACAGACATCGAAGCAACTACAAACATGCTTTACCTTCTATTCAAAATGATTTGGGAGGAGGAACAAGTGCCGATGGACTGGAAAGAAGGGCACCTCGTCAAGATTCCAAAGAAAGGAGATCTGAGCAAATGTGAAAACTACAGAGGCATTACACTGCTGTCAATACCAGGGAAAGTCTTCAACAGAGTGTTGCTGAACCGGATGAAGGATGCAGTAGACGTCCAACTTCGACATCAACAAGCTGGATTCCGTAAGGATCGGTCGTGCACAGACCAAATTGCAACACTACGAACCATCGGCGAACAATCAGTTGAGTGGAACTCATCACTATACATCAACTTCATTGATTATGAAAAAGCATTCGACAGTGTAGATAGGAGGACATTATGGAAACTTCTTCGACAACACGGAGTTCCTGAGAAGATTGTCAGCATTATCCGGAACTCATACGACGGACTACAGTGCAAAGTCTTGCATGGAGGACAGCTGACAGATGCATTCCAAGTAAGGACCGGACTCAGACAAGGCTGTTTACTCTCTCCCTTCCTCTTTCTTCTAGTGGTCGACTGGATTATGAAGACCTCGACATCTGAAGGAAAACACGGAATACAATGGACAGCTCAGAATCAATTAGACGATTTGGACTTCGCAGATGACCTAGCCCTCCTATCACGTACACACGAACAGATGCAGATGAAGACAGCCAATGTAGCAGCAGTCTCTGCATCAGTAGGCCTCAGCATACACAGGGAAAACCAAAGTCCTCAAATTCAAGGCGGAAAACAACAATCCAATCACTCTTGATGGCGAAAGTCTGGAAAATGTAGAGTCTTTCACATACCTAGGAAGCATCATCGACGAACAAGGAGGTTCAGATGCAGACATAAAGGCAAGGATTGGCAAAGCAAGGACAGCATTCCTACAGTTAATGAACATATGGAACTCAAAACAACTTTCAACCAATGTCAAAGTGAGAATCTTCAATGCCAACGTCAAGGCAGTTCTACTGTATGGAGCTGAAACTTGGAGAACTACAACAACCACAATCAAGAAAGTACAAGTATTTATAAATAGCTGTCTACGCAAGATACTCAACATCCATTGGCCGGATACCATCAGCAATAGCCTTCTGTGGGAGAGAACAAACCAACTTCCAGCTGAAGAAGAAATTAGGAAAAGACGATGGAAATGGATAAGACATACATTACGTAAATCGTCAAACTGCATCACGAGGCAAGCGCTAACTTGGAATCCTGAAGGGAAGCGAGAAAGAGGAAGGCCAAAGAACACATTGCGTCGGATAATAGAAGCAGATATGAAAACGATGAATTACAACTGGACGGAGCTAGAAAGGACTGCCCAGGACAGGGTTGGATGGAGAATGCTGGTGTGCGGCCTATGCTCCTTCACGAGGAGTAACAGGTGTAAGTAAATAAGTTTATAAACTGTGGTTGTACACAAATTTTTTACATAGTTTTGCACCACGTATATTCTATTGATATACATATTATTACTTACTTTGCGATCAAAATCACTGGAACTCTTAAATTTAAATAATCTCTCCCAGGGAAGCCCTACTCACTGCCTTCTCGAGGCTAGGGTGTTGTTTACGAAATTGAAAGAATGAAAAGCGAATGTCCAGCGCTTTCACGGGTTGGTGAACACGGAGGGTCCATCTGGAGAAGCTGGAAAACCCTGATTCCAAACCAACGGTGCACATAGGCTCGTGTCCTGAAGGAACAAATGGCGTATGAACCAATCGTTGATCACCGGCTGCCATGGGACTGCATCTCCTGATGTTGCTCCACCGCCCTGCGGGTCAGACCTTTAGGTGAAAAGCACCAGGTGTGGCCCTCTAAGAAAACAACCCGCTTCGGTCTGTGCACCCGGGCAGTATCCCAGTCTTCATACAAACCGGATGATTTTTGTGGCGCATATCTATATGATGCCTCCTTGTACCAATTTTTGTGTTGAAATAATAATAAATAATATGTAAACGGGTAAGCTTTTGATCATTAAAGTACACAGTGACTGTTGGAGTAGAGGTTGATTCCCAGCTGTTTGGAGAGCGGGTTCTAAGTTTTGTAAAACAACGTCGTTGTTTAGGATCATTTGCATGGTTCAGACAGGATAGGTTTACTAGGCCAGTTAAAACCCATCGGAAGATTAGATAAACGGCTTGTACTAAGTTTATTAACAAATAATCAATGCAGTTAACGATACACTATGTTTTTTTTCAGAGATCTGTATATCTTAGCAATACTACTAAGAAATAGAAAGCGTGGGTGCGGTTCGGTGCCCGGGATTGATGATTGGCTTCATTCGTCGATTCATTGATATGATATTCCATATCTACAGAGGGCATACGATCCGTTTGATCTAATGAGTAGACTCAGAGTGCCTACCCTAAGGAGCTTCTAATACTGAGGAAATACGACAAACGTATTTGTCCCGTTGAAGTGAAAAGTCATTGGTATACTGTGAGCCATAATGCTTTCACTTGAAGTTGTACGCCAACAATATTGGATACATGATTCTCTTAGCCCCTACCGAACGTGTTTTTTTTGAGAAACAAATATAGACTTAAGTTACCAGTGTAGGCAGCAACTTTAACTCAAATTCTGTATCGCCTGTAAGCCCACAGAATTAGGTATTTTTAGATTGATTAAATTATACAGACAATCCATCAGTTCACTAATTTCACAAATCCTGAGCAACAACAATCATACAATTTGTATATACTAACAGTTATCTACCAAATAAAAGTGATAGAAGACAGAGATAAAAAATTAAAACTATTTATTCTTCATAAATATAAAAAAATACGAGGTATACATGACAGATTTCTAATCCCAAACAAACCAGCATGAAACCTGAAAGATTTGAGACAATATTAAGTCTAATTTTATTAAAGTATAAAGAGAACATCAGTATCAGAAAAAAAACAAAATACAAATTCATAAGAAGACAAGAAAAACTACATGATTTGCTTTCCCTAAATATTTGTTCTTTACGTCAAAAATTAGGATCAAAATTATTGAGATGAGTACAAAAGACTAAAGGTACAATCACCTATTAGCAGTAAACATAGGAATATTTTAAGGTGTACGTAAGCATTTTTTAAACAACTGATATGTGCATATAAAAAACGGATTATTTGTTATGTTTTTATAATATCACAATCACATAATTGTATCAGGTAAGGGGCAGTAAGTCAACCAACTGCAAAACAAGTGAAAATTTGAGCTCCATCAATAAGAAACCTAAGTATTTTCTTCACTAGGTCTCTGTGACCACTTCTAAACACATCATAATAGCGAAGCCAATAAGGGCCATGACAGTTGATAGTCGGCCATGACCTCTGAAAAAAAATACAGAAACATAGAATTAGGATAGATATGTAATCGTTATGCAAGTGATAAGTTATTCCTTCATCAAGTTTTGACAAAAATGAGGGTCAAATCAATGTGTTGATTACGAAAATTATTTCCCCTATCGAGGTATTTGCCAATCTTAAAGAAAGTTGTAAGAGTTACTGGATAAAGAAATGAATATAATGGTAACAGATTAAAGCATATGAAATTTTTCTGAAAAGATGACACAAAATAATAGGCTACTTTGCATCTCTTCCTAAACTTAAAATGAGAGCGACCGACAAATGCACGAGAAGACAGAACAAAAGGAGACAATAAAGTAGTGATAATACCAATAAAAGTTACGTAAGATAGGCAACAGAAAAAATCAAATACAATTTTCTGTGAACTAATGGGAAAAGACAGTTATCGATCAAATATTAAAATACGATTATATGAATATCTAACATGAGTTACAGATGGGGCATCAATGGTATGTATGAAGACACGCCTAAGCAGGTACGACTTAGATTTACAAATAGGTTAGTGTTATATGAAACGCTCTCATATAGTTAACGTGAACAGAATCCTTTAGTGAACTGCGAAAACCGTACATTAAATACTTTATTTGCAAATTTTCTATCAATTATCCTTTACATCTTTCACGATTCTTTCACTTCTCAATTCCTTTCTGTTTCCTTAAGTTCAAAACTTATAAACCTATTGTCAAGCTTGCACTTCTGATCTGTGTTACATAATACTTATATCTGCTAATATACGTAGCATGAAATGCGCAACTGGGGACTGAAGAGTAATTCCGGTTAACTCAAATATTCCTGAATTAATGAAATAACAGACGAATCACAACGGACCCAGATGACAATATTTGTACTGTATATGAATTATAATACAGCATGACATTACAGAGATACACAAATGAAGCGATCATATTATGGAGAAATATAAAAGGAAAGAACTCCATAATAAATCAATAAATGAACAAGAGTACTACCTAGTAAGATACAGTCCAGTTAAATATACATCCAAAACTAGGTTTACTTCAGTTAATAGTGTTCATTCTGCTTTAATGAAGAATTTAGTAGAAACTACACCAAAATTATCACTGACTTCTATTCTGAGCCATATTTAATGACACCTAGAGCTACTACCTAGTACGATCTTTAAGACCACCAACCGGGAATTCACCACAGACCAACAGATGTCCGTCCAATATAACTATCTTTCATATCACGATGCCGCGTCACTGACTAACTCTGTACCTTTTCAAGGTGCTTTAAATTTCAAAACGAATACTTCTGTGTAACGAATCATCTTTATTCACAGTTAAACCTTTAATGCGTCTTAAAAATACTTTGCCTTTCAGTTAGCGAACCTAACCTTCCTTGTTCAAACAATGTTTTTAAAAAAAGGTCCTCATATTTATGCGCTTTTAACGCCTTCATAAGTCAATAATATCAATAAACCCTCGACTTTTCTACTGAATTTTGAGTTACCAAATAACTGTTTAAGAATGCCTAACTCGATATATATAATATCTGTCTTGTACATATTTGAATGAATGGATTTGCTCAGAGAGAAATAGAGTTATAAAACAAACAATGAATTACCTGGACTGAGATTCAGGGATAATATCATCAACTACAACGAATAGCATAGCTCCTGCAGCAAAGCCTAACGCATAAGGCTGAAGTCTTCGGAAGAAATGTACGGCTAGACAACCGATAAGCCCGGCAAACGGTTCTACGAGACCGGACAATTGTCCATACCTATTTAAAAAGTTACAAATAAAGTAGTCTTAAAAAGATTTAACGACTCCAGTACCCATAGGAAATAAGGACAACTGTTAACTTTGTAAAATATATAGATAAAAGTTAAAATTGAAATCACACATAGAAATCGGAAACGGTTAAGGCCTCAGTTATTTTTAAAAAAATAAGGTGTACATGACCAATTGAACGAAACGGCCGTCTATCACTTCCAGGTTTTCAATGGTGGTTTAGCCAAGATCGATTCGTGAATTCAACTGTTAAAATACTACAATCTCCACAAATCCCCATTCTGATAATTCGGTTATTTTTTTACTATGAAGAAGTGGTTTACACTAAGTCACAAAATGTCAGAAATACAAATTTTCTACTCATTGTGATATATATATTAGTAAATTTGAATATCATTACTAAATGCCGTTAATGCTCTTGAAATTAACTAAAAATTTCCTAAAACCTAGAAGTGGTGAATGATTACGAATTTTAAAGATGAATGAAAACCATCAAAAAGCAGAAACTAGATAAATAAAATAATAAAACAGTGAGTTTACCAGAAACTAATGAAAAACCCATATCCAGCTGAATATAACGGTAAACTGACAGCCAAACCTTCAGGAAAGTTTTGAATAGCAATACCAATCGCCAGATTACTAATGTAGAAAAAAAACAGAAATAGAAAAATTAGTTAGAAAACAGTTTATGTACTGATAACATAAAAGCATTTAGCAAATGATGGTTAGTAGTAATATGATCGTTAAGCAATTATTTGATCATTCCCCTAGAAAGCACCACTGGAAGTCAAATAGAACTTTATTTATTAACTATATTCGAAAAGTTGATTTGCATTTGGAACAAATATAAAAAAACTAATGAATTAATAACAGTAAATAAGAAAAATATTCCAGAAGAATTATTACAACATTCGAGTGATCTCTACTAGATATGTCAATTGCGAGTGAGTAAAAGTTCATTCAAAAGGATCATGAATAGGTTCTACATTTACTAAGCTTTACAGCAATACATGAAGAGAAAATTGACAGCAAGTATATGATGTCAAAGACGTACTTCTTTTTATCAGTTAGAGATATCATTTCACCTTTTCTTTACTACTGAATATGTAAAGTACAAAGTACAATTATCTACAATTTGCGATCTAGTAAAAAAAACCCAGAGTGTAGTTCCCTGAAAAATGACTAAGACCTTCGAGGTAATGGCAGTTAAATATACTATCTTACACGCGATCTAATGGTATTTCGTACAACCACAAAGCAAAATGAAGTTCAGTTGCAATTCGCAAACAACGTGCCAGTATTCGTCATAAATCTAAAAGTTATTTAATTACAAAGGTATTTAAAAATACGTGACCCCCACTTACCATGCTTGAGAGAAAGTAGTTCTTGAATATTGTCCAAGTCCACCAAATGCAATACCAACTGCAAAACCTTCAGGTATATTATGTACTGTAATCGCCATGATTAACAACCATAAACGACGAGTTATCACAATTTTTGGAAGTTGATTTTTTTCATTATCAACCTTCATCGATGAAGACGATGAATATGCTTGTATAGTGTTTTCAGAACGATGCCTGATGTTGGATTCCATACAACTATTTACCAAACAGTTACGTTGTTTTATAGACGTATCTACAGGTTATACCGAAAAAAAATAAAACAAATTTAGTAGTAGCTTGTACGTTGCCAGAGCTATTTAGAACATATGTAAATTATAATACAGCACGACATTACAGAGATACACAAATGAAGCGATCATATTATGGAGAAATATAAAAGGAAAGAACTCCATAATAAATCAATAAATGAACAAAAGTACTACCTAGTAAGATACAATCCAGTTAAATATACATCCAAAACTAGGTTTACTTCAGTTAATAGTGTTCATTCTGCTTTAATGAAGAATTTAGTAGAAACTACACCAAAATTATCACTGACTTCTATTCTGAGCCATATTTAATGACACCTAGAGCTACTACCTAGTACGATCTTTAAGACCACCAACCGGGAATTCACCATAGACCAACAGATATCTGTCCAATATAACTATCATATCATGATGCCGCGTCATTAAATGATTGACTCTGCTTTTTTCACTCATCAGAGTCGGTAAATAATATGTGATGTCAAAGCCTTTGCGATGGTATTCGTAACCGATCCCTAGGCTGCCAGCAGCATTATTTCAAAAACGTGACATCGGCTGAGTTTTCGTCACTGAGTACTTTGTCTGTCCTGAAAGTTACTGACATGGTGTTGCGTTGGATATAAGCCATCTTTAAGAAACAATGGTGGTCAGTTACAGTGAGTCACAAAACATCTTAAACCTAGAGGTATCAAATTACACAAGCACGAAGCGAACGTGCTTTAGCGAAGAGATGTACACCCTACGTTTAACAAACAGAGACGACCTAAATTGTTAGTATTTATGCGTGACTTCATTATATGCAGATTGATTTTACTAATCATAGCACCAACGGCACTTTCACAGCCATACAGATAAACTAATTTGCGAATAACTCTAACAACTCAACACAAAGAGTGACTGTAGAAGTATAATTATTTCAGTTTTGTAAAGTACTCTGCGTTTCAAAGGTCCAAATTGTGCCTCGCGTATACAGCCTCTGCCAGAGAAGTCCTACTCATTGCCTTCTCGTGGTGGGGGTGTTATTTACTAAAATGAGAGGACGAAAAGCGAATGTCCGGCGCTTTAACCGGATTCCAAACCAATGGTGCACATGGTCTACAGGATCTTGAGGGAACAAATGCCGTATGAACCAATCGTTGGTACTAAACATAATAAAATTAATGATCATCGGGGTCGTTAGTAAATAGCATAAACGATATCCTTACTTTCATTCAATAAGCTCTTTTAATATCTGAAGGGAGAATACGAGAAAACAAAAAGCGACCCGGTTTTCATTTGGTGACCGATTTGTGAAGAAAGTTTACGCCCAGAATGTATTGAAAAGGCGTACTTTACTAATGGCATCGCCACACCAGAAATTCACATTACAAAACGAGTACCAGAAGTATTCATGCAATTACAGATACTTAAGTATGAAAATAGTGCAACCTTCAAAATACCTTTGAACGAAGTCTTCCTGGGCATAATAAATGGCTGCTTCATAATAAAGTGAAGATATTCTCACAATTTTTATGAAAAGAAAAACAAATACTTTTTTAAGGTAACTATATAGATGTATTTGTTGATGATGAAAGTTAAACGATGAGAAATCAACAAAGGACAAAGTTTAACATCAACTAAATCACACACATTTATGCAGACAAAGGGGATAATAAACCATTGAGAAGTACTATAAGACTAAAAATATATATCTCAGACTAAATGTTGAAACACTAATATCACGAATTTTTAACAGACATTAATCAATCTTTAAGCTCAATGATTCAATGTATAACTACATAAATGAGTTTACAGATAATTTAAAAAATAACAACAGATCAATATTGGGAGCAGAAAGGATGATTTAATGTTCACTTTCTTTATCAACAACGACAACAAGAATATTTACGGAATGTAGAAACTAACTTCGTGATATTATATTATATTATTCTATTGTATTCAATACAAACCAGAGAGCAAATTACAATATTTATGTCATGAAGTGATTTTTAATTAACGCGATTCAAAGTAATCGCATTAAAATTAAACTGACTTTTGATTAATTTAGATTTGATCTATAAGCGATTTCACAAAATTAATTTGCTGCTTTAATTAACACTGATACAGTACCCATAAGAAGATCCGTGGAAAATCCACGAGCTCAGACAAAACATTTATTTTTACTCCGACAAAATTTACATATACAGTGACTAACTTTTGGTAAACAGATATTTAAATAAAGATAAGGTAGAATACGAATGAAAGTATCACGACAACTCCATAGGAATTAGCTAGATGAATTGGGAAAAATAATTTTCCATCATAGCAGTTTTAAAAAATGAATGGGATGATATTAATACGTGCTGAATGGCCCCCGAGTGCCCTGGTACGGTCGAGAGTGGGGAGAGTCCGCTCTCCCTCTCGAAATACTCTAACACGGCCGCGCGTACACAGCCTCTGCCAGAGAAGTCCTACTCATTGCCTTCTCGTAGTGGGCGTGTTGTTTACGAAAATGAGAGGACGAAAAGCGAATGTCCGGCGCTTTAACCGGATTCCAAACCAATGGTGCACATGGGCTCCAGGATCCTGAGGGAACAAATGGCGTATGAACCAATCGTTGGTCACCGGCTTCCATGGGACTGCATCTCCTTACGATGCTCCACTGCCTTGTGGATCAGACCTCCAGGTCGAAGGCTCGGGGAGTGGCCCCCTAAGATAACCACCTGCTTCGGTTTGGGCACCCGGGCAGTATCACAGCCCACACACGAATGATGAACTCTTTATGTCTATGGAAATTACTTTTTCGCTTCGAAAAACAATAAATTGATTCAAATTATTATCAATACAATTATTGTCATTATTATTATTTTCCACATTATTCACCCTCTTTTATACTTATACAGCGGCTCGTCTTTGGTGGAAATTCGACTGTATCTAAACGTTCTCGAGTCACTGTCCGGTTGAAAATTGTATGTTACCACCGAATACGAGAACTGAAGCAGTTTTTCTGAAACCACGTGCACCATTCAAACTGGCTGGCTTCAACGTTCGCACACTAGTGCAGGTCAGACAACAGATAGGGTTGGCTATGTCTTTGGAAAGTTTTAATATCAACGTTTGTTGTCTATCTGAGACCCGTATTCAATACTCTGGCGAAGTACTATAAATTCGATCTCCATCTGTCGCTTCGAAAAGCTTGTTTAACATGTGTTTATCCAAGGACCCTGTGGCATCTTCGTCTGGTTTTGCTGGCGTTGGTGTCGCACTAAGCGCTAGAGCCGAGGCAACACTAGTCGATTGGATCCCCATTAACAGTCGGTTATGTGCTGTTAGATTAGAGAGTTCCACCAAAGTGAGAAGAAATCGGCATGAGAAACGATGTCTTTTCGTCATCTTCGCCTATGCCCCGACAGATTGCAGCCCGGATGCAATCAAGGATGAATTCTACCACCAGTTAACTGATCTTTTTCAGAAAGTACGTTCGACAGATATTGTAGTACTAGCCGGAGACTTGGATGCTCAGGTCGGGCGACTAGGCACAGAAGAGAGTCGTTTAGGTGGCCGATGGGGACTCGTTGGTCGCAGGTCAGATAACGGGGACCGTCTACTGCAACTGTGCACAGACCACAACCTGTTTCTGGCTAGCACTAACTTTCGGCACAGTCATCGCCGATGTGCCACCTGGCGTCCTCCCTCTGCATCTCAAGCCTGGACTCAGATTGATCACATCGCGATCAGCTACCGCTGGCGTGGTTGTGTACAAGACTGCCGCTCCTTTTGGAGTACCTATCTGGACTCTGACCATGCCTTGACCAATCTTGCCTTACTTTTCAGTGGACAACGAGGTGACCACCATCAACGGATTGATGTTATATATATATATATATATATATATATATATATATATATATATATATATATATATATATATATATATATATATATATATATATATCAGGGGATAAGCCTACTTCCGATTGCGTCCAAGCTATTGGCTTCCGTCATACTTTCTAGGTTGTTCAATACCCGAGAAAGATTGACTCGCGAGGAGCAGGCTGGGTTTCGTTCTGGTCGAGGATGTATTGATCATATCTTCACCCTCCGCCAAATGTTAGAACACCGCCATACTTATCAAAGGCCAACAATCGTGGTGTTTCTTGACATCAGGGCTGCCTTCGATTCGTTGGATAGGACTGTTCTCTGGGATTGTCTGTTGAGTAAGGGTGTGTCTGAGAAGTTTATTAACATCTTGAAGGCCAGAGCGGCTTATGCCAATCTGAGTCATCTTTGGCGCCTTCGTGATGTCAGTCTGGCTGTAAAAGGTCGGATCTACAACGCGTCGGTGATAGCAATTCTGCTCCATGCTTGTGAAACCTGGCCTCTCCGAGTTTAGGATGTTAGACGACTCTCTGTGTTTGATCATCGTTGTCTCCGAAGAATTGCTGACATCCAATGGCAACACCATGTCAGTAATGCAGAGGTTCGGCATTGTGTGTTCGGGGACAGAGATGATAATGTAATCGATGTCAACATCTTGAAACACCGACTTCGGTGGCTTGGACATGTTCTACGAATGTCGTCCCAGATAATTCCACGTCGTGCATTATTTGCGGACGCCGGGACTGGTTGGAAGAAGCGGAGAGGTGGTCAGTTTATGACATGGTGTCGAGGTATGAAAGAAAGCTACAAAGGGCTGGCTTCTGTCGGTCCCACGCGACTCCCTGGTTGGGGTCTGAGAGATGGTGCTACACAGTGGCTAGAGACGTTATCAAATATGGCTCAGAATGGAAGCCAGTGGCGATCCTGCTGTAATCTTATTTTACTTTCTTTATGAAAAGTGGTTGTATCTTTCTTAACTGAAATTCTTCTGGTTGTAGCTTTCTGTTTTCCCCATTATTATTATTATTACACTACCTCACACTAATCTGTGGTTATTATTGTTCTTCTTCTTCTTTTTTTCTATTCTCATTCTCATTCTTTTGTGTGACACATATATTTGGTGCCCCCAATATTTATGTGTTCAAACAAATAAATAAATATCCTAGTGAAGATTAGATTATAAGTAACTTCTGAGAATTATTAATGAACAAATATTATATAGCTATTCAGTAACTAGATTGTGTATATCTATATTCCTTTTATCATAAGCTTTATTTTAACTTGTAGACTATTATTATGCGATTTACTGTTCTTAATATATGTCCATTTTATTAATTACAGTCTTCCACGTTGACAGCCACTTTTTGGCCTGATCTTGTACAAATGTTACTTCCTATTTTGTGGTCTGGTATATAAACCAACTATGTTTGAATTAAATGATTCGCACAGTGTAAGCTGTTATTGGCGTCCTGGACTCAACTGGAAGGGGTATGATGACAAAGGACTAGCCACATACTGATTCCTTAGGTATATATATATATATATATATATATATATATATATATATATAAACGTAAGTTTAGAGTCTTGATTTACTATATTTTCAGGCCCGAGGACGAAGTCGAACAGCTGACTGTAGAGGGGTGTGATGAGATACTGAATCTCTATTGATTGAGATGGTTCGCACATGTAATTACGTATGTCCAACCACTGCCTACTATATGATTGGGGTAAGCGCGATTATCGTAACCAATCTTTAGAGACTGAAAGACTGGGCTCAAAGTTATTTGCATAGGTGTACCCATTCTATATTGCCCTATATCGTAAGTCGTTACATTTCTTTATGAAAATTTATACGCCTAATGATTTTTTTATTACCATGTGATGTGGCAAGAGAAAATAAGAAATAACTGGCCGCCGAGCAAAGATAGACGTTCACCTGTAGAAAGTATCAAAAGACTATATGATACTTTGAATTCGTTCTACTATTGATTTCCTTGGATTCAAAACAGTGCGTGGAGTTGTTGTAATTATGCTAGTAAATTTTTATCAATTTAATCTGATTCTCAATAGTGTCATCCGAAAGTGTGTATCTTGTATCGAGCGCAGTGATCAAATAATTTAATACCTGGGTGTATCAAGCTCGGATTTTCGGAAAACCGTATTACATCTCTCTCTTGCTCTAGCACAGAGAAGCAAAACTATCAAGCAGCAGCAATATCAGTAATAATAAGAAAGATCAGACACACAAAATGGTGTTAGAAGATCTTGAGGCTCATGTTCTAAGGGAAAATAAAAGTGAATGCACCTACACCATTGTGAAATACTCTGAGGTTTGTCATTCAGTCTCTAAAAATTGGTTACGATAATCGCGCTTACCTCAATCATGTAGTCTGCACATATATACATGGTTCATCCCAACAATCAATGAATTTAAGGACTGTGATAACGCGTTTTATTTAAATGTGCCTAGCTTTCTTCCAGCCTACTCTTACAATAACTTTATAGTTCTGGGATTTGTTTTGTCAATTTGAAATTACTACCTTTCTGGGGTGTGGCGACTTGAACCGTTAGATATATGTGGCAGGTTTTATGTTGCGTGTGACTGAATAAATAAATAAGAAACGTGATAATAACGAGAAGGAAATAAAAAGTCTAGTTTACGAAAATGATATAAACTAACTAGGACACTAATAGAACATGATACTTGATCTCTAAGTAGACAACTGAGGTTCTATAATATAATATTACCTATAAAAATAGCTTAATGTTAAGATATGTGTTATGAGAATAAGATCTCAAACGTTCACTTCACTTCGCACAACACTGAGATTTTCGACTAGTAGTTCTTGATGAGAATTAGGTGTTTGGTAGAAATTACCTGTTTCTTTAGGCTTATGTGCATAATCACAGAGTATCGATTCACGAGTATTAGGGTGAAGTGAAAAAACGAAAATCTAAACTCGGGAAAATATTTTTGAGCGAGTTAGGTTATTTATTTTCATGTTTATTTACTACACGATTGGCATTTTGTAACTATTATTGAAAGCCGTTTTAGTGGAATTTGTGTCATTTCCCTTAATACTCGTTGACCACATTGCCATTTGGAGACGTAACAAAAAAATAAATGAAAAATCACTCGGTAGAAAGTTCAGGCTCTGAGTTCGAGTCCTGCGTGCAAGATCGTGGATATGCACTACTGAGGAGTCCCACACTAGGAGAAAACGGTTGTCCAGTGCTTCCAGGTTTTTAATCGTGGTCTAACATTTATCGGTTCGTGATCTCAATTAACCTCCACAACGCTATACTGATTTTTATAACATGACTGTTTGCTGAAAAATAAAGCAACGGTCTCGCTGTTAAAAAATGCGTAGTTTTTAGAAAGAATATGATTAATTCCCAGTCACATTTAATTTTCAGCCATTATATCTAATCAAAATCAAAGTTTGATTGAATTTATCGAGAACAGAGAATCAAATCGAGATACTAGCCCCGAGATTCAAAAGTATACATACATGAGAAATATTTATGCTCAAAGGAAAACAACAATTCAAAAATCACCAGACATTTTGTTATATTTTTTACTGTTTCAAAAGGGAACGATTTACCTTAATATACAAATAAATTTAACAAACAATGGAATATGAGCATTACTTTCTAATAATAAAATTTTGGCATTTAGACATGTAGATAGTCTGACAGGTGTCAGATGAGTTAAATATTCCCCTATTCAATTATTATTATTGGTTGTTCATTGTTGTTGGATTGTGTCAGGTTTCGGTGTGGAAATATATTTACGTTCTAGTCAGGCTAATCACGTGCTCTTGATCTGAGTTGTGCTGAAGTCCTGTAGAATAAATACTGGAAGGGAATCTAGTGTAGATATTCGTCTAAGGTCAATTAACGTCCCATTCGTGCAAACGTGGAAAACCAACCGTTAAAGCAGAAATATTAAAGCATTTATGAGTATTAGTAGGAGATACCAGGATGTTTATTGACATTCTGTTAGTTTTATGTTCTGTCTAGATCGTAGACGAGTGTTGATGAGAAGTCCCAAACAAGACAAAACAGCATTCCATTGCTACCTAGTTTGCAACTGATATCCAGTTTAAGTAGGTTCTTGATATGAGTAAACAATTGAAGTTCAACTAGCAAATACATTCAAAAAGATAAAAGTAATTATGAATATGAGTCGCCTTAAGAAACCTACACTGTTGGACCAAAAAGAAATACCAGATGTAAACAAGGATACCTTCCAGAAATTTAGTAATATCGTATATTACACTCACTTATTTGTATATACTACGTACTGGTAGTAGTAATAAAAGTATATAAGTTCCGGAGGAATAATAAATATCACTGTAATCGAGATAATTTAGTATAACAAGATAGAATCAGGCCTCAAACGTTCAACTACCAAGTTTGCAAAACTTAATTTAGTATAACCACCGACTCCAGTCACAACAGCTAGTTTGTTAGATAACAGAAGTTTGTCTATAGTGTGAAATATTTATGATTATAAGGTATGCAGTGGAGTATGAAAAGTTGCTTAATGTAGAATCAAAGTAACCGATATTCAAAATAAATTATTCGGAAAAGATGTTTACGGTGTTTTGAAGCCAAGGTTCAAATTCTCAGATGCTGGTATTATATGAGTGACTCAATATATTGGATACTGAATTGCAGGAATGTAATTTCGACAACACCTGAATTTAGGATATTCGTGCATTTTAACGCAATCGTTAAGAAAGGTAATCTTCGCATTCACTTCCGCAAGTTTGACAGAAAAACGCAGAAACTCATTAAGTTCCTTTACTGTCAAAGGGTCCTTGGAATTTTTTAATAAACGGAATACACCCATTATGACATTAAATAAGAAAGAAAAATTAGTTCAGCGAAGAGTTCTCTTTTCGGCGAGTTCATTTTCAAAGCTGTACAATCGCAAATATATATATACTTATTTTTACAGGGTGATAATAATACTGATAATAAACTTATGTTATACATGGTGACAGTGAGGTTAAATAAACAAAGGTATTATTAAAAAATTTTTTTTAAAAACAAGGAAAGTTTGATAATTAATGGCTTCGATATTCATCGGGTAAGGGTAGCTCAGCATGATAAAATAACATAAAATGTTGAAACAGAGATGAAATGTAATCGGAATGATCGTGGAAATAAAAACAAACCGGTTGGGGTACAAGATTTGAAGGGAAGATGGAAGGTGGAGCAGGTGGCTGTGAAAGAACAAGAGTATGAAGAAAGAGAAAAAATTTTTTTAATACATTAAGACCATGGTAAAAGAAGAGATTGTACCAGTTTATTTTGTACACATAATTCTGGTTTTTCAAAATGTATGGCTATTGCCTCGGCAATGCAAAGAAGATGCAGTCTAATTGTCGTAGGAAGGCTTCTACTTACCTTGTAGATGACTTTGAACGCAGAGTCTGTCTTGATTGAGTGACCTGTGTTCACAAGGTGTTCGATTATAGAACTTCTTATTGAGCCGCTGCCTCCTCTTCTTAGCCACGCCGGACAATGTTCTTGAATTCCTTTGGATAAAGTACGGGTTGAACGACCTATATACCTAGCTCCACAAGAGCAGGTTAATTGGTGAATGCACATTGAGTTGGTCAGATGCGATAATTTATCTTTCAGATTACTGGTGAATAGTGATCGGCTGGAGAATAATATTCGCAATGTTGCTGCGAAGAATGTTTTTTTAAAAGAATCAGAAATTCTCCTCTTTAAGATATATGCGGCTCTATCGCCATTGAAGTCGATGTTCATGTATTAAATTTTCTTTTCTACTGCAATTGTTTGTGGTTTTGGCATTTTTGGTTTCATGTTCGTATCAATGAATATAGAAGGATATCCGTTTTTGATAAGTATCTCTTAAAAAACTCAATTCTTCCTCTACGACCTCGGGGCTACAGATTCTTCGTATTCTCGTGGCGAGAGTTATTATTAAATTTCTTTTTCGGCTGATGGGAACCCAACTGTGGAAATTTGATAGTTGGTCATTCCACATGGGTTTCCTGTAGAAAGATCTTTTTAAAGTACCATCTTGTTTCCTTGTTATATCTACACCAAGGAAGTGAATATTTTGTTTGCTTTCAACTTCAAGTGTGAATTTTATTGATGGGTTACAATTATTAAATGTATTTAGGAGATCACTTAAGTTACATTTGTTATCACAAATGATAAAGATATCATCCACATACCTTTTATATAAGTGGAGGTTTTCTATAATTCTTTTAAGTTGGTTGTTTTCTAAACTGGCCATGAAGCAATCTGCCAGCAATGGACCAAGTGGGGATCCCATTGCTATACCATCATTCTGTCTATGAATTACGTCGTTGAATGTGAACTGTACATTGCAAGTACAACGTAGTAATAATTCCTTCAAATAAACCTCAGGTATCCCAATGTTTATCTCAGTATTGTTTATGTACTTACAGATAAAATTAATGGTTTCTGTGAGTTGAACATTAGTGAATAATGATTCCACATCAAGAGATAGCATAATCTTGCTACTTACATTCAATTCTTTTATGTGCTCGATAAATTCAAAAGTATCACGTACAAAATGTTTACAAATGAGTTTTCTAACGGGTTCTAAGAGATTCGCCAACCACTTTGCTATAGGGAGGTAAGGGGATCCACACATATCGAGAATCGGTCTAAGAGGTAGGCCAGGTTTGTGTATTTTTCGCAAACCGTATAATCGCGGTATTATCGATGCTGTCAGTTTTATGTGCTCATGCTGAGCTACCCTTACCCGATGAATATCGAAGCCATTAATTATCAAACTTTCCTTGTTTTTAAAAAAAATTTTTTAATAATACCTTTGTTTATTTAACCTCACTGTCACCATGTATAACATAAGTTTATTATCAGTATTATTATCACCCTGTAAAAATAAGTATATATATATTTGCGATTGTACAGCTTTGAAAATGAATTCGCCGAAAAGAGAACTCTTCGCTGAACTAATTTTTCTTTCTTATTTAATGTCATAATGGGTGTATTCCGTTTATTAAAAAATTCCAAGGACCCTTCAACAGTAAAGGAACTTAATGAGTTTCTGCGTTTTTCTGTCAAACTTGCGGAAGTGAATGCGAAGATTACCTTTCTTAACGATTGCGTTAAAATGCACAAATATCCTAAATACTACTGGAAAATTCTTCGAAGAAACACCTGAATTCACGTAGATGTGAGTTGTTGATTGAATTTTTATTTTCTTATTTTCTTCCGACTTGACGTTTTAAACACTAAATTACACTATAATCCGTTTTAAATACATCAGATATAATAAATGATAAGTTGAAAATCAAATACGTAAAAATCTTGGGAATGAACTTATAAAACCAGAAATTTTGATTGACATCAACCTATATATGTCATCCGAAAATAGATGCCTCAACAGATTTTGCTTTTCTGTGACTTTTATGAGCAGAAAAATAAACAGGAGGTAAATATCTATACAAGATTTAGATAGAAATTATTATGACTTACCAAATACAATGCTAGGGCTTGGAATAGGCACTGAATAGTAAGAATCATTAAGTGCCACAGGCACTGTTTCGAGCCACTAAAAATCATCAGAAATATTATAATTAAAATGAGAGGTTTCAATATTGCTATTTGTAATTGTTATACTCCGCACATAAACAAGATAAAACCAAAAGCTTGTAGAATGCCTTTGACCATTTCTGAATTTCAGGATAACTTTTCAATCGATTTAGTGATTATAATAAGATGATTAAAATGATTAAAATGTTTTTGTTATAACTTTTCAATCGTACACTGAGTGAATAAACATATTGCTTTAAGTGACACAGATAATCAATATGTGGGTTGTAAACACTTGAAATTTGGTATAAATTTTCCCAAACAAGTATATTTTGAGCCGATATTAGTTCTGAATATTAGTCTTCATTTAACAGCTTTACGGATATTAACTGCTCTTAGAATTGAAATCAAAAAGAGAGATCAATCTATTATGTCTAACACGCTACAGTTACCAATGTAATCAACATACATATGCGATAGATTAACGAGAAATCATAGTTTTATTTGGTTCTGATTAGAAATTTATTCTTCTTTTGCACAATTAGCAGCGAATTCTCACTGATTAGTTAATACCAACGAAGAACTAGACACAAGTGTACATCGGGATCAAATTACTACACCTCATGTCAGCTCATGAACTGATTTCATGTCTTGTCTAGCTTACTAGTTTTCTGGAAACTACATTAAGTGGTGATCGGACGAGAACCGGTGCTTTCAACATGGTATGGTCGCCGGCACAAATAATAGCAACAAAGACATTAAAGATCAGTTCTACGAGCGGCTGCAGTCAGTCATTGAGGAATGCCCAAGAAAGGACTTAACTATTCTGATGGGAGATCTAAATGCCAAAGTCGGAATAGACAACACTGGATATGAAGATATTATGGGACGACATGGACTGGGAGGAAGAAACGAAAATGGAGAAAGATTTGCAAATCTATGTGCATTCAACAAATTGGTCATAGGAGGCACAATATTTCCACACAAGCGTATACACAAGGCTACATGGATCTCACCGGACCACACTACAGAGAACCAAATAGATCATATTTGCATCAACAAAAAATTCCGAAGGACAATGGAAGATGTGAGAACCAGGAGAGGCGCTGACGTAGCTTCAGATCACCACCTAGTTGTGGCCAATTTAAAACTGAAGCTAAAAAAGAACTGGACAAGTGGACAAACAGCACTACAAAGGTTCAATACAGCCTTCCTTCGAGATACTGACAGACTCAATGCATTCAAGATAGCTCTCAACAACAGGTTCCAAGCCTTACAAGATCTACTGAAAGAAGAAGAAACTAGTATGGAGGACAACTGGAAAGGCATCAAGGAAGCATTAACTTCAACGTGTCAAGAGGTTCTGGGTCTAAAGAAATACCATCATAAGGAATGGATCTCTACAGAAACACTGAACAAGATCAAAGAAAGGAATAACAAGAAGGCAGCAATAAACAACAGCCGAACACGAGCAGAGAAAGTCCAAGCACAAGCTGAATACATGCTTTACCTTCTATTCAAAATGATTTGGGAGGAGGAACAAGTTCCGATGGACTGGAAAGAAGGGCACCTCGTCAAGATTCCAAAGAAAGGAGATCTGAGCAAATGTGAAAAATACAGAGGCATTACACTGCTGTCAATACCAGGGAAAGTCTTCAACAGAGTGTTGCTGAACCGGATGAAGGATGCAGTAGACGTCCAACTTCGACATCAACAAGCTGGATTCCGTAAGGATCGGTCGTGCACAGACCAAATTGCAACACTACGAACCATCGGCGAACAATCAGTTGAGTGGAACTCATCACTATACATCAACTTCATTGATTATGAAAAAGCATTCGACAGTGTAGATAGGAGGACATTATGGAAACTTCTTCGACAACACGGAGTTCCTGAGAAGATTGTCAGCATTATCCGGAACTCATACGACGGACTACAGTGCAAAGTCTTGCATGGAGGACAGCTGACAGATGCATTCCAAGTAAGGACCGGACTCAGATAAGGCTGTTTACTCTCTCCCTTCCTCTTTCTTCTAGTGGTCGACTGGATTATGAAGACCTCGACATCTGAAGGAAAACACGGAATACAATGGACAGCTCAGAATCAATTAGACGATTTGGACTTCGCAGATGACCTAGCCCTCCTATCACGTACACACGAACAGATGCAGATGAAGACAGCCAATGTAGCAGCAGTCTCTGCATCAGTAGGCCTCAGCATACACAGGGAAAACCAAAGTCCTCAAATTCAAGGCGGAAAACAACAATCCAATCACTCTTGATGGCGAAAGTCTGGAAAATGTAGAGTCTTTCACATACCTAGGAAGCATCATCGACGAACAAGGAGGTTCAGATGCAGACATAAAGGCAAGGATTGGCAAAGCAAGGACAGCATTCCTACAGTTAATGAACATATGGAACTCAAAACAACTTTCAACCAATGTCAAAGTGAGAATCTTCAATGCCAACGTCAAGGCAGTTCTACTGTATGGAGCTGAAACTTGGAGAACTACAACAACCACAATCAAGAAAGTACAAGTATTTATAAATAGCTGTCTACGCAAGATACTCAACATCCATTGGCCGGATACCATCAGCAATAGCCTTCTGTGGGAGAGAACAAACCAACTTCCAGCTGAAGAAGAAATTATGAAAAGACGATGGAAATGGATAGGACATACATTACGTAAATCGTCAAACTGCATCACGAGGCAAGCCCTAACTTAGAATCCTGAAGGGAAGCGAGAAAGAGGAAGGCCAAAGAACACATTGCGTCGGATAATAGAAGCAGATATGAAAACGATGAATTACAACTGGACAGAGCTAGAAAGGATTGCCCAGGACAGGGTTGGATGGAGAATACTGGTGAGCGGCCTATGCTCCTTCACGAGGAGTAACAGGCGTAAGTAAGTACATTAAATGGTGGTTAAGTAACTACAAATATATCCCATCTCAAGTCGATAAGGGTTTACAACCTGATCATTGCACTTTCACAAATAATCTAGTATTATATACACAAACTCAGCATTATTCACTCAGTGGCTTCGTTATGTACGAGCACTGCTTCAACGATACCTAAATTCAAATACTTGCAACTTAAGTGTTTTCTATTTTTATATATTAAGTTTCGGACCCGTAAAGCAATACAGAGAATATTAACAAGAGACATATTCACCCATTGGTTGAAAGGTGGTTACTTTCCCCATGGTAGGTGGTGAGATTTAGCAAAATTGGTGAAGGCTCTTTTATGACGAGATTTCATCAGATACAAGGCCACTAAAATCGAAGAGGTTTCTAAGATAATGAAAGCGGTTAATGCACTCCAATACTCAACTCCGTGTAGTCAAACTAAGCAAACTGAACCCTATTCAACAACATATGTATGTATTACTAAGCAATGACGCACCTTGTCATTATACATCATGTTAAATTATTGAAAAGTATGAATCAAGGACTAAAATAAAAATTTACCTGGGCAGGTAAAAAAGTATCCACTAATCCAACAAACGCTGCACCGATGAACAATCCACACATTACAGGGAAGACGCAATATGCACCTAGACCTAAGTCAATTTTAGCCATCTCCAATGCTGGTTCTAACAGGGACCAGAATGATGCAGCTAACATAATCTATTGATGCAAAATTGAAACAATATATGCAACCATAAGGTAGTCATGCTTAATTGTTTTGACCAGGATAATATTCTACAATACATCTGTGAAAATTTGATGAAAATAATTCAAAAACAATTCCAATAATTCTAATAAACACGGCTTGTAAAAGTGAATAATTATGTACAGATAAAAAAGCTAATGCATGCAGCTGGAAAGTCGGAACGAATAAGCGTGAGAGCAGTCTAACCAACCTTTAGCACCATTCCTAGGATTCCATAATAAAATTAATTGGGTATTTATCACTGTGTGTAAAATCCATAACGATGAAATCAAAAGGTAAAGAAACTGAACAAAAAACTTCAACTGATTTGTTTCCAGATACCATCAAGATATTGGAGTTGTGATTCTTCGGAACAGAGGGGTAGTGATTGTTAAAATTTGACAATCGTATGAAATAACGTATATACAGCCAAGGAGAGAAGAAATTGGAAATGATTTGATTTACCAAGCGATTATTTGTTCCAGCAACGGGATACACTGTAATTCTGATCAAATTCATGAGTGCCAACTAGATTTAATTTTTAAAAACTCCTTTCTTATTGTACGGACATTAATATAGTTGAACAGTTTAAGGTGGTACAATAATATGACTTGTTCCATATTGTTAAAATTTAACAGATTAGGGATGATAACGTGAAAACTAGTAAGACTTACTCCAGAGGAAAAACCCAAACTGCCGTCAAGAATCTGATTCTAAACACGACAAATTAAAGGATAGAGACGGCAAACAGCAAAATCAATTTTAATAAATTTAAAAAAAACTATACAGTTTTATATAACAGTACTTGGATATATATATATATATATATATATATATATATATATATATGCAAAGACCTATGTTGTAACAATTTACACCACTACAGAGAGGAACTTAACAAGATGAAAATTGAAGTTTCAACGGTAGTAGTCGAGAATTAAAATACAAGGTATATGGCTTCGAAAGAAGAATTAAGTAAAAACTTAAAGATGAATGTCCACTTAACTGCAAATAATTCCGATCCGTTACCTAAAGCTTCCAACATATATAACCATCATCTCACGGATCTAAAACAGAAGGATTGCATCTCCCGATACATGTAGATCTATCATTCAATAGGCAGATTGAATGATAGTACATCTTAGTTTGGTCATATCATTAGCGATTTCACAATGAAATCTTATGATAGCTAGTATAAGTCATAGTGGGTTGTAGTCGCAAATATTTTTTATTAAGTAAGGACAAGAACAGCATACAGCACAATAATCTTCGGAACAGGAGTAGGAGAAATTCTAGTTCGATTACACATGTACTGAAGCTTCATAATGTAGCGCGAACACAGGACAAAACTAAACCATCTACATATAATCAGACATATGGTACCGAAGTGAGTGGATGAATTATGGGTATCCAAAAGATTGCTTATCCAAACAAATTATATTGTAATTCCTAAAAAGTCTAATAAAACACTAAAAAGTCAGATAGTGATCACAAGTCTTAGTTACAAAATCTAGGAATTTGTCGTAAAAACGTTGGGGTAAAAAGAAATTGATCCACAGTCACTAGGTAAACAAAATTTCAAAACTAATTGGAAACAGATGTCTTTAAAAAAATAGTACTGAAGATGTTGAAACTAATCAAGTTTCCTAAAAAGAGAAATTGTGCGCCTTCACAAATGAAAGTCCCTAGATCTTTGGATTCTTTCTGTACTATATCCTTACATAAAATATTTAATTTATATATTACACCATTGAGTTAACTACTCCTATGGATCCGGTTTTCGTTTTGCTGTGCTAATGAGGTGTGGCAACTTGAACCGATGCATGTATGTGCCTGGTCCTACATTGTAACTGACTGACTTTAGATTTTTCCACACTTGTTTTAATCAGAATACACAACCGCATAAAATAAAAACATACCTTTAGACTCGTTGAGGAATTCGAAATGATGAAACAAAACATAGAGCCAATCGCAGTTACAAACCATGTTAACCCAGTACCCAGCAAAGTTTGTATAAACGGTGAAGCATCTTCAATCATGATTACGAAAAAACAATTGAAAATTTGAGTAAAACCCACTAAGAATGGTACGTATATATGTCACACAACAATCTAAAACCAGAATACATAAACAGATAAACAAACAAGATTAAACATGTCATATTTGAAAAAAACTACCACCTAATGGTTTGCTTTTTTATTTAAGAGCTCCTTTCAGCTTTAGTAAGTAATTTTGACAGGAGGGAATTTATCCAATGAATTACCGAAAATAGCATACGTGAACCGTGAATGCCAGTTTTAAGACCAATCTAGTTTCTCTTTGAACAATTATTATGATAGTCTTATACCTTCCAGATAAAAAGTGATTAGTTCATTCTATTTATAAACTTGTGGGAATGGCGAACTTATGAACAACAAGATTACAGAACTTCTAATGGTTAATCGTTTTTTTTAATCAACATACTCCAACGAATAATAATTACTGGTTACTCACAGACTGCACTGCGCGTTAGCTACCAAGGCCAATGATAGTTTTAAAGATGAAAAATCTAATTACAAATGAGTTTCACATGGAATCAAAGATACATAACATTGGGAATTGTTCTTTAATGACTGGTGAAGCATATATATTCGTTTATCTAGAGGATCCAACACAATGATCAGGAATGTTGAAACCGAACTTTAGGTTGCGTTAAGCAGCATATTTAAAGTCGTTACTTGAAATCACTAGTTAACGCAATTAGATAGTCATAATATGAGGCAATTGAAAATCAGGCTATATCTTGGTATTATAGAAATAGGAAACGTGGATTAATAGGTATCAACTTGATAGCCTAAAAGTTAGGCAACCGGCGTGAAACCTGATGGTCTTCCATTTGATCCTTAGTGAGATCGTGTATGTGGACTTTTCAAGAGTCCAATTTCGAAATCAATGGCATCCCATATACTTTCAATATGTAACGAAATGTTCATACTTATTCAACAACCAAATATTCATTCCATATCAAAATCTCATGCATCACGCAAGCACATTTATCTTAAGTAATAAATACACAGTGAAACACACAATATTGAAAAACGTTTCAAGTGTTTTCAAAAAATTTCCTTGTTGAAAGACAAGAACACTAAGAAAAATGGGGTACTTATTTTATTTGAAAAAGGTAGACAAAATATCAAATTTTCAAATAATCTGCAATATAAAAATGGAAACCAATACAAAATATTCTTTTAGCAAAAATAGTGTTATAAAAATGCATTACATAACGGTTCATATGAAAAAGATGAAGAATCTGTCTACTGTTGTAATCCTTGGATAAGCCAATAAGCGATTTGTTCTAAGTATTCAAAACCGAAATGTACGCCGATATTACGATAAACATCTAAACGACGATAAACTGCATGACCAGTTGGAACAGTTAGTGTCAGCTTCGTAGAACAATCAGCACACTGAGCAACTGACCCACCATTTGCAATCAGCAACTCCTGTATCCCACCACCTACAGTACATTTAGGACACTGGAGATCCTATCAAAGAAAATAAGTGCAGTAAAATCAATTTAATGCACACATGTGCGTTTAACCAATCATTTATGTTCAAATAATACACGACCAAATTTGAAATTGTTTTCGTCAGAAGCTGGCATCAACAGAAAAACCATAACGGATTACAAAATGAAGTTGTATAGAAATACCAAGTACCAGTAGATTACTTGATACCTAAACTATGTACATATGGTTAGTCAATATAATTATCAAAACATATTAAAAAAGGAGAAGATATGTTAATGAAAGAGTACACTTTTTACCAACATTAAAGGAACTATAAATGACTTCGATTTTTCACATTAGGCCTCCAGCAAAACGTGAAGGAATAATTTATGGTAAAATATCAAGAAAACAAATTATTCATTGAGTTATTGGCAAAACGTTTAGATGTTCTGATAGATATGATACGGCGACGAAAATGAAAGCTAGTCAGAAAGTCACAATTAGTCAAAGCTAGATGAGAAGTGAAGTCACATATATATTAACATGACCATGAATGAAAATCATTTTCCCTTTATTTCAAAACTAAAAGTGATGTAATATTTATCTAATGATCGAGACGATAATTTATGCATAAAGCACGACAGAATGATAAAAAATCCAAATAACTAGTGGTTTACAGTAAAGAAGAATTACTAGTGATGAAAAATATAGTGATATATACTATTCCAGTAATCTGCTCCATGAAAATGCACGTCATGAATGATCTTCAAAATAAAACACATTGCAGCAAACTTATGCAAATATAGACTGAAGAGTGAAAAGAATAGGTACCTTCGGTGGAACATAGAGCGAGTAAAACAGAAAGTGTAATAAAACCTACTGTATGTTGAAATAGCAGTTTAACAGAAACCTCTTAGCTATCGGACTAGGAGGTCTCTTGTGTATTTGTATATATGACAGATTTATTTGTACGATACAATTTGAATTTGGAAATTAAGCAATCCGGTGCACCAAGGTTATAAAGTCATCTTTTCAGAAGATTGCGACTTTTAGGTATAACTAACACTACAATAACGAAACACTCAGAAAACCACAGAAACCGAGTTAACTTACTATACCTGGAATATGAGATACAATTAATAGAATAGAACTGCAATAGCAGAATTTGAATAGGAGACATGAATTGGATTTAACAAACCTGTAAACAATGTTGAAGTGAGAATTGTTCAAGCTGTTGAACAAGCGCTTCTTCTAGCCTATCACGTGGATAAACTGTACGACAATGTGGGCATATCCAAGCCCAATAACCTGATTGTCTAGTTTCAACGTGCATTGAATCCATAGATGCCATTATCCAGACAACATGTATATCACGACAAACATCTATGTCCCGTGTAAAATTACACGTTGGGCAGGCAACCTCTGGGAGATACACTAGTAGAGAACGAATAGCAGTTGTTTCAAAAGTATATTTATTTGGATCTTGGTTCAACGGACAATCCCTAACCATATGAGGGGCAATCCAAATGGCCTCAGGTGAAAATTCTCCAACATTTATTAAGCGGAGTAAATCATGTCTAATGCTTTCAATGTGTAACTTCGCGAATGGCTCTAAACTCAAAACCTTTTAAGGATTAAGGAAAAAAAGTATGAAAACAGAAAAATAAATACCAAATAAAAAATTCAACTTCGCAACTTAGTTTCTTAAAATGGAAAACAAAAACTAGAACTACGTAGTGATAGCATACTAAGACTAGAATTTTTTTGATGCTTGAGAAAATCCGTTAACGAACGTAAACCAGTGGCGCGTGGCTTCCAGAACGTAGCTTATGAAAGCACCTAATATGAAAAGCGACAAATGAAACTATTTCATTCTCTTTAGACTATTTTGTGTTGAGGATTACTGTTAGAAATGCATCATTCTTGAGTATGGTTTATTGATTACAATAGACCAAATCCGCAGCTGCTTGTAAAGATCGCCCACTTTAACACAGCCGGGAGTTTAAAACTACTATTCATATAGAATTTCCAGCTGAATCGAATCGATAACTTGAATATATAGAAACATTAAACAGATTATATATATGGTCGAATGAATTAAAAATATCAAAGTTAATCCTTTTGTCCAAACAAAGTAGACAGAGTTAACGGATTCTTCGTTACGAAAAAAGGAAAGGATGCATGATAAACAAAAAAAGAGCAGAAGAAGAAAATTCGAATAATCAGCATCCGATGAATTGTTTTACGAGTGAACTGGTTTTTAAGATTTAGTGTATACACTTTTGAAGAGACGAATGATTCAATCCTGATTGTCGATACATCGCGGACAGTATTGATAACAGAGTTTAATAGAATCAATGACGCGTTTTAGAAGAACCATCAGTGATTCTTTACAATAATTAAACTTTTCTTTTTCGGTGACAAAAGAGGTCAAAGTTGTTTGGTATTTGAATAGTTCAATAATAAGACAAAAACGTTTTTTAATACTCCAATTTCAAAAGCTAATTGATGGAAAACAAGTCATGGAAGACACCTAAATTTACCCGAATTCCAAAAGTTATGATGTGGGAAGTTATATATCTGGGACCAGGGCTATTCTTTAAAAGTAACCCAGCAACATCTTGAACTTAATAGTAATAATTATATATATTGAGAACAACATACCTCACACAATGATTTGATGAAATCAAGAAGCGGAGTGAAATTTAAAGTATAAATAGCCTGATGTGCCGGTAAAAGAGGTAGAACTAAGTTCGGACTCGAGTTTTTGTTGTTGTTGGTAGCATCGAACTCTATGCCTGAACCGATTGACTTTTCCGCAAGGTAAGCACTGACAAGATCGTTATTTCGAGGTATGTTTGAACCATTATTTAATTGGCAGCTCCGATTATTACCAATTGACGGGTCAGTTTTTCTCACTAACTCTGGATCAATCCATGCAGCTTTCCGTTGTAGGCGAATAATTAGGTTGTATAACTCTGGGGCCAATTGATCTCTAAATAAACGTTCTTCATATTCCTTAACTCCAGGAGAGACAGTAGCGTCTGACTTGTATGGTGTTGTTTCAGCTTCATGTACACAGTTAGGATCTTTATTCACATCAGCATCAAATTCAAGAGATCCGTGTGGTTCATTCTAAAAAAAGTATAGAACTGTCTATCATGGCTTTTAAAGGGGAACTAATGAAAAATCAAGTGAACGCCTAAGAAAACAATTGTTGATTAAAAAATGGGTGTCCTTCATAAAAATTTAAAAAGTTAACATCTCAAACCCCCTTTATAAGAGGTTGTAAACTGCAATATTATAAAAATCATACAAAAAATGACTTACCAAAGAACAACTAATGGATTCAATCAAACGTCTATGTTCATTTCGAACTGCATTGTAAATAGCCAAAAGGTATCCTGCCAGAAGACTTTGAAATTTACTTCTTAAACCACGTGTCTCAGGTAAATAACGTGCTAAATGCCAATGCATATCAAGCTCGGGATCGGGAAGATTAGGTTGTCCTTCTATATTGTTTTCCTTATCTTCAGTATAAGTATGAGACTGATGTTGAATGGTTAACACTTTACCCCATTCAACATCTTTACCATCGACTAGATTTTCTACAGAGGCCTGGAACGATGAATAAAGAGATGGTAGAAAATCCATTTAACCGATAAATTTGTGATCAAGGAAGGTTACGGATTACGTTGGGCTGATCGGTTGGAAAAACCATAAGAGTACAATGAAATTATTGGAAATTTGATAAACCACGTCAAAAATATCTCAACTTTTGATTTTAACGGAGAAGAGAAAGAATCTTGATAAACATCAAAAGATTATTGAGATGAGTGTAATGCAGAATAAAATTCGATTTCCACTGATCGAGACGGTGAATAGTTCAGGTATGATATCCAACAAGTGTTAAACACTGGTGAAAGCATCCAGAGTATACAGTGAATGTCGCATAGTACTAAACATAATAAAATTAATGATCATCGGGGTCGTTAGTAAATAGCATAAACGATATCCTTACTTTCATTCAATAAGCTCTTTTAATATCTGAAGGGAGAATACGAGAAAACAAAAAGCGACCCGGTTTTCATTTGGTGACCGATTTGTGAAGAAAGTTTACGCCCAGAATGTATTGAAAAGGCGTACTTTACTAATGGCATCGCCACACCAGAAATTCACATTACAAAACGAGTACCAGAAGTATTCATGCAATTACAGATACTTAAGTATGAAAATAGTGCAACCTTCAAAATACCTTTGAACGAAGTCTTCCTGGGCATAATAAATGGCTGCTTCATAATAAAGTGAAGATATTCTCACAATTTTTATGAAAAGAAAAACAAATACTTTTTTAAGGTAACTATATAGATGTATTTGTTGATGATGAAAGTTAAACGATGAGAAATCAACAAAGGACAAAGTTTAACATCAACTAAATCACACACATTTATGCAGACAAAGGGGATAATAAACCATTGAGAAGTACTATAAGACTAAAAATATATATCTCAGACTAAATGTTGAAACACTAATATCACGAATTTTTAACAGACATTAATCAATCTTTAAGCTCAATGATTCAATGTATAACTACATAAATGAGTTTACAGATAATTTAAAAAATAACAACAGATCAATATTGGGAGCAGAAAGGATGATTTAATGTTCACTTTCTTTATCAACAACGACAACAAGAATATTTACGGAATGTAGAAACTAACTTCGTGATATTATATTATATTATTCTATTGTATTCAATACAAACCAGAGAGCAAATTACAATATTTATGTCATGAAGTGATTTTTAATTAACGCGATTCAAAGTAATCGCATTAAAATTAAACTGACTTTTGATTAATTTAGATTTGATCTATAAGCGATTTCACAAAATTAATTTGCTGCTTTAATTAACACTGATACAGTACCCATAAGAAGATCCGTGGAAAATCCACGAGCTCAGACAAAACATTTATTTTTACTCCGACAAAATTTACATATACAGTGACTAACTTTTGGTAAACAGATATTTAAATAAAGATAAGGTAGAATACGAATGAAAGTATCACGACAACTCCATAGGAATTAGCTAGATGAATTGGGAAAAATAATTTTCCATCTTAGCAGTTTTAAAAAATGAATGGGATGATATTAATACGTGCTGAATGGCCCCCGAATGCCCTGGTACGGTCGAGAGTGGGGAGAGTCCGCTCTCCCTCTCGAAATACTCTAACACGGCCGCGCGTACACAGCCTCTGCCAGAGAAGTCCTACTCATTGCCTTCTCGTAGTGGGCGTGTTGTTTACGAAAATGAGAGGACGAAAAGCGAATGTCCGGCGCTTTAACCGGATTCCAAACCAATGGTGCACATGGGCTCCAGGATCCTGAGGGAACAAATGGCGTATGAACCAATCGTTGGTCACCGGCTTCCATGGGACTGCATCTCCTTACGATGCTCCACTGCCTTGTGGATCAGACCTCCAGGTCGAAGGCTCGGGGAGTGGCCCCCTAGGATAACCACCTGCTTCGGTTTGGGCACCCAGGCAGTATCACAGCCCACACACGAATGATGAACTCTTTATGTCTATGGAAATTACTTTTTCGCTTCGAAAAACAATAAATTGATTCAAATTATTATCAATACAATTATTGTCATTATTATTATTTTCCACATTATTCACCCTCTTTTATACTTATACAGCGGCTCGTCTTTGGTGGAAATTCGACTGTATCTAAACGTTCTCGAGTCACTGTCCGGTTGAAAATTGTATGTTACCACCGAATACGAGAACTGAAGCAGTTTTTCTGAAACCACGTGCACCATTCAAACTGGCTGGCTTCAACGTTCGCACACTAGTGCAGGTCAGACAACAGATAGGGTTGGCTATGTCTTTGGAAAGTTTTAATATCAACGTTTGTTGTCTATCTGAGACCCGTATTCAATACTCTGGCGAAGTACCACAAATTCGATCTCCATCTGTCGCTTCGAAAAGCTTGTTTAACATGCGTTTATCCAAGGACCCTGTGGCATCTTCGTCTGGTCTTGCTGGCGTTGGTGTCGCACTAAGCGCTAGAGCTGAGGCAACACTAGTCGATTGGATCCCCATTAACAGTCGGTTATGTGCTGTTAGATTAGAGAGTTCCATCAAAGTGATTCCTTACAACTCATTGAAGCCCGTCGGTGTACTCCGGGTGACCGTGAGTTTGACCATAAACGAAGAATGTTACGTAAGGAAATTGGGCAAAGCTTGCGTAAGGACCAAGAAGCCTGGTGGTCGAAGCGTGCTAATGAGTTGGAAGCAGCAGCTGCATCTGGTAATTACCGGAAGCTCTTCCAACTCATCCAAGCCACTAGCAGTAAGAAGTCTGGTGTGAGCGAAACAATCTGCGAGGATAATGGGATGCCAATCACTAACATCCATCGACGTCTTGGACGATGGGCAGAATTCTTCGAAGGGCAGTTCAACTGGTCTGCTGCTCCGGCGACATCGGCCAGACTGTCCTGCCCTCCATGGCCGGTGACGACTGATCCACCAAACGAGGAGGAAGTCCGCAAGGAACTCCAACTCTTGAAGCGTTACAAATCACCTGGCCCAGATGACTTACCTCCGGCTCTTTTTAAAGATGGTGGTGACTTTCTGACTAAGGGATTGATGACGTTGTCTACAAAGGTTTGCGAACTAGAGAGTGTACCAACGTCATGGAATGAGTCGATAGTTGTCCCTATCTTTAAAAAGGGTTCACGTCGTTCCTGTAACAACTATCAGGGGATATGCCTACTTCCGATTGCGTCCAAGCTATTGGCTTCCGTCATACTTTCTAGGTTGTTCAATACCCGAGAAAGATTGACTCGCGAGGAGCAGGCTGGGTTTCGTTCTGGTCGAGGATGTATTGATCATATCTTCACCCTCCGCCAAATGTTAGAACACCGCCATACTTATCAAAGGCCAACAATCGTGGTGTTTCTTGACATCAGGGCTGCCTTCGATTCGTTGGATAGGACTGTTCTCTGGGATTGTCTGTTGAGTAAGGGTGTGTCTGAGAAGTTTATTAACATCTTGAAGGCCAGAGCGGCTTATGCCAATCTGAGTCATCTTTGGCGCCTTCGTGATGTCAGTCTGGCTGTAAAAGGTCGGATCTACAACGCGTCGGTGATAGCAATTCTGCTCCATGCTTGTGAAACCTGGCCTCTCCGAGTTTAGGATGTTAGACGACTCTCTGTGTTTGATCATCGTTGTCTCCGAAGAATTGCTGACATCCAATGGCAACACCATGTCAGTAATGCAGAGGTTCGGCATTGTGTGTTCGGGGACAGAGATGATAATGTAATCGATGTCAACATCTTGAAACACCGACTTCGGTGGCTTGGACATGTTCTACGAATGTCGTCCCAGATAATTCCACGTCGTGCATTATTTGCGGACGCCGGGACTGGTTGGAAGAAGCGGAGAGGTGGTCAGTTTATGACATGGTGTCGAGGTATGAAAGAAAGCTACAAAGGGCTGGCTTCTGTCGGTCCCACGCGACTCCCTGGTTGGGGTCTGAGAGATGGTGCTACACAGTGGCTAGAGACGTTATCAAATATGGCTCAGAATGGAAGCCAGTGGCGATCCTGCTGTAACCTTCTTTTACTTTCTTCATAAAGTGGTTGTGTCTCCCTTACCTGAAAGATTTCTTCTGATTGTACCTTTCCGTCCCCTCGTTACTACCACACTACCTTACACCAATCTCCTTGTTATTGTTCTCTTTTTCTTTTGCGCCCCTTAGTTTTTTTTTCTATCTCTCTTCGAATTCTCATTGTTTTGTGTGGCGCATATATATTGGCGCTCTCTTGTACCAATATTCATGTGTTCAAATAATAATAATAATAATAATAATGTGTCCAAACAAAAATAGCTGTATGTAAAACGATAGGCAACTAGAACAAAATCTCATGCTAAAAATATAGATAATCAGTCACTCGATGTTAGGGGTGAAATACAGTTTTAGTTATCTCGAGACTTATTCTTTTCGGATTTCATTTAAGCTAACATAACGGACGTACAGAAGGAGTAAGTCATCGACTCGCGAAGTGTTATTTTATTTTTGCAGCAAAATGTCATCTTACTAACCTCGGAAAGATGAACAGGTACAGATATAGTGTATAAAGGGTTTAATAATACTGTTTAATAACGCAGCAAGGTGGCTAAAACTTTCAAACACAAATCCAACCAAGAAATACTGACTGATTTGATCAGTCAGTCAGTTAGCTACAATGTTGAACCAGGCACATACATGCATCGGTCCAAGTTGCCATACCGCATTAGCACAGCAAGATGAACACCGGATTCATAGGAGTAGTTAAGTCAATGGTGGTAATAAATGGCACTGTTAATTTTTTCCAACTTTGTTTTACCACAATATCTATGGTGATGATTCAAAGGATGTGAAACACGTTCTCTATGCAATGTTAGTCAGACATGACTGGAAATCTGACAAAAAACAAATACGCAGCTAGTGACAATCCCAGGAAAACCAATTAAATCGTTAACCGGAAAATAAACAGTACATAACTAACCTTTACACCAGCGTAATTTGCTGAATCCATCCAAATTAACTGACGCCAGCTAGTTACATACTGCAAGTCCAGGTGAGTGAACAGAGTTCCTTGGCGTGTACGCAATAATTGTGTAAAATAATCTACGCGTGCTAAAGCTTCAGGTAATTCAATTCTATGAGTAGATATAATTAAGCGACTAAAATTTGCATAGATTACGTCCACATGAAAGTGACTTATTTCATCGACCAATTTAAGAAATACCTGAGAAAAAAGTGAGTATATATATATATAATTAATTTGAAAGCAAACCGAAAACTAATCTTGATTCAAATCAACTACAGAGTGAACAAAAACTAAATATTTCGTGAACTTGTACTCTTTGGAATCGATGGCTTGATTGAGAAGCATTTACCGTCATCGATCATGCCTAAAGACAATAAGTGAAATTAAACTATTAGATTTATAGTACATAACGCCACTAAAAGCATTCAAATAAGCTACAAGCCTTCCCATCGTTTTAAAACCTAATCTTTCAGTAGTTATGGAGACTAACTTATCACCTAGGTCCTTGAGTTTTAATCTAAACGATGAGCTGTTTCGAATAAATAGGTTCAAGTCGATTAACCTGTGGGTTTATTATATGACACAATGAATACTTTTTCAGCATGTAATAATAGATCTCGATATCATTGCAAGAATTGTATAATCGTTTTTAAAAAATCTTAGGTGGTCGATATTTGTAATCAGCTATAAACCAAAAAGGAAAAAATCCAGAACCGAGTATAAAAATAATAATTATCTACATTGCACATTAAAAAACTAAAGCATTTTCTCGATTCGTTTTCAAGTTGGGTATTTTGTAACTATTACAGAAATCAGTACCTGTCAAGGCATTACACATTAACTGGTTTATATTTAAGTGTACTATATACTTGATCGTCAAATTTAGTGATTCGTTTAAACAAATTCAACGAAAGTACAATTAAATACGTTGAATGATTCACATTCTTAGCCCAAAACAATATAGCGGAGCACCAAAAGGACAACGAGGTATCAGATTGCGAAACCGCGTTTATGTTTACTTACCGACTTCTCTAAATATTTTCATTACAGAGTAATCTCCTGAATTTTATTTAAGGAGGGATGGAATCGACCAGTGAGTTACCAGAAATAGTTATTACCAAAATAGAAAAGCTTACTTTTTTCATTAATTTTTGAACAGTACGTCTTAAAGCAGGATCATAGAATAATGAACGAGGTGATCGAAGCCATTGGTAAAAATAAATTATTTGTTCATCGGCCAACGGATTTTGGTATTGTGTAACATCACGAACCCAAGCAAGAACCATGTTACTAAATACAAGAAATGTTGTAATGATCAGTTAGAAAGTTTGACATGATGATTCCAAAAAAAACCATGGGGTGGATCATTTGTAATAAAAATATTGATGTATTTATAATAACCCGATGAGTAGCCAACTGAATTTCTGACGTTTCAGCACTTAGTGTACGTCGGTTCTCCATCTTAAAAAAATAACTGAATTATATTAACAAGTTCATATATCAAAAAACACACTATCTTAAGCTTCTGTTTTACTGAGAATGCATTAGCTCGATATGGCTTTGTAGAGTTGAAGGTCTCATATGAGGATGGAGGTTCGCCAGTGGTATTTTGGATGGTTCGGCATTGCTTTGGCAAGTTTTGCTGACTGTCTATGCACAGAATTTGTTTGCTGGTTAACCGATTTCATTCATACTGGTGGTTGCTTTTCAGTATTCTCGTAAGCCATTGTCATTGGGACATTATAAGGCATGTCGCCATTGCTAACACTAATGAGTTTGACTGTCGTGTAAGCGGAATAGGTCAACTTTAGCCTGTTCGTGCTGTGCATAATTGATTCACGCGATCATTGTCGGAATAACCATACATGTAATGTGAATGTGTATATGAATGATGCAGACGGTCCACCAGGGTGTTTGCTACCCGTGTGGTTGCGCCACAGGATTGAGCTGTACTATTCAGATTGTAGCGTTAAAGCCTATACCGTGTCTGGTTCTCCTGTGAAGCGGGATTGAGCTGTACTGCTCGGTTTATAAAATTTAAGCCTGGGTGGTGTCTGGCTCTCCTGTTAAAAGGAGTTGAGTTGTACTGTTTGGGTTGTCACATGAAAGTCAGGATGGTGTCTGGTTCTCCTGGAAACCAACGTAAAATTACCCTGGCCCACAAGGGTATATTATATGACTAATAAAATATGCTGTTAAGACTTACATCGGACTTGACAAACACAAATAACATATGCCTTTTCAAAATATCTGAGCAGCATACTCAATCTATTTTAAGACAAATGGCACAACACCATTAAAGATTATTATGATTTAAAGTTCAAGATTTATGGATCACAGTAAGTGAAACTGGTAAGCTATGATGAGTCGTAATGCACTAGCTAAAAAAGAACTGTAATACTCTATCAGATATCCTTTAGGCATCAGTTTAATCACACAAAAAACCTTTTAAACTATACTAGGACTCAACAATGCTCACCATCAAAGGGACCTTACACTAAAGAAACAATGGAGTCGCCATTGGATCACATGAGTTGTCGGTTGTCACTAACTCATCCATGTGTATATACAATCGAATAGGAAGCTAAAATAAGAAGAACGACTAACTTTTAAATTGAACAACGTAGGTTATAACGAATGAATTATATGGTTTACAGAGAAAGATAAGAATTATAAGTTACACGTGTTACGCAAATGATGAAGACGGAATACAAGCTCACTTAAGACAAAATGCAAGCTTATTATAGTGAAGAAATCTTCTCTTAAAATATTTGTTTCAGATGAAGTCTTTAGTGAATCAAGGTGCACATTTGTTTCTAGAAAATAGGCAGGAATTGATACACGGTTTACTCATTTTAACTTTATCATTAAGTTCTGAAGTATGAGCATATTTGAATAGGATTTTTATACAGATTCAAATGGTGAGACGAACAAACTACCAAGGAAGTTAGGAGAAACATAAAGTTTATCAGGTTTTCAGAAGTGCCTGGTTGTTTGAATTAGCAATTTCGACATTATCAGCTCTATAAAACTGAACAAGTAAGTTTGGAGTTTTCCAAGCACTGTGAGCTTTTCTAAGATACCGATGAAATTTGAAACCCACAGTCGACATCTTATCGATTATCTACAATCACAATGTTTTATTATTATTATTATCTGTACGATGGATAGTATAAAAATCAATATGATAGCTATTAATATTTGATGACGAATCGAAATGGAATATTGACCGTTTTCTTACCGAAGAATGCGAAAGGCAGCACTACATGCAGCTGTTTCATCGTAGCTTGTAATATGTGTACCTAAATTAACACCTTGATTTAACTGCTCTTCAAGAGTTCTATCTGCAGCAGACAAACGGTCGAACGACAATAATGTAGCACCTTCCAGTTCTGGAATACGATTCGCTATTATCAAAGTATTTACAGCCAAATTAGTGAATTCCAATTCAACATTGACGTATGGATAAAGACCAGGTCGATTGATTTCAACTACCTATGAAGGCATGTAAAACAACCTTGTAATCAAAAGGAAGTAGTAAAATATTTTATTCATAAGAGATAAGACTCTTAGCGCTACAGTCCCAGCACAAAAATGTTTATATGGACACCAAGGAACTCAAGTAAGCCTGATAACAGGCCTGAAATAACAGACCAATAAAAATATCCTTTGGAGTGCTCTGCTCAGCGTTTGAGGTGCCTCCAAAGACTATTATTTGGTGTCCTGACAGCCTTACAGATTGTCTCACTGACAAGAAGATTCCTTTCATTAATAGTTTGAGTTAACTGGAGCAGTCAAATGCAGCTACTACTTCCAATTTGTTAGCTCATTGTGACCGGAAGGATTCGCATTCTTCGCACAAGTTTTGTGAAGGACTTGCGAGAATTGTCGTATCAGCAATCAACTGTAAAAAACTGATGTCCGTTAAAGAGTCACAAGAAGTTTACAAATTCCAGTGTTAATAGGTGGGACGTTTCAAAAAGACGATTTCATCCGCGGTTGTTTAGCTTTTGGTAAACGGAGCTAATTTATATACGTTTCACAACGAGCTCACAGCTAGGTATTAAGCCTAACTTGGTTTTATATTAATTCACAATAAGTCTACGTCACAATTTGTTTGGGACAGAAAATTTGTTGACCGACAAAACAATTGACGAAGTTCTGATTTGCACTAGAGAAAACGGGTTCGAATTGTGACCAAAGAGTTTCTCATTTATTGGACAAGTTTAACCACCTGAAAAATCAATGGCGTTAATTTGTCATCCTCCTAAAGTGATATTGTTTTTCAGTCAAACACTCATCAAAGGGAAACTTTTGTTTATTAGTTTCTTATTCCATTCAAAATGCTAGTGTTTCAACCTACTGCCAAAGAATTTGTAAATGTATTTGTGTGCAGTAACCTTGTAGTTAGACCAGCTGAATTACAGTTGGCTGATGAATTATCATTTTAATGAATTAACCACATTATCCAGTCAGCCTGAGGATCGATCAGTGCATGGAAATACATGGATGTGGATAATACAAAGTGATTAGTTATACTACTATTGAGAAAACCTATAACTTTCTGGCTTCATGTAAGTAAACTTGCAATTTTGTCAAGTAATCTCTGAGTTATTGAAGTGGCGTTCAGTTGTTCACTATAATTACATGACGATACTCAATTAAATCAGGGTGGTTTTGAATTAATTCTTCTCTGTCCTCGATCAATCAATCTTTTCCGGTAGATTTGTCTTTTGGGTAAGCCGGGGTTAGAAGAAGTGAAGGGAAATTCCGTTACTAAGTGTATCTGAATCGACGCTGAGACGTTTCATCGTTTGAACAAGCTGTATCACAACTGAGTATACTAAAGGATTTTCCTGTGCACTGAAATCTGATTCGCCCAATGAAGACCTCAGGTATGACTACAAATCAACAATCCAGTAACTCAATATAGTATGGACAGAAAAGAATTTCAAACAAAAAGCTGATAGTGGAAATAAAGATTAAAGTTAATGCAAACAACATGAAACACACGAGTATAAAGCTAAGTACAGTAGTAAAGCAATGAAGAAATTCACTATAATGAAGTAATTACGGTTTCATGATTAGCTTAGATAAGCATAATACATTATCATGGACTAAACCTAAGGTAGATGAGGAATTTCATAGGTTTTGTTTACGATTGAAGTTACAGAACATTTATCACTAACAATATTGCACAACATTGTATCAAAATAATAATAATAATAATAATAATAATAATAATAATAATAATAATAATAATAATTCATTAAGTATCTCAACACTAGGCATTGAATCCACACCAATTCTGTGAAGGCTTGAGATACTATCAAGCTATTCAAATCAAAGTAATCAGAGCACAGTTTTGGACATGGGATTTAATGGTTGATATTTGAGTAGAAAGAGTCATTCTACTCCACCTACCTACAATGCTTCAGTTCTGACTGCTGAACAAACTGTTTAATGTGGACACCAAAAAGCAAATAAGCGAGGTGGTAGATCGTATAAGTTAAGTGATAAGAAATGACTTCATCATATGCTCACTTATTTGTTAAAATGTGTTTTAAATTATTACATTAACTTACTCCAGATTCTTCCATTTCAAGTAAAAGACGTTGATCGTCTGTTTCTTTCCCACCTAAATCTGGACGACCAGAGGACGAACACCAAAGAACATGATTATGCTTAACCAAATGTCTAGCGTAAAATATATCACAACCCAGTTCAATAGCATTTATAGAGCTGGCAGGAGGTTGAATATCTTGACTTGGAGGAGTCAACGAAACAGGTAAAGGAGCTTCAGAAACTGGTATATTTCCAACAGGAATGTGTAAATATCGCGCCAACTCCAACTGACGTTCGAGACGTGCTTCAGACTAGAATTATTATTGGTAAGTTTAAAAGATTAGCACTTTTCTCTTGAAGAATGTTACATTATTTAATAAATATTTTCCTCAGAATTGGTCCAGTTTATGAGGAAACTGTATTGAAAATGAATGAATTCACACAAAACTTACTAACTGACCAATCTAGAACAGAAAGGATACGATTCGACACAAATCGATGAACATTAACTGGGCTCAGATGTATAGAAACAAGTACTCTTCATACTAAGTTTGTTAATGACATTCTTCTTGTAATTCATTTCACTACTCACCTTTGTTTTTTGATTATCGAAATCAACAAGCGCGAACACTTTAATAAACACTTTATATTTAGTCTTTTTTACTACATCACCAATCAATTGTAATCATATATAAATAACTTTTCACAGTTACTTAATTACGTATTCAAACACCTAACCTCTTCGTAATTACTGGGGAATTTTTATCTACATTATTTATGACACTGCCTCCGGTTGTAATTAAGCTTTGGTAATACTTCGCCTTTCGTCAGAAAAAACGACTGAACATCTTGAGAACTTAAGTGTAGTGTTCGGATTCAAAAAATGTCATTTTATTTATTCACCAATTAACCTAGATTGATATGGTGGTTATGCTAACTAGAACAGTGGAACAAAATACGTGGATTCTATACTGCAGAGGTCATTTAAGACATCGATGCACTAGTTGAAGTTCGTAATTCGAAAAATTCTCATAAATCTCTGCTACTAACTTAATTAGAAGAACGATTTAGTGGTATGTTATTTATTTTCAGTGTCAGTTTGTCTTCAGGTAATATATGGGTAATAATGATGAGAAACTCGTTTACACCGTAAACTGATATCACCTAGACAGTCGTCAAAAGCTAGAAAGCACTGAAAACATTTTATCCTATTACAGACCTCAGTAGTGAGCTGGAAATGTGGACCATTGAGTGGGGACTTGGTGGTCTGAATGTATTGAAAAGCTGGAATTCTTTCAGTTCGATCCTCAGTATGGTCACTTACGTTCACAGATGAGAAGTTCCATACCAAGACAGAATAACTGTCACATGGCTTTTTAGGTGTTAATGGTTATCCATATTAATCCAATTTTTAGTACAAACTCTCCAAATCGAACAATTTTTACAGGCTTGAAAGCTAATTTTGTAGCCAAAGAGTAACACGGTAGTGAACATTACAAATTTATTACTGAGTCTTGTATGCACATTAAATTGGAACGATAAAAAAGCCGGGTTTATTCTTTATATGCAGAACATTAATAAGATGACATGATTCTTAAAAAAGTTTATACGATCCATTAGATAAATTCTTACCTGTAAAAAATAACGAATACCCCGTTTTACAGCCGCTTGTTGCCAATTTAAAAGACTATAGGCATCCATGCTATACTCTACATCGCCTATTTGGCTTTCACCCTCATCCATAGTACCACCAAGTTGAATTACAGGAAATTCCGATAAAACAGGCAGTTGAGGGCTACGACGACGTCCAATTATCTCGTCATTCAGTGGCCAATTCACTTCATTAGAACCGCTTGAGATATCTTGTTGTGTAGCAGATAGAGAAGAATGGAGCAAAATAACAATTGGTGCAGCTGACTGAGAGCTAGTTATGTTTGCTTCCTTGGAATTCGCCTCTCGTGCACCCATACTTTTACAGAGCCCAGTAATCCAACGTTGGACTATTCGACGACCAATAACTGCATCTGATTCAGTGCGCACTTCAAAATTTAAAGTATCCGGAGGGAAATCTTCGTTTTCATATTGAGGAAAACACTTAGTACGTTGTCTCAAATACAAAACATTTAAATCCGGTAGCTGATTAATTCTTGCACTATCAATTACACAAACATAACCACACCTAGTCCATGGTACAATCAAAAGGTAAAGCTAAAAACAAAGTTATTTGATAGAATGGTTTTTAGTCAACATATACATTTGTAAATGTTTAGAGAATATTGTGAATTTATTATCTAGCTGCCATGAACTTAGAAGTTTGTGACAGAATTATTAAGCATGGCCATGAAGACAATAAATCATAAAAAAGTGTATGGATAAATTCATTTGAATGTTCAATATATGAGAAGTCTATCATTGTTTGTACAAGTAATGATGGAAATCCTATAAGGGGACAACTGAACACATAATACTCCTCCGAAATTTGAATAAGACTCAACCAAGACTTCATGTTGACTTTTCAGTGATACCTTGTGCATAGTAGGTTGTCTACCTCAATGTTGAAGGATGAATAGAAATATATAAACAGTCCCGAAGAAAATCGTCCATATATATGATGATAGAAAGAGCAGTACGCTTTATCAAAGTTTACTTTAGTACCTAATTTTAGGCATCTCAGTTTTTCACTACACTAATAACAAACATATAGACATAATTTCTAACACCTTTTAATAATGTATTTATTAAAGAGAAAATATCAAACTATGTAGTAACAGTAAAACGTACCTGTCTTTGTGAATCTTTTCTTGTTATGGCCTGTCCTACTGAAGGCAACTGATGGTGAAATAAGAATAAGTGCCTCAGACCACAACCAGATAAATATGGATGTTGGGCCAAAGAACAGAAACATAGTTGGTCCAAATTAAAACTGCCTTCGTCCGAAACTGGTCCATGTTGATTATTTCTAAAAGCTTCCCGGTCAACTGTACACAAACATCCTACTTTCATTAGTATACGAAATAAACTTGGAACACCAAGTTCATACACGCCTTCAACATCTGGCCTTGCTAAATCCGTAGCAATTTCTGGAGCGTGTTCAGTGTAAACACTTTCTGGAACGTTGTACTCATATAGATGATAAACTGTGTGATTTCTGGGAAGAATAAGACCACTTGCACTTCTGGTTTCATTACCCATCGATACATTGCCAGATACTTTACGGAAGAGTGGGCCAGAGTCCTTGGGTTTGGGTGTACGCATATTAACATAGAAATTTCTGGATACTGTTACATCTACAGCATTTAGCGAAGGAACTAACCCAGAATCAGGTGAATTAATTAAAACCCATAGTGTATAGTGACCAATTTGCCCAGGATCCGGGACAATCTCAATCACCTTAAAATTGCAGGTAAGAAAATGGACAAACAAGTAACAAGTATAATATCTGTCTATAATAGGAAGACAACGGATAATACACATAGAATATAATGTACGAAGAACAACTAACTCAGGCAAATAATCATGAGAGTATTGAATATTACTTGAAAATTAGTACAATGAAGTTGTAGGTTTGAACTAGGAATATCATGTGACGGTCTGTAATTCAACATTAATATAGTTAACTGCTGTCCATACAACTAAACGCAATGTATGTTTAAAACTAAGTTATGAATAAATCAACATATAATTCAAATGACTAGTGAAGAACAATCATATAAGTTCAGTCTCGATGAAAACTTAAACAACGAAAGCGATTGCGGAGTAATCATCCACAGAAAACATGTACAACTTCTTATAAATAGGATGAACAAAATGATAATAAACCGTTAGTGATAACAAAAACAATGGTGAACCAACTCAAATTGTAGTGACAGTAATGATTATGGAAATAATACTTCAAGGTGGGAATATCACTTCTATTAGTTCGACTGGATACATTATCAATAGTCCTTTTAAATTAAACAAACTTGGATAAAGACTCAACGTAAAAATAAACTACGTGCGTTGAACTAAAATTGATGTCTTTTATTAACCTAATGAAATCAGCCAGTCATATGTAACGTAGAACCTGGTACGTATGTGCATCGTTCTATGTTGTCGTGCATCAGTGCAGCGAGATGAAATCGTCGAAATGGTAGTAGCGGCATTAGTAGTGGTAGTCAGTGATATTAAAAACAGCAGGTATGGAGAGGAAAGACTGAGTTTGAGTAATAAAAGTTACAAAATAACTTTAAAATTCAGGATCTAGGAAAGACGAGGAGTATATACATCTGCGACACATAACTGGATCCTAGCCATTTTACCCAGCGTCTCTAATTTTTGATTAGGGTAGTCGCGAGGACCCTAGATAGATAAATTATCAAGGTCAGCTAGCCTACTTCTATGCCAGACAACATCGCACGTCGAAGTAGATTGCAATTAGGCACACGTAATATAAGTTCCCAGCCAGTTACTTTGATGAGGATTGGTAATTATATAGACCTATCAACATCACTTAGTGATTACAATTTTTTGAGGACATCTATGGTTAAGTACTGTAGTGTAGGAAGACTTGGTGGGTAAAACCAATTTATTGTTTCATGAAAAATCAAACAGTAGCTTTCTAAAATATGAAAACCATACACTGAATGCGTCATTTGCATATCATCCTTCAGTTGTCCCTTACTTTATTATTCTTCTGATTCTGTTGTCGTTTCGACAGCCCATTGCTTTCTTTCTTCATCCCTTTATTTCACTCTTCTGCTGGTAAACATTCTACTTCCAACTCCCCTTACATACTGCTTACAATTGTTCGCATATTTAGTGCACATCACAGTACTAGTAGACTGTGATTTTATAGACGCTTCACAAATATAAAGAGGGAGCTGCTGCGCTCTGAGCATAAATGTCTACACCCATTAGTATGCGTGGAGATTTGTTATGTCGCTAAAAATCTACTTGATCTCTACGTACGTACTACAGAGTAAACCCCATCAATAGCTCTTCTAGAGTTACTGCCGGTCCTATGAACACATAAAAAGGTGGGTTGGGAATGATGTCAGCAATACCATCCCGTAGAAAACAACCTTGCGAACAAACATTAATCAAATTATACGGTAGAAACAAGCAAGTGTAGAAGAGCATTAGAACCGACAAGCAGAAATACGTGGAAGAACTAGAGACGATGGAGGGAAAAGCTGCAAGAGTAGGAAATATGAAGCAACTATGTGATACAACGAAGAAACTAGCAGGGAAATATAGTAAATCAGAGAGACCGATCAAGGACAAAGAAGGCAAGACAATCACCGAGATTCAAGAACAAAGGAACAGGTGGGTAGAATACTCCGAGGAACTGTTGAATAGAAAGGCTCCATTGAATCCATCGGATATTGAATCAGCACACACAGACCTCTCCATAGATGTCATTTCATCAACGATTGAAGAAATCTGGATGACCATCAGACAAATCAAGAGTTGGAGAGCAGCAGGATCTGACAATATACCAGCTGAAGCACTGAAGTCAGACATAAAAGTAACTTCAAACATGCTTCACCTTCTATTCACAAAGATTTGAGAGGAGGAACAAGTGCCACCGACTGACTAGAAAGAAGGATATCTCATCAAGATACCAAAGAAACGAGATCTGAGCAAATCTGAGAACTACAGAGGCATCAAACTACTATCAGTACCAGGAAAAGGTTCCAATAGCGTTGTTGGACTGGATGAAAGATTCAGTAGACACCCAACTTCGAGATCAACAGACTGGAAAAAGAGAATCTTGAAGTAGAACACAGCGACACCAACGAAATCACAAGAGACGATGAGGCTCAGAAAGAGGTGGAAGCATTTACGTACTTGAGAGGCATAATCAGTAAACACAAAAGATATGATGTCAAAGACACCCCTAAAACTGAAGAATGCCTGGAAATAAAGACAAATGTCACCCAAGAACAAAGTCAGAATTTTCAACACTAATGTGTAAACAGTTCTATTTTACGAAGCCAAACCTTGGACAACTGCCACTACCACCAAGACAGTACAGGTATTCACAAAAAAACAATTATCCAACACATTTCACATCCACTGGTCAAAGACATTAGTAAAAGCCTACCGTAGAGGAAAATAAACCAGCTGAGAGATGAGAAAAAAACTAGGAGACGACACAAAAGTGTGGGTAGTACACACTGTGGAAAACAAAAGTCTGCATCACAAGGTGTTATATCCGGACGAAAAATAAGTAAATAGTAACTGCTAGGAACCATTTATGGACTGTTATTACATATATTCATATCGTATAATTGTCAAGTAACCATATTACATGCATATTCATATTCCTTTTATTATAAACTTCCATTTAACCTGTTGACTACTATTATGCGATTTGCCATTTATTCCATCCAACTGTCCTAGAATACATAAGACCAAAGGAAAAGAGGTAACTGAAAACACATGGCTCAGATAACTGAGAGCAGGCCTTAAAACCATGAACTAAAGAAAAGAATCCAGGACAGAGTCGTTTTGAGATCCCTGGTCGGTAGCCTATGACTCCATGAGGGATGGCCGGGTTTTAGCAAGTAGCGATCAGCTTAGTGGAACACAACGTTACTGTGCAACGAATCTATTGTTTCTAGAAATATCTGGATCAGTACTGTAGAGCAAAATAATTTTAAAAACGGGAAATACCAAAAAACATATGTTACCTGCCATACGGCTGTGAATAGATTTACTCGAGTTTGGTTCAAATATCTGGCCAAACCACGCTGTCTTTTAGCAGATGGTATGAATGAGTAACCATGGTTGGAATCGCCATTCATTTTTGTATTACCCATAGATTTAGTGAAATATTGACGCTGTTCTAATTGGAGACGCCACTTAGCTTGATGAAACGCCAGCCATTCAGTCAATTTTTTCGAAGTATTAGCATCATCCAAGTTTGGAGGTTCACCTAACTGTTCTCTCCATGATTTAAAAGGACTGTTAGGTGACCGGAATCGTTTTACAGGGGGGTGTCGAGTGATGATGGGTGTGGTAGACTTAACTTTCTCGTCATTTCTTGAACATAGTGTTTCGAGATCTGGTAAATCAGTAATTTGTTCTTGAGGTTTATTTGTCACTGGATTTTTTAAAACAAATACTTCTGTTAACTTCCGTTGTTTACATGTATCCATTTTTTCAGCTAATTTACGAAGTAACCAATCAGGATGACTAACTCTAGGTACTGGATTAGAAACCTGCTGCAAAGCCGCTGGGATTGTGATAATTTTTTGGATAGCACTCGACAAGCGTTCAATATAATAGGACCAATCAAGTATTTCACGTATATCAGTATGCTCATCAAGATTCGAATCTTTAAGCCACTTTTGAAGATAATGACGTTTTATTGATCCCTCTGCCTAGTAAATATAACGGGAAAAATAAAGAACCGAGAAGGGTAGCAAATATTCAACCCAACTTTTATCAACCACCTAGGTAAAAATAAACATAAAAGTGAGTATTATCGAGGCTTTTTGTGGTTGATGCGAAGAAATTTTCGATTGCTTGATGTGTAAAATGTTAATCATTAGATGAGTTTAATGATATGATGTGACGGAGTAAGAGTACAATCACAAAGTAATAAGATGAAAGAGAATCCATGAGCACTGCATATGTCCTCGTATATAAGATTTCATGAGTGATCATCATTGGGAAATTTCAATCATAAGGTACTCGGAATAAGTATTTCCCCAACTGTGGAGAAAAATGTTCCACACTCCAAAACAAAGGGAATCAAACGGTATGGAAAATTTACAGAGTTATTACGTAAGTAGTGTCTCATTATCATTGAAATTCTTAATATTCTGTGACCATACTATCCGTATTCAATAAAAATAACGTAAATATTTAAAAATCCTTCAAGACTGGAACATAACATCATGTTTACCTGAAATATAGCTAAAGGAATAGCTCGTTCAGTTACTGGAGCACCGTCGGGTTGCCGTGCAATGATATAACGACAAGATAAACCGGCATCTTTAACAATTTGGTCTCCTAAAAATTCAGCCATTCGTCTAGCAGTACTTAGAGATGTCGATTTCTGACTCCCATAATCTTCCAGTTTTCTAGACATGCTTCGATTTTCCGAAATCAAATCGAACAATTCAGAATCTGGCATATCAGCTCCTTTAGAGTAAAGTACATCCAACCAATGATCAGCAACACTAGCTACTGATGAATAGGCTTCAACTAAACTATGCCCACGAAGAAATGCCTCAAACACAGATGACTGAAATATTTTAATCAGCTGTAGTTCACCATTCCGTTTAATCTCGAATCCTTTCAATTCTGCCAAACTCCCATCGAAATTGAAAACAGCGTAGCGCTTTTTTAGACGTTTTCCTTCTTCCTTCGCAGCAGGTAGAACCATGGCTTTATATGGACCGTCAACTTCAAAATATATGGAGTTTTCGGAACGAATTTTGTAAGTGAGAGTCTCCTGATCAACTAATTCATGATACTGATGATTTGTGAAAAAATCTTGCACCATGATGTTCAATACAGCTCCGGGATATGAAATCGAAATACGAGATGGCTTTGGACCGACAGCAGTAAATTCAATATTTTGCGGAAAACTTGCAGGAAGAATACACCATATCCCATCAGTATCCAGTTCTAAAGCACGGCCGATCTAAAAGAAAAAATATCAGCACACTGACAATATAAAAAAAAGCGCATTCAAGCTTTACAGACAAAATCTAAATGGGAACTATGGTAAAATAGGCTGTGCGAGACACCGCCCATCGAGCCATTACCAGACGCGTAATACGGCAAACGTAGATTTGCTTTTACATCCTTGAGAGAAGCAGATATTGAAGGAACAGACATTAAGTTACAATTTCGGAGGGAGAATGGTCGAGAAAAGTTGAAGTGACTTAATCAGATTATTAGTAAAAACAGTATACGCCAAATCTCCTTTATACTACTAGAAGATTGAATGGCAATAAACCAACCGTTCCTAACATGATATAAACGCTGATAATGCCTAGGTTAATATGGGGTTTTTCAGACGAAATGACATCATTCACTGATTAATATAACGACAAAATATACTCGATAATAATAATTATTATTATTATTTCTCGCTTTATTCAGCACTGAAATAAAGAATTTATTTCAAAAAGCGTTTAGTAATTTACACGTAAATTCCATGTACATCAACTACGTCTGTTATCTTGTCGTTTGAACTCCATAATACTTTGAATTTTGACATTGACAGTTTATTTTGCATATTCTCTTAGATTTGTGCATTAAATTTACTATTAACCATAATCTTTTTTTAATATCATATTTAGTTAAATGGTACACCCTAAAGGTTTGTAGACATATCTAAGGATCTACCTTACTGAATAACGCTAAATCAATAAGAACTCAGGTCAGAGGGACGCATATTCGGCGGAAAAGTTTAAACTATTCTTGACACTAACAAGGCCAAACAGATTGTCAACAAAAGAAACCCAGAGACAAAAGTTAATTTCAATTACTAATGTAGGAAGAAACCTAGAAAATTTATAACGAACCAGAAACTATATGTTCGTGATTTCTTTTATTCATCTAATTGGACTAGTGGTATAATCACAGAACACCAGCGAAGTGTATTATATGAGGTAGAAATAGGTAGTAGGTCTAACATATAAACGACACTGAAGATACTGCACGGATAATGAGTAGAACGGATCGAAATTAATGTTTGAAATTCTTTTAAACAGTTTAGATGTAGAAAAACCGACAGTGTATAAAAATTATAAACCATAACAGATACTTGTTAAAAAGTTAGTATGAAAACAAAGTTCGGACACTTCAAATCGATTAAAGCAAGAAATAATAATTCTCAAGGAAAAAGGGAATATGCAACAAATGCTTTGCCGTATTAACATTTATGTTTGTCGACGTCAAACGTCATGATGAACCCTAAATCAATACAGTACTTGCTTTAGGTTCTGAAACATGGTGAGGAGTGAAAATCCAGCAGGTTTTACAATAATGTGACTATCTCACGAAGTCAGGCTGGGATCATATGAATAGAGATTTTATTCGGAAAACAAACTGCATCCCACTAATAAAAACGAATACAATGATAAGCGCTTAAGAATTTACAAGTTTTTAGTATCCGTCCATGCACAAACTATTTTTCGATAACGTATTTGAATTTATTTATTGAGAAAATTCAAATTTACATATAGGAATGGTAGGTTTAAACACAGAACCTTTAAATGTTAAAGTTAGAACAAATCCACTCATAATGAACCTCAAAAGCAGTTCAGAGTTGTATTTAAAAAGATTATAGGCATATTTTGGTTAAAAGAACACTTGAACTGAGATATTCAAAAGGGAAATATTACAAAGTTTAGAAGAAAAACAACTAACTTGTTCTACTATTTCTCTCGATTTAGTTATGATATTAGCACCAGTGTGACAGACAATGCCAGCCATTTCCATCGAATACCAACGAGCACCGCGTCGCATTACATAGCCATAAAAAGAGTTTAGAATACACTTATGCGCCAGTTGAAGGCTATCGTACAGTACAAGCATAGCATTAGCCTCTTTTACAGCATTTGAATCACCTGTCCCAGCCGACAGAGCTGCACATGCATCATCGTAATGACGCTTCCATGTCTAAGAAAGAAGAAAACTGCAATAAAAATTGTGAAACAAACAGAAAGACTAAAGATGATTCATGTAAATACATATTACTCAGATAAAAGCTCCCACCATGGACCAAAATTCATTGGAAAACAAACAGAAAAAAAAAGATGTCATTCATCATAGGATGGACTAAAAACTTTAGACCTCATAACTGTTATACCGTTTTGATTAACATGCCAGAGCAAAAAATAATCGAAGTCCATGTTTGAAAACCGTATATAACACGACCCAGTATCGATTTTTGGTCAAAGGACGAAATAGCCTTATTCATTGAGACCATATTTACATGAAAACAACTAGACTTTTGAGCATAAGTCAACCCCTAGCTAAAAAGTAAAAATAATGAGCATAATTAAATTGTTTTCAGTCACAACATTATATAACGAATGTTGCCGTTTTGATGTGCTGATCGGGATTAGATAGGCAGATAGAACACTTGCTCACTGAGCTCCTAACATCCCAAAAAAGTTGTCTGGATAGCGCTAGAAACAAGAGAGTTAAGTCATGGTCCGAAAGCGAATTGCTAGCTAAGTGGATAAAAGCACTTATTAGTTTATGAAAGCCACACACTAATCGTTCAACTATTCTTAAAGGTTGGCTGTTCCAGTTTACAAGAACGAGGATCCTGGTGCTGATTGGTCACAGACTGGTGACTAATGTCATGTTTGTACAGTCCTTAGTGGGTTCTCTGAGCACGAATCCCACAGGAGGCATCAGTCCCCTTATGACCATAGGTACATCTTATCGACGAATGTCGACTAACATGAAATCTAGATAAAGCGTTTTCTGCCGTTTACCTCCAACCACATTACAATGAGGATTCTTGTATTATCCAGTGCATCAGATAACCATACAGTAAGGATCCATTATCATTCTTCAACATCTATCCGAAGAGCAGAAACAACACGAGTACTCGTCACCAACTATGTTATTTATTTGAACACATAAATATTGGTACAAGGGGGCACCAAATATATATGCGTCACACAAAACAACGAGAATGAGAAGAGAAAAAAAGAAAGGTAGGAAGTGTGAAAGAAAAAAGAGAAGAACGATAACGACGAGGTCAGTGTAAGGTAATGTAAAGTAGTGATGATGATGATGATAAAAATAATAATAATAATAATAATAATAATAATAATAATAATAATAATAATGGGGGAAACGGAAAGGTACAACCAGAAGAATTCTTTCAGTTAAGGAAGATACAACCACTTTTTATGAAGAAGGTAAAAATGGTTACAGAAGGATCGCCACTGGCTTCTATTCTGAGCCATATCTGATAACGTCTCTAGCCACTGTGTCGCACCATCTCTCGGACACCAGCCGGGAAGTCGTGAAGAACCAACAGAAGCCAGCCCTTTGTAGCTTTCGTTCATACCCCGACACCATGTCATACGCTGACCACCTCTCCACTTTTTCCAACCACTCCCAGCGTTGTCAAATAATGTACCGACTATGTAAACACGTTTGTTTGCTAACTTTGTACGCAACAGTCATTTACATGATCTTATATTTCACCTGGACTGCATAGACGATACAATTTTGTTTTGTAAAACTGAAGTCAATATGCAACCTACTCATCATGTAGTTTACCCGATGGAGAGTTTATTATTTGCCAACTACTCCTTGACTTCTTATACAACGGGAACAAAGTATTGCGTTAAAACTAACTAGGATGTCCGAAATAGGGTGACTGGACATATGGGAAATGTTCTGCAGCAAATACTACCAGCAGTATACATATTTTTATGGAAACCATCGTCAATGAGTACAATACGTCCAAAAATGTGCATTGTTATTCCAGCACGACACAACTTCAAATCACTATGGGTAACCATTACATTCATTAACATCTTATCAAAATGTAAACTGCAGTCAGACGTACTCATTGGTGCCTATTACAGAATACTTACCTTTGTCAAACCCTTAAATTTATATCGACGATCACGGAATGCCTTGACTGTGTCAACATAAAAAGAATTTTCTCGTTGACAGACCATAGCAAGGCGTTCTTCAGTTCGGGTTAAGTGAATACGTTTATAAGCTCGACGGCAATAATCCGTGATACGCTTTTTCTCCACTACAGCTTGTTCTTCCTTTGATAATTCGTGAAATGATTTCATTACAGTTTTGACGAACTTTTCATTAGCGTCAGTCAACTTAATGGGAAAGCGTTCTTGGGAAAGTTGAGCATGGATTCGATAAACTTCCGGTCTGGAAGCTGTCCAGAGCTCTGCACGCCATGTCCACGGCATGAAACGTTGACAGGATATTCCCGGTTTGTAAAATTCACAGTCAGCACACTTAGCAGCAGAACCAGAGTCGACAGCTGATGGTTGAAGTCGATTAGTAAGAATAATGTTTGGATACATGGCACCAACATCCAAGTGATAAATAACAGGACATTCAATTCGGTTAGGTGTGGAGGCCAATTGTTGTAAGGTGTCCTCAACTTGTCCACAAATCTGATGTGTGAAAACAAATAGATCGTAAGCTATAAACATGGGATAATATTCAGACGAAAGCATGGATAGAAACTACATCTATATTTAAGAACGTAAAAGTTACTAACCGTGCATTGCACGAAAATCTCTAAGGCTTAAGTGGGAATGCAATCTTAGGCGGATCAATTTCTTTCACTTCACAATTCTTACTGGCAAGAATATTGACAAGCATTGCATACAAAGCCTGCAAAAAACTACTACAATGAGTATTGATCAAAGGCCTTCAAGCTGACATTAAGCAGCTTAACTACTGATTTGTAAATATACAGTACACGGTTTGCTAACAAACATCTAGATACTTCTAAAAACCTGATAAACTTTACGTTTCTCCTAACTTCCTTGGTAGTTTGTTCGTCTCACCATTTGAATCTGCATAAAAATCCTATTCAAATATGCTCATACTTCAGAACTTAATGATAAAGTTAAAATGAGTAAACCGTGTATCGATTCCTGCCTATTTTCTAGAATGCCTATGTACTTCCCAACAATTCCCTTTTTGTAACTACTTAACTAAAACTATGTTAATTGCTTATCATAAATTACCATATTAGTTGTCTAACAAGTCTCCAACTTGTTTACAGAATTATAATTTGATACATGTGTACGACTTTATAGTTTGGAAAATGAGAAACCGAAATTTTACTAAACCATCCGTGATGATGGATATAGGATAATTATTGCATCTAAGCCTACGTCACATGAAACCATGAAGAGGCTTTAACTGTTTAACCGATATAACCTGAATAAAATACATGAGAACAAACTAAGTTCAAAGCCTAAATTAAGCTTAACCCAACTACATTTCTCAAACCCAGAAGAAATTTCTGTGCCATAATAACAGTTGGTAAATCCAGTCAACTATTTTTGCTTTATGGTCGAAAACTATTTAACTAAAAAGTCAGAGATAACGCAACACTTAGATAATTATGACTGCTGATGGTTGGGTATGACTATATAGTGACAAACGCAATCAATAAGGTAGAGATGCTAGCTGATGAGGATTCACTATAGATCATAACTATATTACAAATGGATCAACAAATACCCTAACAAATTTTTAATATCGATTTAATTTACATCAGCTGAGTTTAAATCCGAATAAATTATAAACTGTTCGATTCATAACTTATTATTCGATAGCATATTGCGAAAAAGAATACAGATCCTCATGAATAGAAATGTCACTACGAATGAAAACAAATAGATTACTGGGTCATATCCGTGTCTCTTCCTAACTAATATCACAAGAATAAGATATCAACATACAATCCCGACAGTTAGTTTGTAAATAAAATGTTTCGGGTAAAAAAAAGTAACATTTTAGAGCAGGAAAGTTATGAGTTTCTACTAGGCAGTAAAATTTAATATTGAATAAAACATACTTCGTAAAACACAACAATGTTTCAATGATAAAACCATAATATTAGCATTTAAGAAGTATATCATTACTGAAAACCCTATGTTCCTCTGCTCAAAAATATATCCACAGCGGCATCCTAACGGGCATAACTTTCTACAAGTTGGTGGATTGATAGGATCAAAAGATATAAATCTATCGCAGCAAATAGACAAAACAGTAGTAAATAACGCAGACTATGAACATATGAAGACAAGTGATAGTGTTCCTTTGCTTCTCAAAATTTTATAGTTTACAGAATTGGGGTAAACCAGAACATCTAATCAAGAATGAGTTATTCTAACAATAAGGGTTTCATGTAGTACATAATCAGCTACATAGGACTAACAGGTGAACAAAATGTGTGCATCCATTTCGCAATGGACGGCTTGGTGATCACAAGTTTTGTTACTGTGCGACAAAAAAGTGACCACAGGCTGACAACACAAAATAATTACTGGTAATCTCAAATAAATTACGGCGTGAAGCATTCAAAAGTTAATACAACATACTAAATACTCGGGCAAAGTGATAAGTAGAAACGAATTTAGTACTTCGGACCTATACCTTGTCAAAATTATCCTTCGCTATGACACTAAACAATGCATCTTCGTCTTCTGCACCTATCTCCGCCTGTAAAGCTCGACTCATACAACGTTTGACATCAGCTCTTAATTCTTCCAGGGCTGCAGGAACTAGGCGAAATCTAACGGGTATGTCAGCACGAAAAACACCCGCTTCTAAGGCTTCCACATGCCCACCAACATAAGTCTGAGAATCGATAAGATGTCCGTCCTCCGTAAACTTTCCAGAAATTCCAGAGTCACTCAACAACAAATTGTTAGGTCCAGATTCACCATCTGTCTGTTTGTGGGGAAAGACAACGTTCGCTGCATAAGCTTGAACCATCAAAAGAGCCTCGCATAGTGTACCGGAGCCTTTACGAAGAACATCGTCAGGGTTTAATGGAAGTATTGTACATAGTGCGAATACAAATGGATGGACATACTTCATATACAAATAGTAGGTGGCAACTGCATCAGACACTGAGTAATTCGCCAACTCTCTAGGTGATTCGTGAGCCATACGACACATTAGTTCTGGATCTACTTCAATTGGGTCATATCGTAGTTTAGCTTTGGCGACAGCTTTAAGACCTCGAGCTCCAACGGGAAGATAACTATCACGCTTAACCCAGCATAAGCAGTCAATGTGAACTGCTGGTCGTGATAGGTACTCGCCAGAACTTCCATCTCTTCCGGGGCCCGCAGTACCTTTCTGACGAGAGAACCCAATTTCTTCGGATACGGAGAGCCCGTAGCTAGCGGCTCGAATTTCAATAAATGGCCAGTCAAAATGATCGCCGTTATACGTAACCAATATGTTTGGTCGAACTCTCTGAATATGTTCGAAGAAAAATGTAATACAATCTAATTCTGTTTGCAAATTATGCACAGTGAAGTGACCTGGAAACTCTGGTCTTGGTGTGTAGTCAAAATCTTCTATATCTTCTGATAGGATTTCCCTGTTGCAGATAAGATGTCCAGCTCCATCTAACATATACGATATCATAATTATCTAAAATAGAAACAAATTAGAAGTATGCTAAGGTTAAGTAGTACTATCCAATATTGCAAAATCACTGAGCACCTAAATCAGTTTCATAAATCAACTTACAGAAGCCTTTTCACCTGAGACAAATTCCCCGTTAACACATAGCACAACGCATATACGCCGATAATTTATCATGAAAGATAAGAGCTTTTAGTTGTATTAACCAGGTTATAAACTTTGGGATGAATGAAACTTCTAAGATATCATCCGAAATCTAATAATTAGAGCGTTTTGCCCATTCGTTTTTGTAAAACACCCATAGCCAGCGAATTTCGACACTATTCAAACTGATAACGAAGAGCGTATATTAACTGGATGTTCCTGAAATCGACATTTCAGTCAATCAAATCATGTATCACAACACATACTGGTCACCGTACAAAGATCTAAAGGTAGCCGTTAGTTGAGAAATAACAACTGTAACATATTTTTCACATTTATCGCTTAAGGTTTTCGGATGTTGATGGAAGTGCGTACGACGAAATTGTACGCAATAGTTGGAATAGTTCATAGAAAGTTGGTATTAAATAAAAGCAGCTACTCATCGCGTGTGGAAAGATTGCAAGCCGTTGGAAACGTTCAGAAAATCAAGATGAGGATGATTTTATCTCTTTAAAGTGTAAGTGAACTAAATTTGCTACCTCTGAAATGGTGAATATTGAGTGATTCAACTATGACTTCTAATCTTCTTCACAACGCTGTCAGGCGTTTTCATTTTTTCTGTCTGAGAACAGATGACTAGCGAAAACAAAACAACAAATGAATTTAATCATTTGACTTGGGTTAGCGGTGCTTTACTAATAAGAACAAACACGTTACTGAAATTTGAGTTACAAATATATTTCTCCTACTAAACTGTCAAACAGACAGGACATAAAGTCTACGCTAAGAGGATGGGTCTAGTATACATATTCTTTACTATCAAAGAGCAGACATCAGGCGACAATAACAATGATCAAATGAATCAAAGTAAATCAGATTGTATTTTGTCATGTAATAAGATGTTACAAAGACATCACCAAACTATGAAGTCGTTAAGTGAGCTAACAAAAAATCATTTAGTTGTTGAAAAGTTCTTAAGAACTCTAAAACACATATTTACTAGATAAATACTAGTCAGAAGTATGAAGGGGACTAGGCACCGTTTATCTTAGATTTGCAGCAAACTACGAAAGAAACCTGTCCAGTGAAATAACAGACTAGTCACGATCAATGTGACTAATTCTTATCGAAAACGTCGTCCTAATGTATCAACCACAAAGAAAACCATAAAACAAACATAATACTAACTTGATCATTTGCAGGATCAGGAAACTTTAAAGGCATTTTGGTAGTCTCAATATCGAATGCCAATACCACAGGCTCAGGCCAAGCCACCGTATCTTCATGATGCTTAATTTCAGGAGGGCATCCAGGCTTACATGTTGTGATATACCAGCAACCAGCAAATATATTCAAGTCAATGCATACACGGGTTAAATAGGGAACATCTGACTCTCTTAGGTCAAACAAATTATCAAGAGGATCACTACGGTTTTGCTTTACGCTTAACTGGTTAGTTACAATTCCATAGTCATCATTTCTGAAGTGTTCAGCTAATATATCCGTATAAGAAGATCCCGAAGAGGCCAGCTCACGATTTGCACGGATCCGAACAGCTAGCTCTCTGCGAACTCGAACCAACTCATCCACACTATAAAACAACATCTTAAGGTAAGTTGCTTTGATTCCAACAAGGTGATTAGGCAAATCTAAATCGTTCTTCGAAACAACTTCAATTCCAGCAAGACGACCGGAGAATCGTTTCAATAGATACGAGTTGGCGTCACGCTCTGCGACCTGACCTCCACGAACCAGCACATAGAAATATGGGAGATAAGGTCTCGAAACTTTGAAACGGTTCCCGTCTGTTTGAAGGAAATAAAGATCGATGCCGCTGACCAGTCTCTTCGACTCATCTAGTAAATCAGTGGGGTGCATGTTTACGAGCCAGCCAATGCGCTCACCAGGACCAACAAATGTTTCGAAGCCGTATCGCCGATCAGTTATGTCGTTAGCTTTTGCTCTCAAATATCGGTGTTCATTTGACTCATTTAACGCACTTTCAGCATCTAGTGGTTGTTCTATATCATTCTTAACACCGTGAATCTGAGCGCCACTTTCATTTTTGGCATAATCCGATTCTTTTTTGAATGATCTTAGAGGAAATCCTTTTCGAAAACAATTAGAGCTTCTGGACATCCGCGGTGTCAGATACAATACTTAAAGCCAGTTATCGAGATTATATAAAGTCCAGAATTTTAGATGATTGATTCTATCTCTTGAGTACGTTGTTTATGGACGGGGATATGCAGAGAAGCGTGTATGATGATCTGGAATAAAGAACATTTGAAAACGTAAGCATGCGAACGGAATTCAGTTGGGCTTAAAAGTGATGGCAATAAAGTCATAGCAAGCAATTAAATGGTTGTGAAATCAGGATGATCTAATAATTATAACACTAAATCAATGAATACCACGACTACATAACAATTTAAATACTTTTAACTGGCGCCGGTGAGGATACGTCACTATTGGCTGATTCAGATAGCGCAACTATTGGTACGTTTACCTATAAACATACTAAAACAACTATGCAATAACGATCAATTGTTCTTCCGTTTACAGAATACCAAGTGATGAATGTATTGAAAAAATAACAAAATGCCCATAGAAACTGAAAATCACTTGTGATAAATTGGGGTAAACATTCCGAAATTTTTTACATGGTAATAAATATCATAATTTTTCCATTTCTGGTAACCATTGCCAAAATACTTCATATTGAATAAGTGAAACACACTGAACCCAAGCTGAAAAGAAACGTTTAAACTGGGAAGAGATGTTGCTGTATTCTTATCATTAAGAAGAAAATGCTCTACACACTCAGGGAGTCGATCTGGCACTGTACAAAGAAGCTCGAAATGAACATATTGGGCAGGATTCTCATGAATACAGGATCGTCAAAGCATCCTTCAGAGCAACGAAGGATAGAATCACAATGAGCGTTATCCAATATTATATTATAGCAACAACGACGATAAAGATCAGTTTAATAAGAGGCTGAAATCAAATATAGCGAAGTCTCCAGGAAACGACTTGAACGCTTTTCTCGAGAGATCGCCCAAATTGATAAATTTCCCATTTCCACGAAGTGTGTTAGAAATTTCTTAAAGGACGTGCAGTTTGTATCGAATCGTCTATAGAAACTCGCAAGGTTGTTAAACGTGTGTAATTGTTAATAGTGGTCGGTTCTGGGTAAAACAGATCTGCTGTCACGTTGCTTCTCAGAGGTCGGATGCCTTGAACGTCAGTAATGTGTCCTAGGAAATCTAAAAATTTAGTTCCGATTCGGCATTTCTGAATGTTCACAGTAATGCCGTGCTTCGCTAATCGCTCGAAGACAAAATCCCGATGCGGGAATGAGATCCTCTGTCCAGAATTGCAACCAAGCAGTCATCAACATGCACATGTACAAAGTTGAGACCTCGGAAAATGTCATCGATGAAGCTTTGGAACGCTAACTTGTGCGCCAGTATTGTCGAAGTAGCGAAATTTCGTTATCACACCATTGGCGCATAACAGACAGCTGTGTTGCCGTTACCGCGTATCCGCTAGGAAGTTTCTCGAACTGTTTCATATTTTCAGTTTTCCATTTATAGAAAAATTTCCTAACTGGTTACGATATCAACATCAATCCGAGTTATCTGTCTCTCGAGATCTAGAAACAGATCGTTTTCTTGAAGAACTCCTTCGAGGGTTTCAGAATCGTTTACGTTCATGACGAATACAAAGGTAACGTGTCAGAGTATGACATAGTTCTGTTGTAGTGACTCACGTTTATTACAAGAACACGACTGGTTCAATAAAAACAATTATTATTATAAACAGTTGTACCAGTGTTTGTTTTAATATGCTTTTGTTTAACTGTGCTAATTATAGCCATTTTGTGCTTCCATTACCTTCCATTATTGTTTCGCGCCTTTTGCTGCTGTTCGCACGTATTCTGTACTCCTGCTTCCGCTTGTACCGTTCTTGGCACGATCTCGGTATTCATTCGATACCACGAGATCGCCAAACGAATAAATCTGCTTACGCTCAACCTACGCCTTCTGATATTCTTGGCACGTGTATTTTGGTAGCGGTGTACATAGTCAATCTCGACTCGACGCCACGCTACAATTGGTGATCCCAAAGTTTGGAACACGCCTCAACCTCTGGTGAAATCTTCCAAAGAAGCCAGTTCGGTGAGTCTATTATTTATCTATCCACGTCTGTCGTATATTTTCATATTATCTTTTAATACATAATATACTCGACATGACGGATAACGATAAGAATAGTATTAATATAATAGACTCCCACGTATTTGTACCGAATCCTTGTCACTTTTTATTCGCGTGACGGTAAATCCCACGCTTTATTCGATTCTCCTCGCTGACCCGGCTGCTTGGTACGGAATGCATACGCTTAAGCATATCCGTCTACCACCCAGCACCAAATGGTTAAGTTGAACGGTTTCACTGCCCACTTAAAAGTGCTCTACGAGCACACGAAAACGGCAACTGGCACGAAACCTTACCGCTCGTTATTTTAGGGATCGGAACGAGCTTAAAGGCAGATATCCAATGTTCCGCCGCTGAACTTGTATACGGCACGACATTGCGTCTGCCCGGAGAATCCTTCACACCACGGAGCAGACCTGATTTCGGTAAATCAGACTACGTCCATCGACTGTCTGCATTTATGCGAACGCTGTCTCCGGTGTCAACTCGAATACAACATCGACAGGTCGCTCTCCCTCGAGAGTTATCTACCTGTTCACATGTTTTCGTACGAGTAGATTCGGTACGCAAATCTTTGCAACAACCTTACGAAGGCCCTTTTCGCGTGATCGCTCGTCATGAAAAGACCTTCAAGGTTGATCGACACGGCCGCGTCGAAATCGTCAGCATTGATCGTCTCAAACCAGCACACGTCGATGACAGTGCCCTATCTGATAACCTGAGATTCAATGCTAGACCTATCAAACCTACTAGCGGGATCCTCAAACCATCTTCAGGTCCCACGCTAGATACACCTGAGACCTTATTCTCACGTCCCAGTCAACAGCACGCGTCATCTGCACCGTCTACGGACGAGACAACAGTCTCACGTCCAGATCAGCAGACCACGCCGCCTTTGACTTCGGATGAGATTGCAGGCTCACGCGACGCGAACGAGACTACCGTCTCACGTTCCGGTCGCCGAGTACGGTTGCCCGTACGCTTTCGTGACTAGCCGCACAGTCAACAACTGAAACGGTGTAGGATTATTCCTATACTACACGCATGCTACACTCTTCTTTTTTTTGATTTCTTTTTGTTTCCTGAGCCCACGCCTTCGACCATCTCCGTTTGGGTCCGTCGACTTCAGTCAACTTTGGCGAAAGCTGGACTGGCCACCCACGCTCTTGTCAACGCACTCAGTCGATATATTGGTTTCGAATGTTTGGCATACGTTTGGTCGTTGCGGTCGCTTTTGGTCTTTTGGCTCAACGTGGTTTCGTCCTACGTCTGCAGCGTTTCTGGTCCGCATTCCCTACGAACGCCATCTTCAGATTCTGGATACAAACCACTTGTGTAGCATGTCAACTCAAGCAACAAGTACAGCACATCGATTCTGGTACCGTTCTCCGAAAATAACCTTCGTTGGCAACTCGACGATCAACAATCGCTTTCCTGTTCGCCAATCCGTCGTCCTACAAACGCTCATCAGCCGATCAGTCCCACGATTTAAACCGCTATTAATCGAAAGTGTAAACCCTTTCTAGCGGGGGGCTCCTGTAGTGACTCACGTTTATTACAAGAACACGACTGGTTCAATAAAAACAATTATTATTATAAACAGTTGTACCAGTGTTTGTTTTAATATGCTTTTGTTTAACTGTGCTAATTATAGCCATTTTGTGCTTCCATTACCTTCCATTATTGTTTCGCGCCTTTTGCTGCTGTTCGCACGTATTCTGTACTCCTGCTTCCGCTTGTACCGTTCTTGGCACGATCTCGGTATTCATTCGATACCACGAGATCGCCAAACGAATAAATCTGCTTACGCTCAACCTACGCCTTCTGATATTCTTGGCACGTGTATTTTGGTAGCGGTGTACATAGTCAATCTCGACTCGACGCCACGCTACACTGTAATGTCAGTCTGTGTCGCTGGAGGTTTTTCTATAAGTGAAAAAATCCCGGCGTTAAAAGATTTGATCTCTAACATGCTGTCTGCAGAATCGTTCAGCTGATCTATAGCGTTGTCTTGAACCGAGACAAGCACTGCTTGAGCCTGTTGAGGAAGTCTGGACAAGAAAAGTTGTCTAAACAGGCCATTGTCGAAAGTCCTTTGACCATTTAACTTCCTCATTTTTAACAACATGTGCGTTGCTGACCCACTTTGCAAGTCGATGTTATCGATCGCAGCATATCAGGATATACCTTTTTAGAGTTTCATAGAGTTTGAAACATCACTGGCAAACATACAAGGTGTGACGTTCCTGTTGAATTCTCACAGTAGTGCCTTAACTATGGCGGGGAATTATACACGTGTATTGGTCACGCCGTGCACGTAGAAGTCAGCCTCTGCGTAGCAGAACCAGGGTACGGTGTTGTCTGCTGCACGGCATTAACCGGAATGAGGGTTGTGTCATAATCATTTTCTCAAATACCTATCGCCACGAATATGAAGTGCATGAATGAAAGAGGAAAAAATATCCGACATAATAATATCACAACATATAAAAATTAAAATAAAGAAATGATATACGAAGTTACATAAAGAAACAAACACACAGTTTACGAGTTGATGTACCAGATAACATCGCAGTCACCGATGAAGATGCTACAGGTATTTGACAACACTTTAACCTGTAACACTTTCTATAATTGAACTGTACCCACCCAGTGAAATTGAAAGTCAGACGCGAGGAAGTTCGAAGACACATTTAATAGGTTATTAAAACATCAAGAAGGGACTGATCCAAACTGGTTATCAGTTGAAGGTGAAGTTGAGCACGGCTTTCCTTTTCGCGATCTAGTGCCAATAAGTGACGGAGCACCTTCAGATACATGAGTCCATTAAAACTAATGTGGTCATGTTACGTCCTTGATCTGTCTACCCACTTTTGAGGATCACTTTTCTAATCTAGATTAAGACATTGAAGCGATAGGCTGACCGGCTTAACCTTGAGGCTAGCACGCGTCAGTTCAAATTGGGGTAGAGAGACGAAAACCATCCTGTCACTTGGTTGGCTTACAGTCGCGCGAGTGAGAGAAGACAAGCCGACTGGGACACTACTCGATTTATTCTGAATTCCCATCTGGTTCCCGACTTCAGATTAACGTAAAAAGTACAAGAATAATTAGGAATATTCAATTATGTCCAAAACTAGGGATTAGTGTAGAAAATAGAGTTAAAAATATTGTTTAAATTACAATAGTTTCAGAACAAAAAGGGCTATGACAGTAAACAGTAAATCAAATGAAAGCTCATGTTCTTTAGAATAGACTAGGAACAAAAATAAATAGTAATGTTTTACATGCTTCCAAGTGACTGAAATAACGTCCTGAAAAATAGTTTCTGTAGTTTTTCAGAGATTCTTGTTTCTCTGCTCACATCAGATGTTGAAGACATACATAGCTACTGGTTTTAAGGATTTACTTACCGATACAAGGTTGTCAACATCATACGGAATTCTTGCGATGGACTACACTGCAAAGTTTTGGATGGTTGGTTGCTAACAGACATATACTAAGTAAAGACCGGTGTCAGACAAGGTTGCTTACCCTCGCGTTTCCTCTTTCTCCTGGTAGTCGATTGGATTATGAAGACCTACACATCTGAGGGAAAGCACGCAATTCAATGGACAGTTCAAAATCAATTAGACGATTCGGTCTTCGCAGATGACCTAACCCTCCTATTCCATACAGACGAACTAGTGTAGCAGCAGCCTCTGCATCAGTAGGCCTCATTATTCACAAGGGAAGAAGTAAGGTCCTCAAATACAACATGGAGAACACCAACCCAATCACATTTGATGGAGAAACTCTGGAAGATGTGGAATCTTTCACGTACCTGGGAAGCATCATTGATGAACAAGGAGGATCCGATGCAGACGTGAAGGCAAGGATTGGCAAAGCAAGAACAGCATTTCTACAGTTGCAGAACATATGGAATTCAAAACAACTGTCAACCAATATCAAAATCAGAATCCTCAATACGAACGTCATGACAGTTGTACTGTATGGAGCTGGAACTTGTAGAACTACCACAAGCATCATCAAAAATGTACAAGTATTTATAAACAATTGTTTACGCAAGACACTCAATGTGCGTTAGTTGGATACCAACCTGAATTTTACTGGATGGACAAAAGGAATTATTGGAGGTTTCCTCAAAGCACAGCTCAATGATGAAAAGGTTAAAAGTGCATTTCGGTGCTAACTAACTATTCATGAAGTTAATGTTCATCCAGAAGAGACCTGGGATGATATGCATACAGCTGGGGATACAGTAGTAACATCTTTCAGTAAATTAAAACAGGTGGTTAGAAATGACATGCAGATTTTAGTAGTATTTGCCGAATTTGAAAGTGCTTGCAAATTCATTCCATCTAGTTCTAAACACGACGGAAGAGAAGACAACTTAATCGTAGACTGACAAAAGGCCTAAGAAATGATTGTAATCACCGAAATTGAAAGAGATGGGAAAGTTATCAGTGGTAAAAACACTAGACATCTATTCAAACTTATTGAAGAATCAGGTACAGAAAAGTCTTCTGTTAGTGAGACTATCTCCGAAAAGATGGAACTATGATTCACTCAGCTAAAGTGAATGATAGGTGAGAAAAATGGATAGAATATAGCTATGGTATTTGCATGTACTAATGATTCCCTTCAAATACAATACTTTTGTTTGTGCTAATCTGTTTTCACTAGCTTTAAATTTCATTATTGCGGGAATTCTTAGTTAGCACAATAATCTGAATACTTCCAATTTTCATAATTTTCCAGGACAGAGTGCCATGGAGAAAGCTAGTAGGCGGCCTATGCTCCTCCATAAGGGGTAACGGGAGTAAGTAATTGAGTCAATGTTTCAAGAACTTTATAATCGACTTGTTTTGATCAGTGCACAGCAAGAAGCACCCAGTGGTTATCTGGTGCAGATGCTTAACCGAGCGCACTGATTTAAGTGTATCGTTGTCAAATTCTTACAGAACAATTCATTTAAGGGATTTGTTTCCCTTTACAGGTTCGCATTCTTTGAAACGGTTCTATTAGCTGTGGCAAGGAAACAAACACGAGCAGTTTGCATATTGTGTAACCATTGCCAGCTCTTTATATAAGGTTCGGTTCATTTGTATCTCTCCTTCCCCAGCTAACGCTAAGATTAGGCAACATAGGAAACACGTTACAAGGGATACTCAATCTTATCAAGTACATTGTAATTAGTTTTTGTTATTAATAGCGTTTTTTACAGAAGGCTTTGTACTGTCCGGTACTATGTCAAGACTATATAGGTTGTCCCTGTATCTGGACAGACTAATTTATTCATTGTTCTCAAGCCATATTTGACCTTATTGAATATTCGTTTATTAACCCTTACTGTTTTTATATGATCGTATGTGTTATTTATTTGACCACATCAACAATGGTACAAAGAGTCAACAAATACACATGCTCCACACAAAAACCATGAGGCCAGTAGTAATCATCACTGATTAGTGTGACGGCTGTGATACCATCGGGGTGCCCGAACCTCGAGCTTTTGACCTGAAGGTCTAATCCACAAGGCAGTGGAACAACATTAGGAGATGTAGTCCCAAGGTAGCCGGTGACCAACAATAGGTTTGTACGCCATTTATTCACTCAGGATCCTGGAACCCATATGCACCATTGGTCAATGGCTTACTCTATTCATTACGAGCCTGTAACTTATTTTCGGTCTGACTATAAATATTAAGTTATATTTGGTCAAATCGAATTGGCTCATACGCCTTCTCCACTAATCGTCATTTCGCTTCGCTCTTTTCTTCGTTTCTCTGGATCAACGATTGTATGAAATACACGTATTCGAAACCTATTATTGTATTTGACTTATTTAATTGTTATTCACTAACGGAAGTTAAGTCGATAATTACATACGAGGATTGACGACATGAGTGTCTCGATAGCAATTATTCATACAATCTAAATGGAGTCAGATATATGGCCACCAAAAAGCATTCTATCATGATATTGAAATTATAATAGTCGAACGTTTCTCCGCAGCCGGGTAACAGAGAAATGTGGTAAAAAGAAGCAAAGCAAGCCTCGTACGGATTAAATATACGAGATGATATACAAAACCAGTTTGTAAAGACGTCTGTACCCACGTAATTATCTTTTTGATGATACCTCATTTCAAAACACCCTGTAAGCAAACAACGCTCAGAAAGCATTGAGTGATTCATCCCATAGGAGTCCTCATGTGCTTTCGACCACTTAACACCTGTATATAGAAGTGGATTGACCAAAATCACACTGTCATAACAACTGCATCTCATTATTACTCCATCAGTGATTGTGCAACACTCATAACTTTTCCAATTGCGCAATTTGTTACATTAAACCCTCGGTTGTTATTGGTCACACAATTACTTTCCCCATTATTATTTCCTCAAGTCTCACTTCACTAATGTACTGTCAAAATTTTCATCTGCCAAAACATACTGATTTACACTTTGTTTATTAGCCTACTGATGTGATGCGCATTCCGAGTGTTGCTTTTAATCTAAACATATTTATGCGATTATCAACTTTAACAGCAGTTGTATTTTTATTCTCTTTCAAACGGATGACAAGTCATGAATGGAAATCAGTTCAGTTCATTTTACAATTCATGTTGGCTTTGGGTTACATTTCCACTCAAATACTAACCATTAGAATATATTTCAAAGTTCTTATCGAACTTTCGATCCATTTTTATTTTATTTCTTAAGAATTGATCATCTTTATTAATCTTCATACAATCAACTGTTAGAAAAATGTATTAAGCAAATCCATTCTAATGTACAGATTAAGCAATGTCATTTAGCCCACGTTTCTCATGAAGTCTGAACAGCTGGACAGATCCCTCATTTTGAAAGTTCAGGAACTTTTATTTTGGTTTACTAGCTTTCCTTAAGTTTAACAACAAATAATTCCTACACTTAGGCGATTCTTAAGATTCACTAAGATATTTAGTGGAGCATAATTTTAAGTAGTCTAAAGACAACTAATGAAGAACAGAATTAGCTATTGATAGCACACATCAAAATAATAAGCAAGACAAAACACACTAGGTTTGAAATAGCGTGTGCCCACCTTAAATTTAGCCCGTCGGATACTTTACAACCTGAATGTACTTCTGATCATCCATTTATATTCTTTATGCAAGAGTTAAGTTTATGATAAAAAAAATAGTAACTTCTTGAAACTACTACGGAGCTTTTAGAAATATATGTGGTAACAAGTCTTTATTAGAACAAGACTTTATCTTGTACATTTTTCTTTTATACCCATTTGGTTATAATATAGTGTGCATACCATCAGTTGAGGTCACAGTACTTAACCTATGTTAAAAGCATGACGTATTGTATTTTTACTGTTGTTTATCGGAATGATATTTACCGTTCAACTGAAAAATTATATATGACAGAAAATGAACGATCTTCTCAATCATATGTGGACAACAAATTACAATTTATCACAGTGTACAAGAAATAATCTGCAGCCATAACAGTAATAGATACAATTTTTAATCATGCACATATAAAATCTCGACCTAATGTTTTTACACAAAAATCTAAATCGTGTTAAGATTTGAATCAAGTTGTAGTTTAAATTGATGATTCCTTTGAATTTTCCTCCATCTCCAACTACCATGAATCTTTCAGTGACAAAACTCTACCAGTAACCGTTAAATTACAAGTTAAGTATTTTGAAAAATATTACAATTAACTTAAGTGATCACACAAAGTTCTAGTTAAAACATGTGCGCTTTCACTAAAAATTTTATGTGTAAACTAAAGTACATTATAGAGAACAAATCACATAGATTAAGAGACATTGTTCGAAAAAACAAAACTGGAATAATTAGCATACTATTGTGTTAAAATATAACCAGTTTTAGAGCCAATTATTAAAGGACAGTGAAAAGGAATAGAAAAGTGTAAGAAAGGCAAACAAGAATACATATACAAAAAAATCACAACTGACCATTACTAACAATATGGGCCAATGATTTTGTTCGTTGACCTTCTGACTGGATAAGTGTTTTCCCAACTTCTTCAATTAAACCATCAGTTTCTATTACATCAGTGCTTGAACCAACATTTCGTATCATAAGTGGACTTGGATCTGTGTTGATAACATCGAGAGGACTCTTGACACCGTTACTATTAGCGCTGACTGGATAACTTTTAGCTGTTAAATTTGCGTACTGTTCGGCTTGCTCCATTGTAATAGTCAATTTCGCTAATGTAGCTTTGTATCTAAGTACTTCATCAAACATACGACAACGTTTACGTAAAACGCTGAGTTCCGAGTCCCGGTTGAGTAAATCACGTTCTAAACGTTGGAGTTTTACATTTTGTTTAAATATTAATTCATTAAGATTGTTTACTTCTGTTTCACGTTTTACATGTACTTCCTAAAGTTGAAGACGATATGGTTAGAAATTCAAGTAATAACCATCAGATAAAGTATGCTTAATGTTACGGAAGGTTGCTGTTTAGGCACATATATAAGTGATAATTCAAGTTTAAAATACTGCTAAGTTTTAAATCAATATATTATTGCTAAAATGATTGCCAAGATTTTAGAAGTTCGGATTTCAATCAAGAGCAAAGATTCTCTTTTAAAGTGTTAAGTCACGTAACTTTGAAATATTTTTCCAGATAAAATTGTTTCATAACCTTAGCACAACTGTCATGGAAGATGCAAAACTGAACTAAAATGAATCCCAACACGAATGACAGAGGGGAATACCCTCCTCCAGATATAACAAGTTTAGATATTACGTGTATAGTGGCTAAAGGTGATTAACCAATTAATACAAGTCTAAATAAATGCCATATTTCCCCACGAATCACTAACCCTTTGAAGTGGATTGTTGAAAAATAAGGGTTTATCACGCCATATAAAAACACTAATATCCAGCAAAACGATGACTAAATATGAACGAAATCAAAGTAAGCCTTATTGTACACAACCTATTGTGTTGCAAAGCATATATTCCTATCGTAAATTATATTTATTAAATGACTATATCATTGTTTTAGGGTGTGAATTACAAGTCCACTGACTAAATCTTTAAATCACTAGTAATGTACGTTGCTTAGTGGTAGTCATTTAAGGCGTATAGTTTGATTCAAAAATTCGAACTCCTACTATATAGCCCTTCAGTCACAAGTATCATCACTAGTCCAGCTGTATTAAATAGGACTCCATAAATAAATCGGTCAGTGAGAAGTAATCAATTTCGGCTGGTCATTATTACTGATGCAGACACTATACTACCTGAAGAACTGTATTCGTTATTAGACTTCTGGTCGCTTTCATTTACAATGTTGGGTTAGTGGTTAGAACATTTGGAGTTTAACCAGTAAATCTAAAATATGAATTTTACCCCACTTAATTCAGTATGGATAGATTGGTAATAATGAGACTTCACAAGTCGATCCCAATTTGTACTCGACAAATGAGTCGTAGTATTCAATCATTGTATTATTATCCACTACTGAATAACCGACTGATTTGACAAGACTCTATTGATTTGTGATGACCAAAAATGAACATGAAATATTCACCTAGATATTTTATATTGAACCATAATACCTGCATAACTATGTTGAAGTCTTCTTCCTTTTTGTTTAACTCTTCCTCCTTAGTTTTGAGTTGTATTTCCAGTTCCTTAATCCTAGTTGTTAAAGCGTTGAGATGACGATTAGCTTCCTCAATGTGTGTTTTAGGCTGTGTACCATTGAACCACATCTAAAATAGAAGTATCTTTTAAAAATGGCAGAAAATTATGGCATATTGTAAGCAATATACGCAAGCCTATTTTATGAAGCAGACAACAGTCAACTAGATGAATACATGGGATGTATATACAAATTTTAATGAATAGATGGAAGAGTTTGAAAAATTCAGCCGTCATAAAATAAATGAACGGGTTTTTAAATTGAAGTTCAGACCGCTAAGAGGAAAATCATTTGATGGAACGATCAGTTTATTATTATTTCCATTAGCATTAACTCACAAAAGCTATGAATTTCATTGAAATCACGAACCGATCTAAGTTAGGTCATCGTTGAAAACCTGGAAGCACTGGACGTTTTTGTTCTGGTCTGGGACTTCTCAGAAGTGTTCACCCACGGACCCACATGTGGGAATCGAATCCAGGGTCTTAGGTTTTGCGTGCAGACACATTCAACTGCTAGACTGCTGAGTCGACATCCAAAGGTGTTAATGTCCTGCTGGCAACTATGACTGACTTCGAAGCCAATACACACTGAATTCATATGTCAAGGAAACATAGCACAAGAATGTCAAGCTCCCGTTTCTATGTTGAATAACAGATTTAATCTTTTATTGGCAAAACCTTAAGAAGGTGATAGTTGAATAACACAATAAACGACATATTAGGCCTGAACATTTTTACATGGGAGTAGTAATTCAGAAATTTTAGCTTGCAGTCTTCGATAGTATGACAATATGTAATTGATTATTTGGCAGCGTTTGATTTGTCCCTAGTGGAGGTCATTCTAGACGGCTGATGACATTAATGTGTTGTTTCAGACCACCTGAATTCATTACATAGGCTAAAACTAACAAAGGGCTAAACACACCTATTTTCAACGGTTACACCTCATAGGACATTAAACGCACTAAGACGGTGAAATAGATTTAAGAATTAGATTAGATAATGATCTAGAGATCAAGAAGAGCGCGGGAGGTGGCATTAGATGTAAATCCAGCTAGTAAAAAAAGGGTAAGGTACATAAATTGTATGAAGGAATGGGAGGGGGAAAAGTTGTGACTCTTTGGTTCTGTAGACTCGAGTGCTTTTAAATTCGGCTCAAAACAGTTAGTGAACTAGTTTAATGATGAAAATCTTAGCTGGGTTAGTTAACTAAGAGAAACCCAACGAACCTGCATTACATCTCAAAGCTGATAAATCTGAGAAGCTATATGTGAAACCGAGCATTAGATGTATCAAGTAGTTATAACTGATACATGAAGCTTCATTAGCTTACTCTATATGAGTTATATTGTTCAGGACAGGGGCAATTAGAGAAAGCTAAGCAGTGACTAAGCAAAAAGACGGAGTTAGTATACGTTAGAAAAACGGCGTAAAACATCAGCATAAAATTTCATAATCAAGAGATGAAAATGCTCGATATGATTTGGAATAATTCTTGAACTGGAATCATTACAAATGCATATAAACAAAAACAACTCAGCAGGAAAAATTATCAGCAAAATGGATTTTTAGTGGATACTTATTTTGTGACTTAAAACTGGGGTTTTCGGAACGTTGCGGCCACGCCCCCCTCATCAGACCGTTTTAAGTGCACTTTACACAGTAACTAATATGTTTATAAACGTTCCTCCGACAAATCCAATAAATTATAGTCATCGGATCCGTTTGTTTTACACATATATTTTGTCCATCTTCAAGCCTTGTTTTATCTACTCAATGATTCAACTTTAGCCTAATCCTTTTTACTTCTCTTAATTCGCTCGATCAACACGCTAAAATTGTAAATGGGATCAACCTGAAGTCTAGAGATATGAAAGCTGTTGGTTTAAACATTGCAAGATAGAGGGAAATTAAATACCCACCACGCTTACGAGACCAGCAAGGCAGCTTTCTGTTGTAAAAACGGCAGAAAACACGAATTAGATGAACGTAACATATGAACGTAATGCACAAATATTTGAAAGTAAAGCAAACGTTCTTGTGATTTGAAGCCATAGAAGTATCATGTTAAATACTCATGAAAGTAGGAACGATAAACTTTCCTAATTTAATGTAAAACTGAAACTTGAATGTATATATCTACATATTATGGAACAAACAAAATAGACAATACTTTTTAACATAAGACTTAGAAAGTAGCGCAATAACCAGAATCACCGCGTCCATAAATGGTTCAAATGTTCATGCGTAGAGTAGAAAGAGCTTTAACTTAACGAACTTAAATGTCTTGTTGCAGTGAATTGAATATAGCCCACCTAACAAGTAAAGCTGGTATCTGTTGCCTGAAGAAAAACTCTTCCACGTTGAGTATGCGGATGATGTAGTCTTACTGTGCGAGGATATCTATGCTATGCGATTCGCACTTGGTTGGAAGTGTCCGTAGATATGGTACGTGCTCTGCACCTAAGTGCAAAACACATCTACGGGACTGACGAGCCTGTACCTGCACTCACTCTTGGAAGTGGGCGGTTAGACGTAGTCGACAAGTCCGTGAATTCGGGTAGCTGTTTAAGTTCAGGTGATGATACTAATTTACGTATAGTGAAATACAGAGTGGCTTATCTCAAACTGGGGCATCTCTGGTGCCTTTGTGATGTTGGTCTTGCTGTAAAAGGTCGAGTTTACAACGCGTTCTGCTGTATGGTCGTGAAACCTGGCTTCCGAGTTGAGGATCTTAAGTGATTATCGTTGTCTCTAAAGATTTCTGACATTCAGTGGCAACACCATGCTAGGAGCACAGGTTCGGGGATGTGTGTTCGATTATAGTGACAGCAATCCGATTGGTGTCACTATCTTGAAACAGCGACTTTGGTGGCTTGGATATGCACTACGAATGTCGTTCCATGTCGTGCATCATTTGCCAACGCTGAGACTTGTTGGAAAGAGCGGAGGTGTGGTCGGTGTATGACATGATGCTGCAGTATGAAGTAATACTCTACAGGACAATCGTACTTTTCCAAACCGATAGCGTTAACGAAGCTGCGTAACAATTGTTTCGTCGTAATTTGGGACTTCTGACCATGTACACTATTAACTGAAGCTAGGAGTCATCGGCCATCAGAATTCATCTACTCTCAAACCTGAAATTGGATGTTTAAAAGTCTGAAATCAAGATTAAACGTACACTTATAATTTTTAATAAAACATATCTTCAAAATACTTGACTTTGCAAAACAACCATCTTTTAGTAACAATAAATCTTCTGTGAATGAAACTTTGAGGTACACTAACGTTAGTACCTTTAGAACCAAATGTTTTTGCTCTAAATCAAATACGATTAATCCCGTTTTCTTAACCTCTGTGTACTGTAAATGACCAACATTTAGTTAATTAAAGTTTCAGTTCGTGGTTTAACTTCACTCCAAGACTTCGTACACACGGTATACTTCAATTCATTCCACTAAAGACTCAGCAATAGGATTATTCATAATTAAACAAATATATTTTGCACTAAGAGGAGCATCAGGTTATTTGGATTGAATATAGCAAACCTAACAAGTACAGCTGGTTCATTTTTCCTATCAGATTTCTCGTGAATATGTTTATGTGAATCAGTAGTCGCAGCCTTTAGCTGATCCTGCTTTCATATTGTCACCAAGATATTGGAATAAAGGTTTCCTCTATTTCGAAACTTAATCTAGTCAAGTACTAGTTGTAAGGTAGCCATATGTATCTTTTTTTATTTTCAGAATCTGTTAGGAACCTTAATGCGTGTTTGTTTCACTTTTTAAGGACTATGGCATCTAGTGAGGAATATCCTTCGCCATCAGGAAATCTACCACTTCAGTTATTGGCTAAACGGATTTCCAAAGCTCGTAAATCTTGTTCCGGAGATCACCAAAATTCCAGTCCGGTTAGCAAAAATCATATTGACGATCCGAACAGCATTATCATCACTCCTTCCATTGATAGTCGAGAACTTGATCGTCTAAAATTCACTAACCCAGGTAGACAGATGGAAGAACTAGAAGTCGGTTGGTCCGAAGCAAATATGACACGAAGTGTTCGCAGACAAATGACCTTTAAATCTGGTCACAAATCATCAGAGTAAATTAATGTATTATGATAGTCAATTTCCATTGTAATTCTGAGCCACTAACAGTTTTATTTTTTTAGCTTCAGGATGTGTTGTTGTATACATTTGATTGGCATAAGCGTTTTAAATTTTTTTAAACATTCTACACCTGTGTTTGTATGATTAACCCATAACAAGAATGAGGGAAATTATATTATTCATTTGAAGACCATTTAAGTCATCCAATATTCTTCAATACTTTATTATTGGACAATCGTCTTCTGATTATTGTACAACACTTTAAAATACAATAGTTTTGGTTTTCTTCGTTCATCATGAATCAATTGATTGTTTTCGGATTATACTCTTTAAAAATATCGCTTTATAAACCCAAGTGTTTTGCTTTTTGCATTTCTAGAAATCTAGTTGTATGCACTATGAATCGGCTACTGTTTAATCAAATGAATGTCAATACAGTGAATAAGTAGATAATCTGCCGAAGCTTCACTTATAGTCGTTGTAATTAGACGGGTCTGAGATCCGTTGTTTGTTGAACTATTTCGTCCTCATATTTCATCATTTGGTTGCTAACTAGTTCTTTTCTTATTGACCGATGAGATTGCAAATGTCCGAGAAAACTGTATTGGTCATTCTGGCATTTGTTCGCGCTCAATATTAAGTGTTGTTAGTGGTTTTATCTCAGTAAATTATTGTTGGGTTCACTCGGATAGTGCATACAAGAGCGATTTGAGTCAGACTGTCTTAGCTCCAGATTTTTCAAAATATTACTTACGTGTATTTTACTAAGTTTAAATTCAAGGAAGTGTTCAGCATAAACCAACATTTCACTGGTCGAAGTTTTCTCCGACATGTTATCCAAATGTCATACCTCCACAACTAATGCGAAAAGGATTTCGACCACTCTTCGTGTCACTGTATTCACACTGACTTCCACCGTATCCTCCAGAAGTCGTGTTTTCTTGTTCACCTTGTCCAAGTTCACCGAAAGCTCCCTGTGCAATTTAATTTATGCCTCTACATTTCCGTTTCTTGAATGCACTATATCCGCCTTGACTAATTTAACCTCTGTTTACAGAACCTCTATAACTTCATCCAGGACCCAAAATGCCATTATGACTAACACAGGCCACTGGTTACAGAAATGGATGGTTGACCATTTCTCGTTAACCATATTCAAGAGGTGCGTTTCCACTTGTTGTTCCATCTTTGGAACGAGGTCTTCGATCACGAACTTTGAGGATGTGCCAACTCCTCATGGTTCCCATGTCCTTTAGGTTTCCTTCAACGTAAGTTTGTTAGATTGAATCTCAAAATTTTCCTCATAAGATTTTCTGTAATCCTTTATGAAAATTTGTAGGAGCAGAATGGAATTCAATATATCCTTACTATGAGTTACCTGGACTGTCCATAATATATTCTAGTAGTCATGAATAGACCAGCTCTGAAGTCAAAGGTAGCAGAATGGACGATATTGTACGTGTATTTCTGATGAAGTGCTGAATTACCGCCATCTGTATGCATCGATCTATGCATGAAGAGCAATTTATTGTGTTGAATCATTTACATTAATCTGACGGGTCCTAGGCGAAAGATAAAAAACAAAATTTCACCTTAAAAATGATTGAATCATCCAGATTAAATTATTCAGACGTTACACGTTATTAATCTAAAATATTATGAAATAAAGAATTATGGCAAGCGTGGTTCGTTTCTACTCCGTGGCAATCAGAAAAATTTATACCATTTTTCATGACATACCAAATTGCGATCCATAGGGTAGAATGTGAGTCATCGAATTACGAAAATTCGAAACTAAAACTTTCAATAAATCACCAAACAGATATGTTGGTGTACGACCTTACTATGGATAATCTTAGGATAATTACTGGACAGTTCAGTGTGTCTCATGAGTACAGTAATCTGTCAGCTGACCCGAATATCACGTCGCTAAACTAGGTATCCTAAACTCACTCAACACCAAATATTATTCCAGTACTACAAGTTAATACAAATTGTTGGTGTTTAATACATTGTAACTAAAACTGGATAACATTTTTAATCTGCATCAGCACAAATTGGAGTCCTAAATGATTTTAGAGTAAAGATTACTATCACAATGACAAAGCTTCTAATCTCGCTATCATAAAGCACTAGCATGTATTTCATACGTTTATCCGCGAACTCAAACTGAGATTCCTGAAATATGTCTACTTAAATCAGTACATAATTAACATATACCAGTGCTTTTGAAAGGCTATAAAAATGATCCTGCCAAGGACGTAATTACATGCAACAGCTAATTACAGAATATCAACGTTTTGTGTTACTAGTACCCCAGTCATTTATGCCATTGTTCATCAAATCAATGTCAGAATCCTGGCCCAAAATAACGGTACACAGGTTAAGTAAGCACCTGTGATTTTAGGTCGTGTGCTTCAGTGAGAACGTATTAGCTAAGCGTTTACACGAAGAGGGCTGTCACTATCACTGTAGAAATGTGACTAGTCGACTTTCAACAGTATAATGATACTGTATATCATTAAAAAACCATTATTATTGTTTCCCAATGAGAAAAATAATAGTTCTGCAATTATTACCATTAGTAGTACACCAGATGACGGAAAAACCAGTTACGACTAGGAAGGTCTCAAACGACATCACCTCAGTGATACAAAAGAAACTCTACGTATTTAACTGACCAATAACGACGGCGACGGCGCTAACCTTTCGGCTGAACAATACTCTCGGACATTTCAACTTACCCACATTAACTGCAACTGCACAGAACTTTTCGAAGTGAATGTGAGCGTTGACTTGGTGTACTGGAAACTGAAGCACCAAAGAAAAGACACTTCTCCTGGCCCGGATATGATTCATTTAGTTATACTGAGGGAAGCAGCTTCAATCCTGACTACACCGCTTTGCGTGGTGTTCTCACACGCGCTAAGCCAAGGCAAACTACCGTAAATTTGAAAGCTGGATCACATCACACCAATTTTCAAAAGTGGTCGACGCGGCAAATCTTCAGGTTACTGACCGATGGCCCTTCTCTATAAACCTTCAAAAACTATGGAGTCCCCGATATGCGACGGCATACACGGTTATTTATTATCATTGAACATCTGTTCACCACAACAGCATGTTTTCAGGAAAAGTCCTTCTTGTATAACCGACCTGCTGACTGCGATGGACAAACACCCTTGATTGCAAGGAGAAGGTTGAGTGACTTACCTTGAATTCCCTGGAGCTTTCGATAGGGTCAACCATGTATATCTTATCCATAAACTCAAACGTATGGGTATCAACTGACCTCTAATTGACTGACTCACTTCGTGTCTAAAAAACTGACATTTTAAGGTCAAGGTTAACCTCAGTTTTTCTCAGGCTATGGAATGTTCTAGTGGGGTCCTCCAGGGTTCAGCACCAGGATCTCTTCTCTTCTTGATCTACATAAATGATCTTCCACAACAGGTATCGTCTGACTTATTACTTTTTGCTGACGACGTGAAACTTTGGAGAGAGATACGCAACCAAGACGAGATACAGGCACTCCAAGAGGATCTGACTCGACTTCAAAGTTGGGTAGACGATAACGGACTTACCTTTAACACTTCAAAGTGTAAAGTAGTCCATCAACGACATGTCGCAGACTATAGTTATAACTTAGGTAACTCCCCTCTAGTAGTATCCCAAGTCGAAAAAGATTTAGGAGTCCTATTACCCTATGATTGGAAGTCTTACGCTAGCTGTGACAAAAATGCCTTTCGAGCAAACTTTACACTGGTAACATTGAAGCACATTTTTGGCTAGTTTGACGGAAGAACTTTCCACATAATCTTCAACAGCTTTATTCGTCCCCATTTATAGTACGGAAACATAGTATTTCCTCCCTCACTCACATATCCAACGACGAGCCACGAAATCAGTTCGAGGGCTCAAATTTAAACCTTATGAAGAGCGCCTGCCATCACTTAACCTTTACCCACTAGAGTATAGACGTTTTAGAGGTGACCTTCTAATGGCTTACAGTATTCTTAACACTTCTGAACATCCCCTTGAACACCCACTTAAGTTTAGCTCCAGCACAAACCTAAGGGGTAACACCCAGAAATTACAGGCACAACATAACAGAACGGACTGCAGACACAACTCCTACTCCTTGAGAGTTGTCAAATGCTGGAATTCGCTGCCAACTGAGCTAGTCCAAGTGACTTCTTAGGGGTCTTTTAAGAGGACTAGGGATAATATATTACTATGATTTGCCTATTTCGTTGTTTCCTTTATTATCGTTAATATACCTAGGTTCCTGCCTGGAAGTACTGGTGATCCACTGCTTCTAGACTCGGAAGCCTATTGAGGGAAAGCTACTTATATTCCATCCATAACCATTTATACTGGATTAGCTATTCTACTAAGACAGCCTATAACATGCTAACTCGTACTTGTACATTAAGACTGTGTGGCAGGCATCGGATAAAAAATCAGACAATGAAAGACATAATTATTAGTTTACTTAACATTTTACTCTCTATATGCACTATCTGTTCTAATTAACAGCCTTCCTTATTCCAATCCTGACTCCCCTTCCTTAAATTGAGATTGCTCCACCTTGATAATTATCACAACTCATTGCTCTTTACTACTGCACTCTCTCATATTTCACTTTATCTACAAGAGCTAGTATGAACTTAATCTATTAGTATATCATACCTGTCTGTTTCGTTACAAAATTTTAAGTATTGTTTATCGCTTATATCCATGTGCCTTGTTACTCCTCGGTTTCTTTTTTTCAGAATCATGCTCTGAGGACACAGCTATGAGACTTCTGACAGATGGAATAAACTAGACGTACGTGTTTTCTCAAGGTCATAGTTCACACCAAGCGCTCTACAAGTCTACTTTATAACAATTATAAACTTAAAAAGTTGCATTTCATGAATACCTGGCATGACCAAAATCCTAACACAATTATGCTGAGATTGGATCTTGTATGTAACGTGGACGCAATGCCATTTGGGAGAATATTTTGAAGTCTACTCAGTATATTTGAAGGAATGAACTGATATTTATAGACTACATTTATTTAACATGCATACTGTGAAACAATAAATGTTGTATTTTATAGGTCATGCCTGTAAAAATGGCGTGTACCTGCCATTGCAAAAATATATTATTATTACTTAAAGCTATCTTCGTGAATATCATATTAAAGGGTTTTCAGCGCACGTGCTTTACTTATAATTTTGACTCTGAGCTCTAGATCTCTATTTCGCCCTGGTTTTGAATCATGTATTTTTGCCCCGGAAACAGAAATTTTAAAAAGGTTTATTAAAAATACCGGAGGCCTAACTATTTTACAACCCATATGCTCGCAATACACTGGTAGATTTTGACCACATGAAGATCGGGACTTCGATTTTCTGGCTGTCTGGTTATAAGTTGCGAGTTTAACAATCAACCATCCCTTAATAATAAACAACAATTAAAATTTTGGACATGACGTTCAGTGCAAATATATGCTCAAAGGAAGTCTAATGAAAATAGCATTATCACCGGTGGGAATCGGTATGTTGATACTACTGCTGTAACTGCACCAAAATGTATACATCTTACAAAACCAAACTGATCTACGAGGTAGAATTAGTTAGAAAATAGTTTATATGGGTCTATAAATTTGGATTAACCTATTTAGATCAGAACGTTCGTGTCAGGTTCATCCTGTTATCCTGTCCACAATTTCTAGTTAATTACGACTCCAATTATCCACCTAAAATTTTGGCTGCTGATTCCGTTACACAGCAGCTGTTACATGGTATGTTAAGTGGTTGTAACAAAGAGAGTTACTACTGTCCACAGGTTCTCGTTTGTCTTACAAATTATATAAATCAGTGAACCGTACTTTAGTAGGTAACTAATATTTGAATGCTTGGTAATATCAACACCGCCATTTTTAAAATGTTTCAAAATGTTTATTGTCATTAATGTTAAATTTACTGCATTTACAAAATTTTGAGTCTCATCACTGTGAAAATTAGACCATCGGTCATAATTGATCTTGTACGTTTGGGCTAAATCGAAAACCAGACCACAGACTCCGGCATTTTTAATTTCTAAGTGTGATAAAATAAAGGCCAACATCAAACAGACAGATTGGAAAACGTATTCTTACTGTGATTCAAGTTTCTGCTGAGAATCCTCGCCGAATGTTATCTCGTTTGCCACCCGTTTGCAAGGTTAAAGATGGTTTCTAGAATTCATACACTCAAATTCATAACTTTACTATACAGAAATATCGAAGCATTTTTTTCTTGGAATCTATATCCGAGTAGAAAAATAGGGTTTCTGGTTAACGAGATACATGGTTCCTGTAGTGTCTAGTACTAGAATATACACAGTATATTCTAGCCTTTAGATCAAACTTAGTGACTCAAACAGGCTGTTTAATGGACACGCTGATAAAATACAGGGTCACTTGGTAGCACTCAACAACAATGCCAGAATGTTTGGAATGCGCTTCTCTCGCTCCAAGTGCAAGTTGTTGCTTCAGAACTGGTCTGAGTCAACACCTGAACTGAGGATAGGGAGTGAAGCACTTCTGTTCTACTTTACCGCTGCGAACCATGGCCGTTAAGGGTAGAGGATACTTGTAAGTTACAAGTATTTGATCACAGATCTCTTAAAAATATTGCTCACATCTGCTGGAATCACTGGGAAGGTAATAGTGAGGTTAGATGCAATGCATTGGGGAATGATGGTAAATCAGTTGATGAGGTTGTGAATCTTCATCCACTGAGATGGATGGGCCACGTGGTACATATGCCTGAACACCTATTACCGCGACGCTCAATGCTAACTAGTGTTGAGGATGATTGGAAGAAAGTTGGCGGTGGCCAAACCAAAACGTGGCATCAGAGCTTGAAGTCACTAACTTGTAGTCTGAGCCATGTTGGTAGATGCAGACTACTTGGTTGGGGTCCGCGTGACTTTCGTAACCAATGGTTGGAGACTCTTGGTGACATGGCTCAGAATCGATCACAATGGTGTCGGTGCATACACTGTTTGTCTTCCCTTAAACTTGAGATTAAAATTGCTTCATATCTTTCCTTCTACGAACTAATTCTTTCTTCCCGTAATTTATCCTCATACACAATCTTACTTTAATATATTACTATCATTGAAGTAACTACTATGAATTTGTTGTTGATCTTGTGCTAATGAGGTTTACCAGCTTTTACGTTACTGAGCCAATGGAATATGATTTAATTCATGATGAGGTCTGGCTAGATATTCTGTCTGTCAATGGTATGACCAAATAATGTGCTCACATTAGTATCCAAAATGTTAACCCCAATCATGCTAATGAGGTTTGGCAACTTGGACCGAAGCACATATGTGCCTGGTCCTACGTTGTAGCTGACTGACTCAAACAGCCTGTAAAATTGATCCATTTTACCTTTATAATGCGAAACTCAGAAGACATATACTTCTTATTTTTATGTTTTTGTGTTTCTACGTTCATATGCTTCGTGTGTACTTGTGCGTGTTTTTCTGTAACACATTATTTTACCCAATGTCTGTCTTTTCCATGCAACGCATTATCTATTTTCAGCCATATTAACTCGTGTAATGAGTGTAATAGAGAGTTGCCTTTTCCGATCACCTTTTTCACCTTTTTACTTATTGTGTTTGAGGCCACAAAAGTATGGAATATACGCATCCAAAATCCATTCTTTTGTTTGATTTATTTTATTCCTTTATTCCCAAATGTGAATTAAGTGGTCATCATATATTTCGTTAAGATCATAATAAGATTAAATCGTGGTCAGATCAATGGGCCACTTAAAACCCCTAGTACATTATGATCGCAAAGACCGAGTTATTAACTCGTCCAGATCATGTAATGCATACCTAGTAGACTACCTGAATTATATAACTCTGAAACGAGACAACGGGCTCCTTGTGTGAGTCCTATTCTTAGACTTTAAGATAGTTATTGATAATTTCCCACACAAAATGTTTCTCGTCAAACTAAAGTCCTTCGGAAGAAACAACCTAATATACTCATGGTTTGCTTCGTTATTAACAAAACGTAAACAAACGGCAAAGTACAGCGACTGTCTCTTTTCACCTGAACCAGTAACTAGCGGGGTCATCCAGTGAAATGTATTAGGTACACTCTTCTTTCGTATGTATGTAAACGATATACGTAACAGCATAAAATTTGGGAGATCATACTTGTACGTTTATGATCTCCAAATAGTATACAGCTTTAAACCTGAAGCCCCAAGCGAGAGTATACCACAGATTCAAAGTGACCTTTACAACTCAACTATCTGAAGCGATAAATGGCACTTACCATTGAACCTCAACAAGTGTGGGATCATGCATTTTGGAAAAACATCCGTATGATTTACAACGTTATTTAAATAAAAGTAGAGTTCAAACACTCAGATGACTGCACGATCTAGGTATTACTTACACAAGAAGCTTAAATTTTGAAGAACATGCCTCCTCTATTATTTTTAAATCTGAATTTTTAAGTGGTTTCATAATTACCTTCCCTTGAATATTGCTCTTTTATCTTCTCAAACATGAATACCACAGGCAAGATAAAAGTAGAAGATATGCAAAGACGCTTCACATGCTGATTGCCAGGATATGACTTCACTCTCAACTACACAGATAGATTTAAACACCTCTCCTTAGAATTTTGTGTTAAGGAACAATATAATATTTCTATACAAAGCAACATATCGGCTAACATTTCTAACCTCATGCCGAACCATGATCCATAAAATAGTCTAAAGACTCAGAAACAACGCATATACACTGCTTACTGTAAAACACCGAAAACAATTGTGCTGTATGTTTTTTACAGTACGGTATAGTTTATTATGGAATAGGTTGCCAAAACCAATCCGTAACTGTGACAATATCATGAATTTCAAAAGACTAATAACCCTTTTAATTGACACTAGAGATCTACACCATCTATTCCCTGAACATTCATCCACCAATGGGGCACTTTGTTATGAACCGCCTAATATCTAGACCGATCATGAAGATAACAAACTCTCATTATCATTAATATGAATATAACCAATTGACAGACCACATGTTTTACCCTCTCCCATAATTCATTGACTATTAGTTGTAAACTTATGCTCCTACTCCTCACTTTCAGATTCCGGATCTTCCCAATGAATAAAATTATATGATTCTTTTAAGTGTCATATCCTTTTTTCTATTACTGGTAGACAGACGACTCATTAATCTTATGGATGCAGATCAACTATGACCAATCATAAGATGCTCATACTGTCCTTAATTCTTGTGAGTCGCTCAATGTTTTATTTTCTTACTCCAAAACGTTTACAATTCTGAACTCTTGCATACTCTTTGATTTGTTATTTATCCTTACCATCTATAAACCACATATAATCTGATATGTGTTGTTGAACTTGTTCTTTTACTTATCTTCATAGTAGTGTGATATACTAAATGGGTATCTAGCTCACATTAGAGAAGATTTAACCATCTGATTTGATTGTAACACTGAACTATGAGGGACAGTGTATTTCAACGAGGAGCTTAGATTAAAGCAATATTCATACACAAAACTAACATAAAAGAGCCTGACATCACAAAAAGAGGGATGGTGGGGAAGCAACTTCCATCCACCCATGTTTGTAGGGCAGAACATTCAGTTAAATCACGGATCGTCATGGTCACGTGGAATTTCGCGAATCAATAGTATTGATGCTAATTTATTATGCCGAATTCCTCTTTAAAGCGTGTTTGTGACGTTGAACTGGTTTCACTTCCTACCGAGTAGTCTCATTGCAAACAAAACTAGACAATTCACTAAAGACGACGTGTGCTCATGACCCTATAAAATCAATAACTTTAAAAATTAGCTAAAATAGTTTCGAAAAAAAGAGAGATAGCCATTTGTGTATCAGAATACTGCATTCACTACTATATTTTAGAACTTCACATAATCCGATACTTTCAGCTTCTACAAGTTGCACATCGCAACACAACCTCCATAAAGCGCGTCAACTATCATACCGACAATACGGATCTTACTAATATTATTTGCATTCACGTGTGAGAAGTATTATACGACCACATAATCTATAAAATCTTACGTGGAGGTCACGTAATTTTCTATTCTGTTTTACTTTATCGTGACGATTAGCAATATGATGTTTGCAGCTTCTGAAGGACACATTTTGGCTGGGAATAGAATAATATACCTTATGTGAATAGGGATAAGTTACACAGAATTTTCAAGCCTGTAAAGCTGAACCATGCCTTTCAGTTGATCCTGTATGGCTTGGAATCTGTTGTTGAGAGTTATCTTGAGTTCGTTTAGTTTGTCAGTATCTCGAAGGAAGGCTCTATTGAACCTTTGTAATACTGTTCCCCATGTTGTTCAGTGCTTCCTTAGCTTCAGTTTTATCTTGCCAACCATCAGGTGGTGATCTGAATCTATATCAGCTCATCATCTGGTTCTCACTTTATCTAATGTCCTCCTGATACTTTTATTGATATAAATATGATCTATCTGGTTCTCTGTGGTGTGATGCAGCGAGACCCATGTAGCTTTCTGTATGCGTTTGTGTTAATATTGTGCCGCCGATAACTAATTTGTTGAATGCACATAGCTTTGAGTATCTCTCTCCATTGCAGTAGAAAAAAATTTTTTACACATGAACATCGACTTCAAATTTCCACAGTTGGGTTCCCATCAGCCGAAAAAGAAATTTAATAATAACTCTCGCCACGAGAATACGATGAATCTGTAGCCCCGAGGTCGTAGAGGAAGAATTGAGTTTTTTAAGAGATACTTATCAAAAACGGATATCCTTCTATATTCATTGATAAGAACATGAAACCAAAAATGCCAAAACCACAAACAATTGCAGTAGAAAAGAAAATTTAATACATGAACATCGACTTCAAAGGCGATAGAGCCGCATATATCTTGAAGAGGAGAATTTCTGATTCTTTGAAAAAACATTCTTCGCAGCAACATTGCGAATATTATTCTCCAGCCGATCACTATTCACCAATAATCTGAAAGATAAATTATCGCATCTGACCAACTCAATGTGCATTTACCAATTAACCTGCTCTTGTGGAGCTAGGTATGTAGGTCGTTCAACCCGTACTTTATCCAAAAGAATTCAATAACATTGTCCGGCGTGGCTAAGAAGAGGAGGCAGCGGCTCAATAAGAAGTTCTATAATCGAACACCTTGTGAACACAGGTCACTCAATCAAGACAGACTCTGCGTTCAAAGTCATCTACAAGGTAAGTAGAAGCCTTCCTACGACAATTAGACTGCATCTTCTTTGCATTGCCGAGGCAATAGCCATACATTTTGAAAAACCAGAATTATGTGTACAAAATAAACTGGTACAATCTCTTCTTTTACCATGGTCTTAATGTATTAAAAAAATTTTTTCTCTTTCTTCATACTCTTGTTCTTTCACAGCCACCTGCTCCACCTTCCATCTTCCCTTCAAATCTTGTACCCCAACCGGTTTGTTTTTATTTCCACGATCATTCCGATTACATTTCATCTCTGTTTCAACATTTTATGTTATTTTATCATGCTGAGCTACCCTTACCCGATGAATATCGAAGCCATTAATTATCAAACTTTCCTTGTTTTTTAAAAATTTTTTTAATAATACCTTTGTTTATTTAACCTCACTGTCACCATGTATAACATAAGTTTATTATCAGTATTACCATCACCCTGTAAAAATAAGTATATATTTGCGATTGTACAGCTTTGAAAATGAATTCGCCGAAAAGAGAACTCTTCGCTGAACTAATTTTTCTTTCTTATTTAATGTCATAATGGGTGTATTCCGTTTATTAAAAAATTCCAAGGACCCTTCAACAGTAAAGGAACTTAATGAGTTTCTGCGTTTTTCTGTCAAACTTGCGGAAGTGAATGCGAAGATTACCTTTCTTAACGATTGCGTTAAAATGCACAAATATCCTAAATACTACTGGAAAATTCTTCGAAGAAACACCTGAATTCACGTAGATGTGAGTTGTTGATTGAATTTTTATTTTCTTATTTTCTTCCGACTTGACGTTTTAAACACTAAATTACACTATAATCCGTTTTAAATACATCAGATATAATAAATGATAAGTTGAAAATCAAATACGTAAAAATCTTGGGAATGAACTTATAAAACCAGAAATTTTGATTGACATCAACCTATATATGTCATCCGAAAATAGATGCCTCAACAGATTTTGCTTTTCTGTGACTTTTATGAGCAGAAAAATAAACAGGAGGTAAATATCTATACAAGATTTAGATAGAAATTATTATGACTTACCAAATACAATGCTAGGGCTTGGAATAGGCACTGAATAGTAAGAATCATTAAGTGCCACAGGCACTGTTTCGAGCCACTAAAAATCATCAGAAATATTATAATTAAAATGAGAGGTTTCAATATTGCTATTTGTAATTGTTATACTCCGCACATAAACAAGATAAAACCAAAAGCTTGTAGAATGCCTTTGACCATTTCTGAATTTCAGGATAACTTTTCAATCGATTTAGTGATTATAATAAGATGATTAAAATGATTAAAATGTTTTTGTTATAACTTTTCAATCGTACACTGAGTGAATAAACATATTGCTTTAAGTGACACAGATAATCAATATGTGGGTTGTAAACACTTGAAATTTGGTATAAATTTTCCCAAACAAGTATATTTTGAGCCGATATTAGTTCTGAATATTAGTCTTCATTTAACAGCTTTACGGATATTAACTGCTCTTAGAATTGAAATCAAAAAGAGAGATCAATCTATTATGTCTAACACGCTACAGTTACCAATGTAATCAACATACATATGCGATAGATTAACGAGAAATCATAGTTTTATTTGGTTCTGATTAGAAATTTATTCTTCTTTTGCACAATTAGCAGCGAATTCTCACTGATTAGTTAATACCAACGAAGAACTAGACACAAGTGTACATCGGGATCAAATTACTACACCTCATGTCAGCTCATGAACTGATTTCATGTCTTGTCTAGCTTACTAGTTTTCTGGAAACTACATTAAGTGGTGATCGGACGAGAACCGGTGCTTTCAACATGGTATGGTCGCCGGCACAAATGATAGCAACAAAGACATTAAAGATCAGTTCTACGAGCGGCTGCAGTCAGTCATTGAGGAATGCCCAAGAAAGGACTTAACTATTCTGATGGGAGATCTAAATGCCAAAGTCGGAATAGACAACACTGGATATGAAGATATTATGGGACGACATGGACTGGGAGGAAGAAACGAAAATGGAGAAAGATTTGCAAATCTATGTGCATTCAACAAATTGGTCATAGGAGGCACAATATTTCCACACAAGCGTATACACAAGGCTACATGGATCTCACCGGACCACACTACAGAGAACCAAATAGATCATATTTGCATCAACAAAAAATTCCGAAGGACAATCGAAGATGTGAGAACCAGGAGAGGCGTTGACGTAGCTTCAGATCACCACCTAGTTGTGGCCAATTTAAAACTGAAGCTAAAAAAGAACTGGACAAGTGGACAAACAGCACTACAAAGGTTCAATACAGCCTTCCTTCGAGATACTGACAGACTCAATGCATTCAAGATAGCTCTCAACAACAGGTTCCAAGCCTTACAAAATCTACTGAAAGAAGAAGGAACTAGTATGGAGGACAACTGGAAAGGCATCAAGGAAGCATTAACTTCAACGTGTCAAGAGGTTCTGGGTCTAAAGAAATACCATCATAAGGAATGGATCTCTACAGAAACACTGAACAAGATCAAAGAAAGGAAGAACAAGAAGGCAGCAATAAACAACAGCCGAACACGAGCAGAGAAAGTCCAAGCACAAGCTGAATACATAGAAGTAAGCAAGCAAGTGAAGAGGAGCATTAGAGCCGACAAGAAGAAATACGTGGAAGAACTACAAACGACGGCAGAAAAAGCTGCTAGAGAAGGAAATATGAAACAGCTTCACGATACAACGAAGAAACTAGCAGGGAAATACAGTAAACCAGAGAGGCCGGTCAAAGACAAAGAAGGCAAGCCAATCACCGAAATTCAACAACAGCGGAACAGATGGGTAGAATACTTCGAGGAACTCCTGAATAGGTCGGCTCCAATGAATCCACCGGACATCGAAGCGGCATACACAGATCTTCCCATAGACGTCAACCCACCAACGAAGGAAGAAATCAGAATGGCCGTCAGACAAATCAAGAACGGGAAAGCAGCGGGTCCGGACAACATACCAGCTGAAGCACTGAAATCAGACATCGAAGCAACCACAAGCATGCTTTACCTTCTATTCAAAAAGATTTGGGAGGAAGAACGAGTGACGATGGACTGGAAAGAAGGGCATCTCGTCAAGATTCAAAAAAAAGGAGATCTGAGCAAATGTGAAAAATATAGAGGCATTACACTGCTGTCAATACCAGGGAAGGTCTTCAACAGAGTGTTGCTGAACCGGATGAAAGATGCAGTAGATGCCCTACTTCGAGATCAACAAACCGGATTCCGTAAGGATCGGTCGTGCACAGACCAAATTGCAACACTACGAACCATCGTCGAACAATCAGTTGAGTGGAACTCATCACTATACATCAACTTCATTGATTATGAAAAAGCATTCGACAGTGTAGATAGGAGGACATTATGGAAACTTCTTCGACAACACGGAGTTCCTGAGAAGATTGTCAGCATTATCCGGAACTCGTACGACGGACTACAGTGCAAAGTCGTGCATGGAGGACAGCTGACAGATGCATTCCAAGTAAGGACCGGACTCAGACAAGGCTGTTTACTCTCTCCCTTCCTCTTTCTTCTAGTGGTCGACTGGATTATGAAGACCTCGACATCTGAAGGAAAACACGGAATACAATGGACAGCTCAGAATCAATTAGACGATTTGGACTTCGCAGATGACCTAGCCCTCCTATCACGTACACACGAACAGATGCAGATGAAGACAGCCAATGTAGCAGCAGTCTCTGCATCAGTAGGCCTCAGCATACACAGGGAAAACCAAAGTCCTCAAATTCAAGGCGGAAAACAACAATCCAATCACTCTTGATGGCGAAAGTCTGGAAAATGTAGAGTCTTTCACATACCTAGGAAGCATCATCGACGAACAAGGAGGTTCAGATGCAGACATAAAGGCAAGGATTGGCAAAGCAAGGACAGCATTCCTACAGTTAATGAACATATGGAACTCAAAACAACTTTCAACCAATGTCAAAGTGAGAATCTTCAATGCCAACGTCAAGGCAGTTCTACTGTATGGAGCTGAAACTTGGAGAACTACAACAACCACAATCAAGAAAGTACAAGTATTTATAAATAGCTGTCTACGCAAGATACTCAACATCCATTGGCCGGATACCATCAGCAATAGCCTTCTGTGGGAGAGAACAAACCAACTTCCAGCTGAAGAAGAAATTAGGAAAAGACGATGGAAATGGATAGGACATACATTACGCAAATCGTCAAACTGCATCACGAGGCAAGCGCTAACTTGGAATCTTGAAGGGAAGCGAGAAAGAGGAAGGCCAAAGAACACATTGCGTCGGATAATAGAAGCAAATATGAAAGCAATGAATTACAACTGGACGGAGCTTGGAAGAATTGCCCAGGAAAGGTTTGGTTAGAGAATGCTAGTGAGCGGCCTATGCTCCTTCACGAGGAGTAACAGGCGTAAGTAAGTAAGTTATTGTTCCGATGCTAGATTTGTTTATAAGATCTGATCGATTCACAAACCATTCAAACATTTTACTTATCTGTTACACTGCTCTTGAGATTAAGTGATTGATTGCACTCTTTTTTCTTGACTGGTCTCTCTATTTTGCCTTATATCCCTCCTGGCATCCCCGTTGTGACGTATAATTAGTGACGTTTTTTGCTGCCTTATTCGCAGTCATCCACATGGTTCCGCTTATCAGTTTTGATGTTTCTGTTTACTCTATTATTTTCTTCCGTGTATTCGACAAGTGCCTTAGCTTTTCTGCCATTTTTTGGCTGTTGTTGGCTTCAGTTTTCGTGCTTTCCCTCTCTCAAAGCCTGGCAAGTGTATAAACAGGAATCCAGTCAGCATCCTGGTGCTTCTCGCAGCTCAACACATCCGAGCATTATTGAAGTAATCGCTACATTAATGTAGTTCCAATTTTTTACCATAGTGGATTCCTCTTTTCCTAGATCTTGTAAAGCCTGGAGCTAGTTACTGAGATCCATTTAGAATTCGTTGAGTTTATCAGCATCTAGAAGGAACGCTGTCTTGAACCTTTGTAATGCTATTTGTTCAGTTGTTCAGTACTCCTCCAGTTTGAGCTTCATCCTGGCTACCATCAGGTGGTAATCAGCAGCTATAGCAGCCTAAAATGTTATCGATGCTGATGTAGTCAGCATGGTTCTTCGAAGTGTAGATCGGTGAAACCCATTTAGTTTTGTGTTCGCATTTGTGAGGGTCGACGATGTACTTATGACTATGCTGAGGGAAACCTATTAACATGCAGGTCTCTAACCCTTCTCATCCCTTCGTCCAAGCTATGTAGTCCCTTGACCTACTCACACACGATGTGTTCCATTCGATCATAAGATTTAGGTATCCCATTAAGTTTGTCAGACATTTCTCTAGGTGTTTTTCCCACGACTGACTACAGCCTCTTACAAAACTGATCTTTATTGTCTCCCCTTCCAAAATTAGTTTGAACAATATACTATATGACATCCATTTTAATCCATTACTTAATTTTATAGCACTCTTTTATGATCATGGAGCCATGAGATTTTCACCCTACAGACGGTTTTCCAATTGTTTTTATAGAATTATTTAGAATTATTTTATGCTAAAGACAATTTCTTTATGACCACAATACAATAGCAACTGTTCCGAAGGTAATATTTTCTGTCTAACTTAATCCCAATGGATTCCACTTATTCAGAGCACCTCTAGGTCGTATCTTTACATTTCAACAGCTAAATGAATGTTATATCCAGTTTCCCATATTGTGTGAACATTCTATGCACCTATATATATTGTCAATTTCATTATCAGAATTGAAATGGGCCTCATGATTTCCGAGGTGTAAAAGCTATTGTAAATGAAGACTCTTCAAATTCCAGTGCCGAGCTTATAACGTCTATGTGATTTTTCCCGGTCTTTGTTTTATAGCAAGGTTTGTTCCACTGGGTGGTGTTGCTGCAGTGAACGAGAACACCAATGGGGACAAGCAAATGTAATTTAACTCAACATTACAAAATATCTTGGTAAAATCTGAGAACTATACAGCAACGATTCATTTTCAAATATCCGTCAACTGTCTCAGACCTGATTGTTCCATTCTTTGTTCTCGTTCTCTTCTCCTTTATGTTCCAAACCTTCTACCAGGCATTTCACTTTCAATTAGTGATACGTATCACCTATATCTGTCAACATCAGTAGTACACACTATATTGCTAGCTTCTTGCCTTTTTTTGACTCTGACGAGGACCGGTGAGTTGTTTGACATTCAGTGAATTAACTGCCGTATGATTTGCTTAAGCCTCAGTAACATTTCACTGGCCCCAGATAAGGTTGAAGCGGAGTCGAAAGTGCCGTTATTCGAGACAGTTGAGATACTCTGAATTTTTGTGGTCTAAAATTATTCAGAAAATTCATAACAATCAACGCCGTAAACAATCTTCGGCCAGTATTAGAGTAGTTTTCATATATTTAATAAGTTGTAGCATGGTGTTGAGTGGAGAATGTCTATGAACACCGTTACAAAGAAACTCGTTCCAAATGACTCCATAAAATCCCCGAGAAGCCAAATATCAGAAGGCAATTAATGGACCAAATCGAGATATATTCGCTGGCGATCTCGTGGCATTGAAAGGATACCGAGATCGTGCCAGGATAGAAGCTTGGTTACAGAACGTAAACGAATTCGCGCGAAGTTACAATCTAAGTGTGAGAATGAGAATGGGAGCACAATATAGCCGTCATTAGCACAGTCAAACAAAATCACATTAAAACAAACACTGGTACAGTTGGTTACAATAATAATTGTTTTTATTAAACCAGTTGTGTTCTCGTGATAAACGTGAGTCACTACAAAGTCTTGTCTTAGGTGTTTCTCTACTATAGAACAGTAAAAAATATTTTGCATCGTATCGACAGGAAGCCGCGAAATCATTTTATGAAATTTAGCTAAAATTCTTTTGATAAAGAGTGAATACACTGAATTCATATTTCTTAGAATTTAGATGGCAAATGAGAGAACTAATTATCTGCAACGCCATAGATACCGTGACTATAAGTTCAAAGATTGCTCAAAATCCAATTTAAAACAAACAAAAACGAGGTATTTAATTAAAAATAACTTTCTTGTATCTTATCCATAGCCATGTGATACGTAGTAGCTCAAGTAAAATATTGTGAATTGAAGGGCGGTGATTGTGATAGCAGGCGTTCGTAGAGGGTTGGGCAATGTACTTATAGTTTCGATTCCGACATTGTCATTATCTGAGGCTTGTGTTACCGCTGATTGTTGTTTTCTGCTTTCCTTAAAATGTAAGTGCACTTTTGGTGCCTGATCTGTTTCCTACTGAACTTTTATTCTTCTCCCCACCTCTCCTCATGCTATTCGGCATCCTCCCCTAGTGTACTGTATCCTCTGGTTAGACGCAAACTGCTACACGTTTTAGGGATTGTTTGAACTGACTGGATGATAATTCAACTTTTCAACCTGAGTGGTCCTAGTTTATCTCACTGAGGCTCAACCTACACTATGATTGTTTTTTTCCTCGACATTTTGCGTACGATATTGTCAAACAACATGCCTAACAACATCAGAGAAATCGCTAGAATCTAACAGACACTCTTCTCGTTGGCAACTCACTTCGTAAGTGGTCAAACCGCATGCCTGCTCTTCATAACTGTTTGACGTGACATTGATATCAATCACTACATTCATATCTCAGATGCAAATTATCATAACATGAGAGAATGTCTATTAGAATTTCAATGAACTGTACATATGACAGCTAGTAGCCGCATACTACTACCTCTCATTTTTTCCCCAGCTAGCCGTGAATTTAGGCAAGCTTATTCGATGTATCAGTCGTTTTCCGAATCTACTATAAGTGATACTCTAAAGATCATTCTGAAAGTACATGACAGTGGTGTAAACCTATCACTCAAAAAAGATCAACCTGGCAATGAAATTTTCAAGTCATCACATGATTCAGTTGTACTTTATCATTTGGTGATCGTTGTTTGAATGAATAAAGTCTAGATTATTTCCTCAAGATCGGTAAAACTTGGTACCTTTACTAATCTAAGAATTTTTTCGAGTAGTTGTATCATTGCTTGCTAGGGTATTATTTTCTACTTCACGATTAGGTTTTCCATTTTATTCATTTGTATTTTTAACCATATTAATTATTCGCTTCAAATCGCTCTTGTCTGCGCTTCTGTGTTCCAGTTTCAAGTAAGCGACGAGAAAATACTAGAGACTAATGGAAGCTGTTGCTAACTATCCATTTACTCCTACTGAACCTGACGAACTTGGGTTTGAAAAAGGTAGTACTTTATATATTATTGATATGGAAGAGGATCCGAACTGGTATAAGGCCCGACAAGGGAACCAAGAAGGCATGGTACCTGCAAACTATATTTCTTTGTATCCTCATCCATGGTACATACCCAGATGTAGTCGGCGAGAGGCAGAGGCCAGACTTTTAGAAACTGATCCGGATACGAATCGGGACATACAACCTGATGGAGCATTTATTTTACGGCAAAGCGAAAATGATCCTGGTCAGTTCAGTATCTCGGTCAAGTAAGTTAACGATATATATATATATATATATATATATATATATTACTGTTCGTTTTGTTGACTTCTAGCAAGTCATCGGGAAATCGTTCTTAAGCTATGGGACAGCTAACTTCATAGGTGCTTTGCAAGACGTTTGTTCAAAATTGCTCTTTTCTCTGCGATATAAAAGTTATTATATTTAGATCTTATGCTTGTTCATCCCATCCTTTCTTTTTTAGTCAGCGACTATCCAATGATTAAGTTTTTGATTCGAACTCCGGGAAACGAGTTAGTATTACTAGCCCTCACACTCAATGCAAAGTACGTAAATATGTACCTAGCCAGTTAGTTAATAAAAAAGCGTTTTGTTATTTTGGTCTTGTGTTTCAGAGTATAACAGTCTAAACTGTTCCACTACTACACAGACCTGTGTTCTGTTTACTGGTAGTTTGTCAAATCGAAATTTCCAAAACAGGTTAAAAAGAATCACGATCTAGATTTCGACATAACTACTATATTTATTAAAGTTTATATATCATAGCTCAATAAGGCATTCAACGGTACTTTGCATCGTGTTTATTCAAAATATTTAATATATTTCATTGTTATGTACCTTACAGAGAGGGTTCATCGGTTTTGCATTTCCGTATATTTTTCGATCCAAGTGGTAAGTATTACATCTGGACGAATAAATTCGACTCAATCAATGCCCTAATCGATTATCATCGTCATCAAACAATATACGGGGTAAAAGCACTCCTACTACGTGATTGTGTTTCAAGTAATGTAAGTTATGTTGGGCATAATTTCTTATTCATTGGAACCTGTTCTTGTATATTTACTATTATATACATGTACGCAAGTCCATCTTGGTTCATTTTCCAGCACTTTTGATTCTCTTACTCCACACTAGTGCCCTTAAAAGTAGTAATAAATTCAGTTAGTCAGTAACAACGTAGAACTTCGTACGTACGTACATCAGTTCGAGTTGTCATACCATATTAGCACAGAGATACAATTGTCTATTCAAATCCCATAGTGGTAGAGGTAGTAAAAGTATAAGCAGTAATCGGAAAGATTAGGGTTTGAAGATGTTATTTAAAGAGTATAATCCAGTGAAATAAATTTCGTAAGATTAAAAGAAGAAAGGGACATGAAGGATTCAGAAGATTAGAATTTGGGAGAACACAAAGAATGGATGCACCTGCGCCATTGCAAGCGATTTCGAACCATGTCATTCAAATTGTCTAGCCATTGGTTGCTATCATCTCGCGGATCCCAACCAGGTAGTCTACACCTACCAACATGACTCAGTCCACTTGTCAGTGACTTCATGTATTTGTGCCATGTTTTGGTCTGGCCGCCCCTAGCTTTCTTCCAACCTACTTCTACACAAAACATCACACGTCGATGCAGTCGGTGGTTGGGCTTACGTAAACACGTCCCAGCCGTTCTAACTGATGGAGATTCACTACTTCATCAATTGATTTTCCATCCTTACCTAGTACCAGTTTCCTAACAGCTGCATTGCTTACTCGATGGTCCCAGGACATACAAGCAATTCTTCGAAGACAGCCTACGAGTATCCTCTACTCTTACGTAGATTGCTTTCATATCACGGTACTATGCCGCTATCGAACTAATTCTAGGGTTTATAAATTGGTTTAGTATGGAGGCTGCTAGGACGACGTTTGTAAGACATGTTTAGTTTATCAAATCAAGTGTTTTGAAAAGGTTACACCATTTATCATTACTATCTCTAAACCAGTTTTTAAGGATTTCTGAATTACTTGTCACCAAAATCAACCAACCCTGTCAAAGAACTAGCGAAACACATGAAGTTTTTGACAGTTTCCGGTTTCATTAGAAAAGGTGAATGAAAACTTTGGTTCCCACTAACCTCAGATTGGTACTTTGCGTTTTGAAGGTTCAAAAAGCATAACTTACCTGAACTGAACGCCAACTGATTTAGTGCAATGTGATTTGCTTGTGTATCATTGTTCAGTAAGACAATACCATCCGAATGCAGACAAGACACCTAAAATTCGTAGGTCTGTGGCGTATGCTACTTATGTTTAGAGATATGAAGAGTATATAACACTAATCAGAAGTGGGATGCTTGTCAAAATAATTCGGATGGGCAGGTAGGTCGACATTGCTACGGAGGTCAGCGCACCGGCGAACTTGACATTTTAACATGGAGCGTAGCACAGACTTTAGCAAAGAAGAAAGTGGCACGGCGAGCAGAACAACCGAATGAGCGACCGTTTTAAAACGAGACGAGTGTGGTTTATGCTATTTATGTTGACAGATATAAGTAGCATATAACACCAGTCAGAAGTTGAATGACTCAGGAGAAGGCTGAGAAGAGAGCGGGAATGAAAACAGAGTAATTGTAATACAAACAGAAATGAAGGAACGATGATGTTTGTAAGAGACAATTGATGGAAGATGTGCAGATGGAGTATTTAATGTATGGTTTTCATGTTTTACGAAGACACTAATTTTCCATTAAATAATGAATTGGTCTTTCCCACGTGAGTGTTCGTTCACTTCAGATCTACACAATTATATGCATCACTCAGAGGTGCCTTCAGTATGTAATCGGCAAAATAACGCAGTCCTACCTAACCTCACTATTCAATTAGAACTATGGGGATTACTGATTGTATCCTTCCACTTTGGGCTTCCGTTTATCTGTAGTCTGTCATTTTCTTCACCGCTGTGTTAGTTGAAGCATTTCTCCATAAAAACAACCGGTGATTACATGTGAATAGAGCATCAACTAGTTAGAATAAAGATCACTCCGCGTTCTTAAAAAACGATACCATCAGTCAAATTAGTGCCCGTATCCATACTAACTTTTTGTTTGTTAAAACATATTCATTCTTGCCCTTATACTCAGTTGCTACTCGTAACTATCCTTCCCGAAATTCTTTCGATCATTTGAAACTAAGTAACTGAATAATTTTTCTGATTCACTTTCTGATCCTATTTTTATTTGTTGTAAGAATTATCAGTAGCCGCATCAACTGTCGAAAGTTTCTGCTACATAATTTATCACTTCAAAACTAAATTCTCACCAGTAGCATCTTTCAGGAATGATACAGTGATTGAACACATTTTCGTTAAAACATAACCGGCAATGTTTCCTTTACGAGAAAAAGAGATCGTCAATATATCAGTAATGTAAAGGAAGATTTATAAAAACCATCATTTGTAAAGTATTGTTATGATCAACACTATGTATATGTGCTTTCTAAGACTGCTTATAACGTAGTGCGATTTAACAAATTCAAATTGTTTGTGTAGTCACAACAGGGTAATGTAATTCATTTATAATGTTCCGGTTTGTGTACTTAGCTTTGAGCCACATGTTTCTGATGTATGGGATAATTGTACTATCCAGCTCCCCAAAACGAAGTACATATAGTGGGGTTCGAACCTGCTACTTATTGTACAATCATAACTGACTAAGCTTCATTATTGTTATCTTTAAGTGTTATAAATAATAATACCCCTAGTGATAAGAGGTAGTCGATAGGAAATCTTAGGATTGAGTTTCGTACCAATTGATAGATGTTAAATGGAGTTATATACAGTATTTGAATAGGCGATCCTCTCTGTGCAGTCCGAACTTGTGTCAACAATTGTTACAGTTGAAAATACCTTAAATTGATGTGTAAGACCCCATTATCACATACGACTAATTAAAACTAAATAGCGACTGACTACTGTAAATACTGTATGTAGTCTTCCGAGCTTCAAACTTTGGCGCTATAATCCGATGATGAAGCATTGCTACAACTGTTTTAATTAGGTAAGCAAAATGGCATATGGCATGGGATGTGGAGTTATGCTTTATCACCAAACCGCATGTCCTAACAGATGCCAGTAACTCATCAAATCAATTTGATAATATTAAGATAGGTAATAATCTACAAAGGTAAGTGAAGAAAAATAAATAAAGCTTTTAAGGAGATTGAATTTCAGTCATATGTTTAACTTTGGTCAAAAACCTATTTAAGTCCTAAGAGCACTGGAAAACTGGCTCACCACATAATGACACTCGTTAACAGCGCTTGTGGAAACCCTGCTAAAAATAGAAATTATGGTCTTCAGACATCTTAGCCACCAACTAACGTTCAGATTATAGAGTTGGTTATTGAATTTTTGCAGTTGTGACTTCAGTGAATTCGCGAAATCGCGCGATAATCCATCACCACCACAAACCAAACATAGTGCCCTCAGGCCTCACGCTGCAGTTTGTGAGCAGTTTATTTGGATCTAAAAACATAAAAAATATTTTATTCTAATGAATCTTTTGTTTTTGTTACTTCCAAGTGTGCGAAGTGAAGTGTACACATAAAATATTATTGTAGTAAACGAGAACACAAGTGGAGACAATCGAATGTATTTGAACACAACATTACAGAACATCTTAGTGAAATCTGAAAACCATACAGTAAATACTTGACTTGCGAAATGTCAGTCAATTGCCTCAAACTTGACTGTTTCTTTTGCAAAAGTCAGTCAATCGTCTCAGACTGTTCCTTTATTCCCACAGCAATCATTCTCTGTTCTCGTTCTCTTTTATTCGACCTTCTGCCTTCGGGTATTACACATACTACTTATATCTATCGACATCAGTAGCACACACCACAAAATCTGTTAACTTTCGGTTTTCGGCCTGTAACATTAAGATTCATTTCTATAAACATTTAAACAATGAACCCTTAAATTTGGACTATTATATGCAATCCGGTTTCTCAACTATAGTCACGAATCTAGCTCTTCAAATTTATTTCATTCGTGTAGTAATTTGTCATCAATTATTTATGTGGAAACCTTTACTATTTATTTAAAGTCTATTGGTATTATTAACTAATATTCACCTAGTTCAGTTGTAAATCCAAGTGTTTTCCGTTCCGTTGTTTTAGATTTTTCGATTTTGATCGTAATTGTAGGAATATGTGTATGAGACTTCTGAGAGTTGACTTAGAACATACTGGATCAGTTCTTTATACCAACTGATTGTATGCCCACCATTTCCTACGTAACCGTATCATTAAATTCTTGTTTATAACATTTCGTAATTATATTACTTAAGTTGGTACCTAATGAACAGGTTTGAAACGCGAATATGAAACAATCCTAGTGCTTACAAAGGATATTAAAGATTATACCGACTAGATTACCTCTATATTTAATCTGGACACTTCATACTTAGCTTTTAAACCGGTCATACTTTCTTTATTTTTTTTGCTGTATCGCTTCTTATGAGTTTCCTACGTCAAAAGAAAACCCCATATGATTTATTATTTAGTGGTCTGTTTGTAATTTTCAGACTTTTGGTTCAGTTGGTTCCGGTCCGAATGTGGTTTTTAATAACCCTAGCGTTCACACAAATGCTTCTAACAAGGGTTCCCAACCACAGGCTACCGTTGGTTCACATTTACATACTAAAGAGCACCCTGCTCAAATGAATGTGGATTTACCTCCTGGAGTGGTATTAACAAATTTATCGGGGCGACAGTGTGTAGCCAAGTTTGACTTCAATGCTGAGTTTCAAGAGGAAATGTCATTTCGTCAGGGAGATCGTCTTCGACTGCTTGGTGAAGAAGATGAGAATTGGTGGTTTGCTGAATTGATAACTCATTCTTCTAGTGGTCAACCAACTTCTCAAGGCTTAATTCCTGCTAATTATGTCAAACTCTTACCAAATAATACGTCCAATCCCACAATTTCTAATATGCGTAGTAATCCTTCTAAAGTTCCACAACCCTCTGCTCAGATTGCTCGTGCTACTTAACCTCCTTTGTATAAGTATAGTTGCAACGCCAATATATGTACACTACTTTAATATATTTGATGAACCAATTTGTCTAATTTCTACAGCTTGTGTTTATTTTTATCGTTTTCTGCTTTTGTGGATGAACTTTCATGTGATAACTATATGGTAAGTGATAGAAACTCATGCTCATCTCAGTGACTGATTCGAAGCTCAATTTGGATCTCATGTGAATTTTCTATTTACCGAAAGTTCATAATACGATCGGTTTTCTGTTAGCAAATTTCAGTTTAAATCTCAGAGTCATTTGAATGTTTTTTTTTAAAATGAAATAAATTGTACTACTGAAACTAACTGGTCATCTTATTACCCTTAAGTTTCGTGATTTGTATTTTTTTTTTCAGAATCGAAGCGTTGCTTTGGTTTTGTTTTTCACTGTATTTTTAAATGAAATATTAGTTTCTCTGACTGATCTACGTTTGCGAATATTTATGTATGTGGGCTAAAATGTTTCCGATGTATATATTTGGTTTTAGGTTATGTCATTGTTTAGTGCATAATTATCCGTGTATATTGCTATTATCAACATACGCACATTCTCTGTAGAAATTACTTTCTATAATAGGCCAATAAATAGTAGTTGTATATAAAACACGCAAAGTTTCTTCAGCAAGTTCACGTCTTTGTTTCGTTGTATGACTACCTCTGTTGTATGGTTTTTTTATAGAATGTTAGAACTAAATTTCCTTTCAAATGGTCATGTTTTTTTGTTGAGATTTCGCCATAAGTTGAATAAACACGATCCCACAGGAATGTTACATGATTTTAATACTCAGTGCGAATCAACTAATTAAAATGTAGCAGTGACCGAGAAGAATTTGTCTCACTAAATATGAGAATAGAATGCATAGATAGTTCAGAATTAATTTGTAATCCAAGTTTTTGCTAAAATGTATTTAAGTGCTTCGCATGTTTGCACTAACTATTAAATCGAAAATATCATTCATAGATTAACTTAAATTGTATCAATCATAAAGTCGTACGAAGTAGTCGTTTAGTATTCAGTAAATATGAAATCTCAATTATCATAAAGGAAAATTACTGTGTCATTGAGGAAAAATTACAGACAGTTCAAGAAAGAAATTTCCATTTTCGACAATGTCATTTACTTAAATTACAAACGTATTCTTTGTTAACTTTTAATGTTCGCACCTTGTGTCAGACAGGAACACAGGCTTCTTTAGCAGGACACAAGAATCTCGCGTCATCTATGTATGCTACGTCTTCAAAACGCGTGTACAGAATCCAATTACGGTCATTCATTTGACTTCACCATGTCAGTATAAAGGACCGGAACGATATACTCTACATGTATCTGAAGACCCTACTGCTACTTCACGCGGCATCGTTAGTATAGTTCAAAAGCAGCACAGGCTTTCCTAGGATGAACGGGACAGTAAGAAATCGGGAAAATACGAATAAATGACGTTACCTGTTCGCTTTCTCCGCCTTCACTAGCGCTGATTGCAACTCGAACAAAGTTAAAAATGAACTTTATGGGAAGCTATCCAGCCTCTTTCAAAAAGCTGAACGCTCTGATGTAGTGTTATTGATAGGTTATTTTAATACTCAAGTTGGTAAACTAAACCCAAGCGAATGGCAGTTAGGCTGGTCTGACGGTGTTGCGACAGTTAATGTCGGCCGTGGACAACCGTATAGACCTATGAAGTCAACGGGCCTCTATTGTTACTACACCCATGTTTTTGACATTTTTTAAATCTTCCTCATACCCCGTAAGTGGATAATTATTTCTCAAACATTTTTTTCATCTTACGCAACTGTGTTTTTATGTTTGAAGTGATCTATTTATATTTTCGACCAATTATAAGGGGTAAGCGGCGTTAACCAATGAATTATCATTTAGACGTACGAGATAACATGACTAGTAAGAGTGACAATTTGTCGCAGAATTCGAAAAATTCCATTATTTTTTTAAAGCAAACTTTTCATTAGACGTTTAAAATACCACCATTTCTGTTGATCTTAGAGCAAGGGGATAGGTCGTAAATCGAACATATTTCACACGATTAAAGATGTTATTCTGTTTCTTGAAGTTAACTTTTATTAACATACGCCCTTTTTAATAGTCTCCTTTTTTGCTCGCGCCCTTATCTGTATGAACCATTACTTCGCTATTGAAAATCTGAAGTTGGTAGTGAGTTACATCAACATTAAAAATGAATTATATCAAGCTGTATATCAATAACTGGCATAGTTGGAAGTGCGATTTACCGACAAATAACTCATCGCAATGTTACCAAAAATGAGTTCTATCGGTCTATAGAATTTCCAAGCAAAAGAATGATTGTTCTACACGCAATCTTAAATTATTGAATATTATTCCTTAAAATAAGTTGTCTGGTTCCCTCTTCACAGTATTCACAAATAACTTATGTTTACCTGCAAAAATCTGCTACAATATCCACACAAATTTGACTTAGAGGATTAAGTCTCTAATTTTTGACTGAAAGAACTGTCCGTACAGATGGTTCTAAAAAGAGATTGATATGGAGTAACTTATTGCTGTTGTAAGCTATAATAAAATACAATGGAAGAGTTTGCTTTTCTAAGCACATGGGAGAAACATTTTGTGCATGAATATTTCGAATACATAGTGGTAAACGTATATTGGACTGTGTTCTTTTGGTTTTTGGATATCATTTACTGTTCAATCAGTGACTAAATTCTCAGATCACATTAATATTTTGCACCAACTTAGGACATAAAATTCTAGCTACACTGAACTTTCATCGATACTCCTTGAAGAAGGTTATGACTCGAAAGTTAATATATGAGTACTGATATTTTCTCAAATGCTTAATGATGGAAATGAAACAGGTAAAAAGGAGTTAGCTCAAAAAGTGTGATGCACTGTGGTACGTGTTGCGAAAAACTCAAGTTATTTCCAATTTAAATTACACGATTTACCATGTGTACGTTAGTAAAAACATAGCTATATACATGTATTGCATGAAGATGATTGATTATGTGGTCTGTCATAGTTTTACTTTTCTACGGCACAGAAAACAGTTATAGTTACCTTAACGAAGGAGTTTATTCCCGTGAAATCTTAGAACTACACTGGATAATTCTCAGAATGCTAAACGTTATCTTTCAGTCACTCCACTACATTCTCTGCAACACCACATCGTTTATTTGTAAAACTGTTTTTTTAAGTCGATTTATGAAGTTGGAGGTAAAGCTATACTAAGGACGACGCACTTACAACAGAACTAAAAGAACGATTTCGGCTAATTTATAGCTCATTACTAAATACAAGGAATGTTGGGATCAATATTTCAACATATATGTAAAGTTCCCATATAGGAGTGCAGAGAAAGTATTCGGTAAGTAGTTGCTACAGACGAGATACGTTTTGTTCTTTTCTGCCAGTAAGCACTAAATTGAAGTCAATAAAATTGACCATGGAGATTCAACATTGTTTGAACAAACTTACTTTCCATCTATGATGAGCACATTTATTTTTCCGTTGAGTCGTGATCCAGATGTATTCACTTTTTATTGTTCACGTCCATCATTGAAACGTAACTTTATGAATAGCATGTATATGAGGAACAAGGTTTAAAGAAAGGTATTATCCCTGTAAGTTTATTGAGAAAAATTTATAACAAGTTATGGATTTTAGTGTTTGTAAATAGTAATAAGAATACTTCTAAGAAAGTGTTTGTAGCCTGTACTGTTTTCACACAAGAAAAGAATGTCATAAACCAAGCTAAATGACATGACATCGCTCTTGAGGACATCCAAAGTAAACAAACGGAGAAAAATGAATATATCCCGTTTTTCGCAAGATAGCATAGGACAACAAACCTAGAAAATAATTCACTTGATGGAACAAAACACAGCGGAACAGTTGTTTTCAGAGAAATGATCTTGTGCCAATTCCAGATCGTTAGTACTACTACTATCACGAAGTGAATGAGTTATTCTTATGAAATCCAGATTTTAAACATGTGTTACTATCTAGACGTGAATTTGGAAAGTAAGTTTCACTCGAAAGAATAAATAGTAAAAAATAATAGTCATTTTAATTTGATAGTAAACAGTGAACACAATTTTCGTATGTGACTTCCAATCTAACAAATATACTTGAATTCATTTATTAGTTTTCATCCGTTGTGACATTTTTAATATTTGGATATCAGTGATTCCGATACTAACTATTCAGCGGCGTTTTTTCAAACTATAACTTATTTATAATGTGATAATTAGTCTATAAAAATAAATTCAGCACGTAAGTTCATTTCACTGAATTTTTCCTATCATATAATTACATATCTGTTCGTGCTTTTTCGCTGTCCTCCAAGCGAATCTGCGGTTAATAAAATTTAACTACATTGCGACTAGTCAGAAAAACCAAATGGTACTCAAATCTTTTCTAGGAATTAGACCCTTGTTGAAAAATCTAATATCAAGCCGCAATCACAATCCATGGAGAAAAATTGTTACATTTGGTCAAATATTGACATCACATTCGGCTCACAAACTCGTTTATAAATTCAGCATTTAAAAATAGATGAAATGGTCTTCAAAGATCTAGATTTTCAGGATCGAGACTAAATATGTATAACTTCTGATTTCCTACCGTAAACCATACGTATTCCAAATGTTTCATCAGCCAACTACAACTTTAAATTTCATGGTTATCAATATGTGAGGAGAGATTTCTTGTGAACTAAAACGAAGCTAAGTGATAGTTTTTAATCATTCAAACAAATAACTTGCTCGTAGTTCTTAAGTTCTCCAAATGATGAAAATCCACAAACGAATTAATGGGCATTTCTCCTCAGTAAGCTAATTTCAAGTGACTAATTATAGGCCTAAATCGATTGTTACATTTTCTCGTCATTACTATCATTAAAACAAAAAACTTGACAGATATTAAACGAAGAAAATAGATAATTTGGTTTATTGGATGGAGATAACTGTCAACTTCTTAAAATCTTATCCGTGATATTTCTCGATTAATCTAAGTAACGATGAGTAAATTAGGTCTACAGCATTTGTACTCCAGAAGTAGCCTAAATGATTATAATTTTCAATATAGTTCACAGAGATGATAGTTTTGTTAATCCTTTGTATAAGTAAATCAATGCTTTCGTTTGTACATAAATGATCATTTCCGCCATGATAAATGACTGTTGGAATGTTAAAGTTTTTCAGAGTGTATGAAGGAGGATCGTCTTGACCATAAATATGTCTATTCATGTACTGTCCGTAGTCAAATTTCTGTAGCAGATGACTGTCAATCATCTATAAAAAATATCCGGAAAAAAATTTCTCACTGTTTAATAAGTTAGTTCATGGTATTTAAGAAAATATTTATTAAATGGTTAAAGAAATATCGCTTCCCTATGTACCACAATATAAATAAGATACACTCCAAAGGCTAATATGATCCAATAGATTTTCTAAGGCTGATGTAATAAGGTATTTCTAATGAGTACGTGAGTATAACTATCACGAACGCATCTATCTTGGTTTTATATGTCTATTTATTGAACTAAACATCGATTGAGTTAAACAATCAAATACATAGAGGAAGAAGAATACTCTGCTTACTCCATACAAAAAAATCAAGTGAAAGCCATAGATTATATGCAAAATTGTTAAGACGAGTCATAACACATCGACCTTTACGAATCATTTACTGAAATGAATTCATTAAAGAAACACTATAATACTTACAAAACAACAAAGAATGAATGAGAATACCTTAGCTTGTAGTTACGACTGGAGACTAGTTATGATATTTAACATAAAATTTGAAGAAACAGAGTAGCGTAACTTTTGTAAAAATCTTTTTTTATAATTCCAGTTGAGTTGGTCTGATTTACTATCTTTCACTTCTAATTGCACTGTTCGAATTCGCAAAATTTTTTCTACCTATTACATCGCTTAGGCTACGTGATAAAAATTATTTTGTGTTTCCTCTATAGATATTTTCTTCGTCTCTGTCATAATACTTGGAACGTTTCCAAAAAAGTTTTCATATTGTGAATAGCTGCTGATAATCAAACAAAATATCCCATGGTTTGTACTCCGTTCACGTCCAAGAAGACACGCGATCTGTGACATACTCTCTTTAGTATTGTGTAAAACGAATAAATTTTGGGAGCGGTGAAAGACTCGCTACTCACACCAGATGTGGTCAACACATTGTAACGCTTCATCATGACATTAGAAGCTTGAGAAAGCTTAGGTCTTGATGACGTAGAAAACCACTTCCCTAAAGGATTTAAAACCTGCGGAGATATGACTTAATTCGTTTTCATTCTACCAAGTATATGATGATAAAAGAACCATACTCATAAATAAAATTCCAAATAATTTTATAATCGAAAGTCAAAAAGCATTTCAAACTGGGGTTGTAGTGATAAACTTGCGAAATACTTATGTATTTTGATCACCGTGTAATACGATCAGAATGACCTGACTTAGGTTCAATCCAATAAGAGCTCCTCACATACGAGTGAGCAACAAAATAGTGCAAATAAAATATAACTGGTTATAAGTTTTACAATGATTTACTCGTGTAAACTACCAAGTGGCAGAATGTGTTATGGTATTCAACTAAATTACGACTAACTAACAGAATGTGTGATTAGGTATGAGATAAATTAATATCTGACTTTTTTTAAATGACTGATTTGGGTAGGGTTCAAAATAGTACCAAATATATTTAAACGCAACTAATTAAAAGGAATTAGAGTACTTAACAAATGACAAGGGTTCTGATTTTTTTATAGGGAGTAGCGATAACTTCAGAAAAGAAAAAGTGGTCAATAAGAAGATAAGGGGATTTACGGAATATTGAGTAGCGAAATGTAAGTTGCGTTGTCGTAATATGTATGACATGATTAAAAAAGCAGTCCAAGGAATCCAATCACGTTCCAGACAAAGCTTAGCTATTTACAAAATGTTTAATCAGAATGATAAATGATCAGATAACTTCACTGACAAAAACAACAGATCATATCTTACCTACGGCATCTACCAGTTTGTCAGATGCTGTGTCACCTAAACCTCTAGCTGTGACTCGAATGAAGCAGACAGTTTGCCGCAAAAAAATATGACCATTAGGTCTTTTTATCGAACCCGATTTCAGTAGACCCGCCGATTCTACTCTCTTAATACAAGACTGTTAGAGCCAAGAATTTTCCTTTACATGATAGTGAACCATGTGAAAAATAATTTTCCATGTTTTCTACAATTCGGAATCTGAAATTGTTGAAGCAGTGTACCTCATTGAAAATCTGATGAAAACTTCAAAATCTCTCAACCTTTGCGCATTTGAATCCACACAGTTAAGGCTTCAAAATTCAGTACAACTAATTCATTGATTTTCATCCTGATGAAAAGCAAACATCAAAATTCGTATATGGACAACCTTAACGAATTGAACAAAATCCGTCCGTCATTAAACTCATCAACTAACATGATTGATTAAGAACGCTTGACTTTACCAGAATCTCGATGAATATATTCAAGTGTACTGTAAAGAGGTTGCTTTTTGCATCTAAGTCAATCTCCAAGTCTCAATTCCATTTGACAGTCTATCAGAGTCACCATTCTACATTGAGAATGAGAACGAACTAAAAGTACTCACCACTAGCGCGATGAAACCTGGATTGAACCTACGAGACGAGGAATTTACACTAATCTGAATTTCCATTAAGAAAGATCCTCCTAAATCGAACAACATAGTGATAGCCCTCATATGAGTATATTGAAATTCCTTTTGGTTTACAAATGAAACACAGTTTAAGTGAATAAAAATTGGGTAATTCGTTACAGCAATCCGAAATCAGCATAGAAAAGAATTTCAAGCAGGTGACAGCATTCGCTAAACTGATTGTAAAATATATTGGAAGAACGCCGATTGTAAACTACTTACACGGAATAATAAACACTTTGAATTTAAGGATTACCCTGGCATATAACTATAACAAAGGAATTGGAGTTTAATCTCTAAGTTCGAATTGGATGCCATCAGTACTGAAAACATCCTAAAAAGAAAATCTCTTTACAGAGGGATCTGTTAGGAATGGGATCAAGCGTAAGATTTAGTGAACAAGCTAATTTTAGTGGTGGTAACACTTTCTTTTTGTAATACTTATACATGGATTTCCCTTAATAGCTTATTGACTAATCGGCTTACAGCCAATAACAAATGATCTAAGTTTGAGCTATTAATCAATGTAAAGTTTATCTATTTAGAAATTAAAGTATTGAATCGATATGCAAATTTATTTCAACGCGAAGCAAGTCGTTATATTCCCGTTATTTTTCCCGTCTGTTGACCACGCCACATAACATCTGTTTCCTCTAAACGTACTGGAGGATTTATTCTTTTTTTTAAATATTTAACTTACTTGGCTAAAATGGACTAGATTTTTAGTCGATGTTCCTGCTGGAGAGTGAGCGATAATAAGTGGAAGACGTGTCTAAATTAAAAGTAACATAAAATCATCATGGTAAAGGGAGAAGAAACTAGAAAAGGTTTACAAATAAACACCGTTTCTAAACAAAGTACAGTTTTAAATAATGTTCCAAGATGACTTGACTTACAAAATTGTTTCGATACTCAAAGTACCATTCATGTGAAAAAGTTCTCAAAGTTCTGGGAACTAATCACACTGGATATTTCAAGTGTTATACACATATCTTGGCACCATTTAAGCTGTTCATGATATCAGAATATTTAGAAGAAATACTAATGTTTACAGATCGTGGAATAATTGATGTTTCATTTTCAAATGTGTTAATGCATTTTTAGTAAGATGAACTCATTCCATTTTCACGTACAAAAACAACTTATGAATAAGATTAAATAGTCAATCACCTTTTACTATCAAATCATTAAACAGATAACATGATTTCCTATCGTTTTTATAGTTATTTCATCATTTAAATATTATGATTATAAAAAAGACAACAAAAATCAAATGGCAGATCATCTAAGATATTTAGTATCGTTTAGTTTCATATTCCATCAATTTCAGCTGTTAATTTATTTCTATACATTTTAGGATTGAGCATAATTGCCTATCTGTTTACTTCAACGATGTATATAGTTCACATATGATTATCTTCTATTCATTTCAGCCAAAATCTATTCTGATCAACTTGCTCTGTTCAGATAAAATGTCATCATTTTATTTTACTGATATTATTGCATAACGAAATAACTTATCTACTATCAACAATTTTGAACTACACTTTTATAAAGTTAGTCCTACATGAAAAATACCGTTTCAAAGAATGAATAAGTTCTAAGTAATTTTAATATGGATTAGGCAGATAAATTATGAAATTATTTAACTATAGTGAATTATTTTAAATTACAAATGTTTTTACATTCTCACCAAATTAGTATTGAAGCCATCATTTCCAGCAATACTATCAATAACTGACATGCACAAATTTGGGCCAAACCCGCAAAGATACTTTCCCAAAATCTTCATATAATCATCCGACGGAAGGACTTCACCACGTGTTAAATATTTTAAGACAAACTGAACAATTATATAGTGATGAACTAGTGGGAGGAAAATGCCTTTCACATTTGCGAAATAGCCAACTGGTCCAAAGGCGATAAATAAATTAATATTTGATTGTAATTCTGGGTTATCATCTAATGCCGTCATAGCGATAAGTGATCCCTTATGCAAAAAATAGAAAAAAAAACTACAAACCAGGAATGTAGTAAATGGAAAATTTCAGAAGAATATGTATAGCAAGGATGGTAATCAAATTATGAACCCAAAGTTAAAATTTTCTACTGGAATTCTATACAAACTGTTTTAGCTAAGTTTTATTTTCTTAACTCTAATAAATGTATATTATATTCAACGGGTTTTCACTGGCGTAGTTAAGATTTGAAACGACGAAAATTGAGCATATATTTGAATTATAATGCACATACTAGAATTAGTGGGAAAAGATTTAAGATTACTACTGATCATAGCCAATCTCTTTAATGTCTGAAAGAAGTTTTGAAATGTCCACCTTATTCGATTAATGAAAAGGGTCTGAGATTATTACTAGGTAGTACAAGACAGAGCATAGTATTTTGCAGTATTTATATAGGTACTTGTTCAGACGATTTTTACCTTACCCTTGAAAATATTCCACCGGAATCTCCAAAAATACAGATCTTCATGGAATTTCTATTATAGACTTAACTAAATTAATATAAAGAATAGTTTAAACAAAACAAAGTGTGCTAGATTCAATAGTTTCATTTGTCTGACCAGTGGGTTTAGACATAGTTAACATAAATATACTCTCTTTATTTCAAATTATATGCGTTACAATGATTTGCACAACTATCTTCTTCGATAAACACTAAATAAATTCTGAAAATCCCAGCCGAAATCCGAAGCAATGTAAGTTCTTGGTGTAACGATCAGACTAATCGAGGGATCATGAATAAATACTGTTTTACCTCATAGCAAAAAATCTTTTATTCCTTAGGATGTAACACAGAAATAACTCGAGCGTGAGGGCAATATTCCTTAAAATGAGTTAGTAACTTACTGTAAAATTATTCCAGTCCATTTTACTTTTAAATGCTTTGTAAGGTTGAAGATAGTCTTTTAAATAAGACATCTTTCTAGTAATTTTAGTGTATGAACCAGATATGAGGACATCAAAATAAAACTTACGATGAGCTTATGGTTATAACTTAAATATAAGTGTAGTCTCTAATTGGACATACTATACATAAGTGATTATTTTGTTTAGATCATAAGAGACGGAGGATCTTAAGAGACCCCCAAACACCTTTGATATTCCTTTGCGTTCTATCGAGTACGTTCAGCAAGTAACTGCAATCTGAAAAACAATCCGTAACAGTGACAGGTCATTCTAATAATCCAACTTTTATATTACATCATATTTATTGTTGGGTTGCATGACAGATGTGTTTGCTATTTTTAAACATCAGAACAAATAATTGCAATTTCAGCATCAGTTCTAATACAAGTTATCCGTTATGGCGGCTTTTTAATTTCGGGCATAACTCCAAGAGCCACCATTTTAAATGCAAGTGCTCCGTTTCCATGGTATAGTTTTCCTGCGTTCTTGGATGTGATGGAGCATAGGGTATGGAATAAACCGAATATTATTATACTCTATTTTTAATGAATTACCATAAAACTCATGAGATTTTTTAAAATGTTTATCTGAAAACTAAGTAGGTTTATGAATGATTCATTTGATAACCTCAATGAGTCAAGATAACTTACCTATAGATAATGAAAGGGAATAGTAATAGCATACTATTTAACTTTCAAATAAACAAAGGTAAATGGTTTACAAGTTATTTTTCAGAAAAAGTATTCTCCCTCATTTTTCATGTTTCTTCACAGAAAAAATGTCATTTACTAAATTGAAAGTATCAAAGAGCAAGAGAATTATCAGCTCTTTACGACAATAAATAAACAGTTTTTAATTACTGAATATAGTGTCTGTTTCTGTACATGAAAACTTATAGCGATGCATGTACTAATATTATCTTAGTGTAATATAGAATACAATACACTTATTCACATGTATTCCTTTGTTCCGATAGCCAAATAACAAGAACAACTGAGGATGCAATTAAATAGGAAAAACACATGAGATGTTCATAGATTATATTGTAAGCAAGCACAGTAAGCAGTCCAATTTGAATCAACATGAGATATCATCAGGTAAGGAAGTATATAAACAATACTTAATCGTTTCCAATACGTACAAACAGTACTGAAAATATACAGCAGTTACAAATTTAAGATATTTTCAATAAAACATGCAATAGTACTACTAAAGACTACTGAGAAATTTCCGTAGTTAAAAAACTGCCCTATTGTGTGTGATCGACTTATTAAATTATTTTAATTTAAAATACTGAAGCTAATCATAACAAAATATTAGGAATACCATCCCAAATACTGCAAACGTTTATGGGACGTAAGAACATTAACAAATGAAAAACAATTTGTTCTCCTAGGTATTGGTTCATAATCGTTCTAACTGTAGTTTCATCTTTTCTTCACAATTACATAATACTGAGGAATTGGCATAATTGTTATGATGGATTAAACGTCTAAAGTGTTGCGATGTGTGGGAATTTCCATATTCCAAAAGTTTAATAGCTTACATGTATTATACGTATCGAATGCTTTAGTAGAGTGAAATATTAGATATTATTTTAAAACAAATAAACATAACTAAGGGATGCTTTGACTAAGACACATAACCAAAGAATCAACCACTGAAACTGCACGTTTAATTTTTTCGATATGATTTGGAGTTTTCTCTTATACAAACATATTTGGGTATTTTCTCATATCAAACATAACAACAAAATAAATCTACGTTACTGAGACTGAAGATTTTTATAACTAGTTGCAGACATTAATTTAAATTAAGAGACATTTTATTCACTCCAGCAGTTGTCTTTATAGAAACACTACTCGAAAATAATACAATATGTATTATCTGATTATTTTAAGCAAGATCGTTAATGATTTGTACTTCTACAGTGAATTTAAAGCTGAAGATCAAAAGAAGAGAGCTTAAATTTATGCGTTGTCGTGAGTAAACGCAATGTTTATGCATCTGATGTAAATAGTGATGTCTAGCAATTGAAAAAATCTTTGAGTTTACTAAGTCGATATTAAATCACCAAAGGTGTACTATGTGCTTACCTGAGAAAATCCAATATAGCTTAGTTGTTTCATCTTAGTAACAGATATAATATATCTGATTGTAGCCGGAAAATCATAACTCGACATTTCTTGCCATGAAAAATCCCAATATTCTTTTTGACTTGAATCTAGATGCTTATGTTTTTTTGAATATGTATTGCCTCTGCTGTTTCCTAGCCACACATCATACCCATAATCAGCCAAAATATATCCTAAACTCTGATTTTTTAAATTCATCACCCATGCATGTGACGAGTCCAACAATCCATGTTGCAATAAAACAACTTTACGCTCTAAAATTGCAAAAAATAATGATGTTCCTGATCTTGGAAGTGAAACACCGTTAAAGATTTAAATTCAGCTCACAACACTTACTTTGATAAACTGACTGTTTTGTGTAAAGTCTAATTAAACACAGAATATATTGATCACTGGTAGTAATCTCATGTTCTTCGACTAGATAGCCTTGTCCCCGTATTATTTCACTCTTTATAAGCAAAATGTAAGTTACCCTTCAAAATCTATACTTACAATATTCATATATATCTCCGGGTCACTTTTAATTTCGAATAGAGAATCAACTAGATGTAGATGAAAACACAAATATCCTATCCATCCTATTAGGAATACAAAAATCATAATGTTTGTAGGTGAATACCTAGAAAAAGATTGGTGAATGCACTAAAATATATTTTACTTATATTTTCGTAGAAACAACACATATGTATATGTTTGTATAGATAACACTTAAACACGACAAAATGAGGCCAGATTTGTTAACTTTGTACTTAAACAACTCAAAAAGTAATATTTATCTAAATATTATATTCATTTTGAAATAACCTTTATTTTATGCGTGTACCGTGGTCTGACTAAAGTGATAAAAAATGTTTGCTTGGTACATCTAAAATTCGTAGATAATTTTTTTTGCCAAGCTCAGTTTCAACGACTGGTTGTTTGATTTTTTATGGACATTAATTAGGAATTATTTTTATTAGTCAAGCAATTATTGTCGATAAGACAACATAATAGTAATAATAGTAACAATAATAATTATATATATAGAAGCATCGGCCTTCTGACTTCCTAAGAATCTCGGTTGTCATCATGAGGCTATATAATTCTTCATTCGACCCCTAGGGGTTTAATTTGTTTACTCTGCTTAGTGTTTTTTTGCAAGATCGTTTTCTACGGGATGGGGTTGACGGCCCCATTCCCAACCCTCCTCGTTTGTGTGTGCTTGGGATAGGCAGTAACTACAGAAGAGCTACAGGCGGAGCTATATACAGCTAGGAGCTACAAAAATTTTAGAGTTTAAGACTGAGAAGCCAATTCAGTTTAAAGGACCCATGGTTTCATTGTCAAGAGAACCCTGAAACTTCAGTTTTCACACCGAGTATGTTTTCTTCAGACGTTTTTGCCGGTCTAAACTAACCCTTTAGTCAATTTTACTATGATATAAGCATCATCCATTAGAATTTGTTGTTAATTGTCTAACAAAGCATAAGAAACTTATAGTACACTATTTACTAAAAAGACGTGGAATACGTGCATAAATTACTTCAAGCTTTTCGAATGATTTTTCAAAATAAACAAAGAGACATATCATACATTCTCAGCTGCTAATATTTGTGGTGATTTTTTGGTGCGATGGACAAGGTTTCAACGGGTTGGAGTGGAAGTAACCTAAAAACTTTTCTCCAACAACCCATGACATTCTAATCACATTCGAAGGAATGATTATATAATAATATGTACAATAATTTAGATATGTTGGTAATGGCTTTTTAAGTTTATGATATTAGTGATCGTAATTTCAGCATATGTTAATGATTAACTTATGTCAATTGATAGTCAGTTTAGTTTATTTAAATCGAACTATTTGTCTCTGTGAATAAAACATAAAACTCATTGTATTAGGGACTACACTTATATGGATTATTACAGAATATTTAAGTTATAACCATAAGCACATCATAAGTTTTATTTTGATGTCCTCATATCTGGTTCTAAAAAGATGTCTTATTTAAAAGACTATCTTCAACCTTACAAAGCATTTAAAAGTAAAATGGACTGGAATAATTTTACAGTAAGTTACTAACTCATTTTAAGGAATATTGCCCTCACGCTCGAGTTATTTCTGTGTTACATCCTAAGGAATAAAAGATTTTTTGCTATGAGGTAAAACAGTATTTATTCATGATCCCTCGATTAGTCTGATCGTTACACCAAGAACTTACATTGCTTCGGATTTCGGCTGGGATTTTCAGAATTTATTTAGTGTTTATCGAAGAAGATAGTTGTGCAAATCATTGTAACGCATATAATTTGAAATAAAGAGAGTATATTTATGTTAACTATGTCTAAACCCACTGGTCAGACAAATGAAACTACTGAATTTCGCACACCTGGTTTTGTATATAAGGCCTTTGAGATGTCATCAAACTTATAAGGTACACGCTTTCTTAATTGATAACCCTGTCCTGTTCAGTGAATCGAAGGAGTACAACGATTATTGATCCGTTCTAAGTAGGATATTCGTGGGTATCATCGCACTGTAAGACTGGAGTTTCATTTTGAGGTAATCCTGCCTTCTAAGGAATATAGACAGTACAAGGATAGAGTAAACAGCGAGAAGCTATTTTTTTTCCAGCATATGAATAAAGTAACTTTCGGTTTGCTTCTGCCCATGTTTGCAATTTCAGGTAGGAAGATAATGATCAGTCAAAACTTGGTGGAATTCCTCGAAAACATTATTGTCAATATGTGAGTTCAGTTTGGTGAATTTACTTGTCTCGTCACAATTACATTAATTAATGACAAAAGTCACAGTTATTTTTCATGTGTACCTGAATTTACAAATTTCAATTTAGTGTAGCGGATAATGAGATCTTGGATGATTACAAAGTGTTTTATTTTTATTTTTACTGACTTAGGCTTGATTTATTTTTTTTTGTTGCCAAGCTACGCCATTACATAAAAGTTATCATGTTTTCTACAGATCGATATATAAATATTAGTTACCTTAAATATAATGTTGTGTAAAGAAATATTTAGACAGAATATCTTTTGCATTATATTTCACTGCATTAATAAAGTGATATATCCCATGGAATATCGGTACCTGATATTGAAAGCCTTGATTTGGATGACGTAAATGAGACTGCAAATACAAAAAATGGGGATTTATTAAACACCAAAATAAACCAAAACCATATCTAAATTAGGAATTGTAAATTCAGGTACACATGAAAAATAAATAAACAGAAGTGAGAATATGACAGATCCGCATGCATATGATGTTTTTTGTAAAATAAAGTATTTTCGACAAAGGTGAAACTGAGTGGATTAAAATAATCTGATAAAATTAACTTTAAATCCTCGAAATGTACGTAAAATAGAATTTAAACCAGATTTTTCTAGAGAACATCAGCCTAAATTAGTAAATGCTAATTTAATGCCAAAAAGAATTATAAATCCTTCCATTAAAAATCAATGAAAATATTTTAAATCTAAATCAGATTAATAGTCTTAAATGAGTTACACTTAATTAATTTTAAAAAATACAACAATTAAGTGATGTGATGAAAAGTTCCCGAAGTTTCAAAACATTGTCTGACTTCATAAGCAACCATATAAGCGGTACGACCACAAGATTCCCCTCGTTAGCATTAATATTAAGGAACTCAACTTCTGTTCACATCACTTTCCTAATAAAGTGCTTCCGATAAGTGGTCCAAACTAGAACGATTTAGTATTCTTAATTCACTACCCTTTCAGATGTTAACATGCTAAATCTCAGGTTAACAGGAATTTTTTGTTCCTTATTGACTTTTACTTGTGAATACCAGTCACATACTGACTACTGGTTACTGTTGCTGAATGCTTTCATTACTTAACATCAAGGCAGTCCCTACACTTACTTGATCTCAGTTTTGACAATTCTTGATTCAGAATTCGGCGGTGGTTATGTGAACTGAGGTAAATAACTTCAAATTCTGTATTATCAAGTCTAATTATATGTGAACTTGTTGCGTAATTCTTTTTGGGGAAATTCAGCGTAATTTTGGATCGTTTGTTCGACACTTTGATAACCTACATAAACATAGGATTTAACCCCCTAGTGGTCAAAGTTACATGTACATCAGCAAAACGGAAACCATTTTAGTTGTCTAAGCATTTTGGTAACTGACAACCAGTATACAAATATCTATGTATTTACTCAAGTTCGCATATTTGCTGTCCTACGCTAATTTGAATACATATTTCTTTCCATAATTGATAGTTATGATCCGTAATACACTCCAATGAAAACCTTAAACCAAATCAATCATAAGCAGACGATGTGAAACTATTTCCACATATATACTAGTTACAATCTGGCAGAGCATCAAAAACACACAAGTATGTTGACTTATACCGATTAATTCCACTTCTGTGAACCGTACGCATGCATTTGTATAGGAGCGATTATGAATTTCAAAATTTTCACTTGAGTTCTTCTATGCACTAACGGAAATCATATCAATTTGAGATGTTGTAATGAGACAAAAAATAACCGTAACTTTTGTCTTTAATTAATGTAATTGTGACGAGACAAGTAAATTCACCAAACTGAACTCACATATTGACAATAATGTTTTCGAGGAATTCCACCAAGTTTTGACTGATCATTATCTTCCTACCTGAAATTGCAAACATGGGCAGAAGCAAACCGAAAGTTACTTTATTCATATGCTGGAAAAAAAATAGCTTCTCGCTGTTTACTCTATCCTTGTACTGTCTATATTCCTTAGAAGGCAGGATTACCTCAAAATGAAACTCCAGTCTTACAGTGCGATGATACCCACGAATATCCTACTTAGAACGGATCAATAATCGTTGTACTCCTTCGATTCACTGAACAGGACAGGGTTATCAATTAAGAAAGCGTGTACCTTATAAGTTTGATGACATCTCAAAGGACTTATATACAAGTACCTGAGTTAGAGTTTGATCCCACAATAATCTATCTCCATCACTTCGGTCAAGCCGTCAGGTAAGGCAGTGTTGCCTAATCTCTCTACTCATACTGAACTTCGCTTAATGTGACATTCTGGAAACAGCTCTGATAGAAGTATATATTGGTGGTGTGTATCAGTTACCTGAAGAAACGCTCTCCTACTTTGAGTATGCGGACGATGTTGTACTACTCTGCGATGATACACAAGTCATCTAATCCATACATAGTCAGTTGGGAATCAGCGTCCATAGGTATGGCATGGGCCTTGAAACTAAGTGCAAAGTACATGCGCAAGACTGGCATGAATCTGTAATTACACTTCCTATTGATAGTGAGCAGTTAGAAGTAATCGAGGTCGTGTTCTTGGATAGATATGTAAATCCTAGTGGTGGCGTGAGTGATATCACTTTACGTATAGTGAATGTTAGAATGACTCATGCTAATCTGTACAAACTTTGGATCTTTCAGGATGTGATAGTCCATATGTAGAAAGCCGGGTTTACATAACGTTCTACTGCATGGTTGTGAAATCTAGTCTCCTAGTTGAAGATGTTAATTAACTCTGTGTTTGACTACCTTTGTCCCTGAAGGATTGCCGACATCTAGTAGCAACATCATGTTAGGAATGCAGAGCTTTAACATCGTGTGTTCAGTCACAGAGATGAAAATTCAAAGGGTGCCAACATCTTGAGACACCGACATCAGTGGCTTGGACATGTAGTGCGAATGTCGTTCGAGTGAGTTCCATGCCGTGCATTATTTGACGATTCTGAGACTGGTTGGAAGTAGCTAAGAGGTGATTGGTGCATGACATATTGTCGTGGTAAAAAAGAATGCTGCTGCAGGACTTACTTCTCTTGGACCTTCACGTCTTCCTGGTTCGAGTCTTAAAGACTGAGTAAGTCAATGGCTTGAGACGGTATCAAACATGGGTCAGAATTGAAGTCAGTAGCGATCCTACCGTAACTCGTTACAAAAGTGAGTAATCTCTCGAACTGAAAGGACTCTTCCTCGTTTTACTTCTTATTGGACTGCTTCTATCATTATTGTTGTTGTCTCACTCTTATTCATTAATTACCATTAATTGTTGCTCCTCTCTTTTATTACTCTTACTTTCTTCTCTTCACAACCTCAATTTTGTTGTGGCGCATATATATTTTGGTGCCACTGTTTATTAGTTCAAATAAAACACCCTCCACTATGAAGACAATTTTCTGCTGACTTCAAAATCGGTAGTTAATTACTTTGGTTGGCTGCGTATGTAAAAATGGAAGTAAAAATGCGTGCAATGATTAAGCTTCAGGAAACTCACCATTAAGAGGTCTTTCACAGTAAATTAAGAACTAGTAACGCACACACATGTTTATATGATAATTAAATAGTGAAACTCCAGATGATCAGAAAATGTAGGGATATGTTCCTGTATTTTGGTGTCATACATTACATCATACGAGCGGTAGACTGCATCCCGATCACAATCGAGCATAATAACTACTTTACGATTAATAAATACGAACTAGTTTTTTGGACACATCTTACTGACCAAACAGAGGACCATACTGCAATGATTTTCAAAACCTGAGTAAATGAATGACTTGGCACGGGGTCCCAGAAGTTTCAAAACATTGTCCGACTTCATAAGCAATCATATAAGCGATACGACCACAAGATTCCCCTTGTTAGCCTTAATATTAGGGAACTCAACTTCCGTTCACATCACTTTCCTAATAAAGTGCTTCCGATAAATGGTCCAACATGCTAAATCTCAGGTTAATAGGAATTCTGTTGTTTGTCATTGATTTCTACTTGTGATTAACAGCCAAAGACCGACATCTGATCAGATTTGTTTGCTTCAAGACAGTTGTTCTTGACGTACTAATTTCTGGGAAGTCAGGTGGTTGGTTGGTCACTGGATTATGAATGGTTGGAAGCATCAGTTTTTCGAGGATCGACCACCATGATACATGGACATACTATCTCATTTTCCCACCGGCATCGTCCCCTCGGTTACCAGATATAGCAACTATTTTCACCTATGCTGTTGTCGGTTTGAACTTTTATAGCGTTGTTACAACTTTGGCTTCGGACAGTTAAACTGAGCTTCGAGTTATGAAACACATCAGTATTCACCTAGTGCCTTATTTCCATGTTTTTGTAAACTAATGTAAAGTGCGAGTTAGTGTACATAAATGACACCGTATTCAGCCGCAGTCTCATGATGCTTTTTAGTCGTCTCTCTACACCCGTGCGACAGGCAGTGTTGACTCATGGGATGCTAGCAGAATTCTCAAATCGAATCGTAAATTCTTGTAGTCTTAAAATGCGGAGCTTATCGCTACACAATCGTCTGGAAATACTTATCTGACACAACTGTCTCACGCACAAAGATCGTTGAGGATACTTCTGGACAAACGGCAGATAAGAAGCGCTGAAATTACGAGCATATTAACGTTTATTTTATAAGGCACAAATTACAAAATTTCCACTCATTAAAAAGACGTTTTTTTGTAGATCGAGCTCTGGACAACCAGCAAGCGCCTTTACGTTTGCCAAGGAAAATTCGAACCGTATGGCTGCATGTAGTAAGAGTCCCAGTTTGCCTACAAATCAATTATGAAAATCCTTTTGAGGAAATAAAATAGACTTCTAAAAGCAAAAACATCCTCGGTCTACGACAGGAACCCTATTCTTAGAATGCACGTTACGACACTATTGTATGCTAAGAAATTGGAATAATTTTGTGAATCGCGTCTCATGACCAGCATTTGGAATGTACTTGTCTTACAATATAAGCAGCAAAGCAGCGTCACCTTCATCAATGTATGGACAACCACCAACTACTATTATCTAGTTTAGGCGAGTACTATCGATACGAAACCAGTAGTTGCATCATGTGCAGACTGTTAGACGAAGACAATCCTAACCATGTAACAGAGTACGAAAGAAAAAGTAACGCGCACTCAGTTTACTTTTTACTAAAACAGCGTGTGATGTATTATCTGCTATCCGATATAAATTCTCTTGAATATATATTGACTGATAAACTCATACACTGAGAACATTCAACCAACACAGTAGTTCAACCTGAAAATGTATTTAAAAATGAAGACATAAAGCGGGAATTGTCACACGGCATAAACTTGTACTTCAGAAAAAATTGGAGCAAAGTTTATTGTTGGGGAATAGGAGGATGACCAGGAGCAGGAGGCATGCTAGGAGCACATTGTATTGATTGTGTGCCTGGCATAGTCTGTCCCGGAGCTCCAGCACCAGATTGACCTGGTGCTCCTGTTTGCTGCTGTTGCCACGCTTGCCAAGCTTGCCATTGTTGCCATTGCTGCCACTGAGCGTAGTCGTACTGAAAACGAAAAGAATGGTGGGAGCCAAAACGGAACCCGTCAGAATGAATCACAAAAAAATTACTTAACACAATGAAACTATTCATAAAATCCGCTGACTGATTCTAGATATGCGGACAAACTGCATACAAGAGAAAAGTTTAATGTAACCTCACCTGTCCAGCAGCCGTTGGTTGTGCTTGTACAGGAACTTGAGATGGTGCACCCGCCGGTGTACCAGATTGAGCAGCCTGCACGTGACCTGTAGGTACTGGAGCTGTCTGTTGAACAGCAGCCACTGAGGGTTGTTGAGCCTGTCGTAGAATGGCATCGGCGCATTCATGCATTCCTTGACGTCTGTAGTATTCAGCCCAAGCTGCACTGTAATCAGGTTGACCGGTGTATGGGTTGTACGTAGGAGCCGGCATGGCAGCTGCCGCAACGGCATTTTGGGCACAGTTAGCCATGGTCCATGGATCTGGAAAAAAAACACAGAAAGTTACAAAACACATTAGTGTCAATTACAACAAATTTAGGTGTGAAAGACCGTCCCGGTATCAGTCTATCTTATTTTTTAACTACAATTATCGAGTCACCCTTCAACTCCAACATTGTAGAGCTTTTAAACCCAATATTACATCCGACAATGAAATCAAATTTAACAAGTGTCAATCACCAGCAATTTTTAAATGCTATTTCTCAAACAAATAAAAAAATCGAGTACAACGTAAAGATGGGAATCGTCATTAAGGCTTACAGCTGGTGTTGTTCGAAAGTTTCAAGCCGCCGATATCAGTTTGAGCCAGTCACTCTCAATGCCCAATAATTGTTTGTTGCTGCTTGGTTGAGTGCAGCTAGCTCTGACTGCGACACAGCTTCTAAAGCTGTCAGTCAGTCAACAAAAAACATTAAGCTTACCTGCATGTGGGTAGCCGTATTGACCCCAAGGCCCAGGAACAGCACCGGTGGTAGTAGCTGGTCGAGTCATGGGAATACCAGCACGCTCAGAGATCATTCTTTAAACACCATCCGACATCCAGAGAAATGAGAACCAGGGATTAGTGAATATACGAATGGCACGAATAGGCATATACCGAAATGATAAAGACAGTAACAAATAGAAAAATATTGCTTTGATAATCGGAGTAAGCACATACACATTTAATCAATTACACAAAAGGCTTACATGGAGGTGATACTATCACAAACAAAGAACATTACCTTATGGCTTGTTCTATCTCTTGTCTGTTACCACGGACATTAAATATTTTGATAGAGGGATCTGGCGGTGGTTCCTTTGATATTTCGACGTGGGCTCCGCTGACGCGACAGATCTCCTTAATCGACTCTCCACCTTTACCAATTACAAGTCCTGCTTTCTCAGCTGGAACGGCATATTGGGATGTTTCCTGACCATCGTATCCGTAATGCATTGACCCTCCAGGACGCTACAGAGTATATTAATAAACAATTTGCCTTACATCTCGAGAATTTATAAGAACAAGAACAGCTTGTCGTGCTTTTTCCACTCGTGCCGGTTCACCGGATATTCTAAGTGGTTTGTCTTCAGGAGTCGGGTTGTTTGACTGTTGGATAAGCACCATTTTGACGCCATTTTCTTCTTGCAAATTTTTGATAGTCTCGCCGTTTTTGCCGATCACTAAACCTGCCTTCAAACCAGGAACCATCATTTCAATAGTTGTTATGCTTCCAGTTGAATTATAAGCAGGTGTAGTTGGTGTGCCGTTCTTTCCAGCACGCTCAATTATGTCACCGATCATTTGTTTTGCATGACTGAAAATCTAGTTATAGTTACAGAACTTACTCAATTTGCTGAGGAGTTCCAGTTAGAGTTACAGTACGCTCGGGAGTACCAGCTAAGATGTTAAACAGGGAATAGACGCATTACCTTGAGATATTTGAACCTTGCATTGTGTGTCATTTTGGAGTTGTGTTATTTGCTCCCCACCTTTCCCTATAACTGCACAATAGGATAACTACATATTATGAAAACTGACCTAGGCCAACATATCTATCAGGGATAGCAGTCTCAGTAGTAACAACTCTGGAACCAACAGAGTTGTTGTTTGAGGTTTGTGGTAGAGTTGTGGTCGGTTGTGAACCACCTAACTTCTGATTTATCCGAGCAGCAGCTTCTGCAGCAGCAGCTACCTTGTCCATTACTAAAGGGCGTTTTTCAGTCGTAGCAAAATTGTTATTTTCCTCCTGAGCAGGCCTTTTCATACCAGCTATGCCACCATTGGTTGTGGACCCGTCATCGGACATAGAAAATTTTGAAACAATCTAAACAGGAAGTGAATGAATACAGGACCGAATGCAAACCACCTGCTTTGCTCGCTCGATGGCGCTAGCATAAGCCTCGTTACCTGCCATGGGGGATACAATATGGCCGATATTAAAGTGGCCTATTAAAAGAAAAATCAATAAAGTCTGAAAAATTTTACTTTTCGCAGATTTTTTAACTGATTTTAATTTAAAATTATCACAAGTCTCTATATCATACTTGGCATAAATGTTGGATTTTTGATACATCTTATTTATGTGAACTGAGGATAACCTATGAGAACTACATTAAAAACAACTTGATCTATTATATTGGTATACGTATTTAGTCATTTTTCGTTTAGATTCGTGTTTACTTGAAACGTCTGCAAAAAGATGTAAAATTTTTTTAATCTTTTGCTTATCAGAAATTGTTTAAAAAAAGTCCACCAACTACTAACCACTAATTCAAAGCATTTGCTCTCTTGAAAACATTACTTATCTTCATTTGTTGTTTTGATAGTATGAACAAAATATTTAGACTGCTATTATCATTCAAGTGTTGGACCATTATGTGGTAGACATAGCCGTCTCGATGAATAATTCCATCCACTGTTTTTCTAACCGCGACGCGAACCTTTTGAAATAAAAGCGATGCTACATCGTCGACGCTTAAACCTAAAAAGACTTCCAAAAAGCCGCATGCCGAGGCTAGTGAACCTAAAACAGGGCCTAAAACAACGACTTATCCTCCTACCGAAAAACACAAACACCTTAAGCTTATATTTTATTAATTACAAAGGGCCTCATTTGCATTCACCACTATCAATCAGTGTGGCTAACTTAAAAGGAAAGGTATCTGCATCCAAAAAATTCACTTCCCAAAACAATATATTGGATTAGTTGGACACAAATAACGATCGTATTATACGTACCTTAAGAAATGGCAAAATTCACTTCTTATACGGCTGTGACTTTGTGATAGATGGGTTCGCTAATATTCTGACAAAGAAATAAGGGTTCAAGATGAGACACGCGCTCTAGTCTTTTTGGTACTTTTGTCAGGAATGTACGGTCAATCCTCTCATAAAATCAAGGACAACTAAGACTTCTTATACAACAACTCAATGGACAGAATTCACTTCAGTTGGAATATGTTGTGAGGTTGGCGGAATGTCATTAAACCCAACTCTAGTTTTATGTCGAGCTGAATCGGTCGTTAACCAACATGGTTCTGGCACGCACTGCAGTGTATTCACATGTCATCTGAACTGAACCTTGTTAGCCTTTTATATTTAAAAAATCACTTCACTGTTAATATTCTGTATGTCATCTAGGACTCCCTAACGTGACGATCGATGTGATCTAGGGATTGGCACGAGGCAGTCCGAATAAAATATATATAAACACTATATACAGCAGTGGAAGTAGCTGTCAAGCCGCCTAAGAGTGTACACCGTGACGGTCATTAGCGTACGCTGATTACCTCTAATATACATCGGATGAGAGCTAAAATTCCATACTTTATATAACTGTGTAGACCCAAAGATAATAATATCGAAAAAAGACTAACTATCTCTTGATATCAACGTTAAGAGCGCTGGAGTGCATAGCACGACGCTGTTCCAGAGTGATAGGTAACACATAGACGAGGATGTATATGTGACTTACATCTTCAGCCACTTCAATAACACAATACTGAATCATAGATTTTTGAGCTCCCATTTTTCAAATGGTTGTGTTTCGACTAAAAAGATATCGAGTACCTGATTTGTAGAATATATCTTCCTTCCACCATTGACACCAGACACAAGGTCTAGATATTGCAAATATTATTGCTGCTGCCTCAACCTATGTATATAGTAAAGGATTTCGACACCACTTTCCGAATCTTCTGAGAACAGATATCGAACCTATGGAACGAGTCGTTAGTCAATTAGTATATGAAGCACTAAATACAAGGAGATGTGATATTAAAATACCAGCTGTCAAACGACCAGCTTATAGTCGAGAATACCGGTGGATACTGTACAGCCAGAAAGTGCGGAACCATTTTAAACATATAATTTTATCGATTCATACCCTTTGTGCTAAAAATTGACGAAATCGTTCTTGCCGATTGCGAAGTCAATTCAGGGTCTGTAGATTTCGACTTTACAAAAGAGTGAATCAATCATTATGTCGAACAAAATAGTTATATAAACTTACACTCGACTTCTCCATGAAGTGGTGTGAAACACAAGCCTGAAAATATTATGGATTTCATGCCGCCACTTCCGATCATATTGCCTGCCAAGCTTCGTAAGGAAAACGTTTTCTTAGCGAAAATCAAGTCCGCTACACAGATTTTGACGAATAACTGTCCACATTATCTGCCAAAATAACAAAATACCTCCCAGACAGACGGTATAACCCCCAATTCAAGCAATAATACGATAGCTAAAACGAGAGCACTGACATGAAAATACGAGGAAACTACACACCAACAACCAGGTATAATTTAACAGTCAGCCTCCAAAGTAATATAACACCTGAACCATGAGAAAGAGCCCTGATATTTTAGTGCGTTCATATCTGACTGTATTCACTTTTAGCTAACCCCATATCGTATTTACGCAATCTCTGACAAACCACTGATCGCTACAAATGCTAGACTTCGTCAAACAGAAATACGATCGCCACCGAAATTATATGTTACTAACTCCCTTACCACGTATAATACAAACCTCTTATGAATTAGTAAATGGATTGCCAACATATACTTTAAAATATGTGATAACACAGTTGGTAAGGTTAAAGCCATTTTCATGAAATAACCATGCTATCATGACAGGAAAAGTATCTGGAAAGTTGAATTCTTGGGAATTTTTATTGATATTTTTGTTTTTGAATTAATATTTGCTTAGGTTACGGCATTTTTATGTTTGTGTGTGTCTCTGTATAAATACTGAGGCCCTTACTGAGAATGAGATACAGTTTAACGAACTACTACCAACTGTCTAAGCAGAACAGCTGAACGAACAGCTGCACATGAATCCATTTGTTCAACGATTACGGCAAGTTCATTCGCTAGTCAACAACACCGACAAGATATCATTTACAACAGTCTTAACAACAACATTAAATACAAATATCTCAACCACAAGCTGCCAATGACACATGAAAACCACGAACACCTGGGTTAACCAAAAGACAGGTGCATGGCTGCTGATTCCGTGAGTAGCGTTGATGATAAAAATGTCAGCAAAATGTTTGATGTGTCGTTTGATAAATATGATATCTGGGGTAAAAATAACGTCATAACGTGTTGCAACTGTTTGGTGTTCAGGTCTCCCAAATAAAAGTTCAAGTGCTCTGATAAATACTTGGTCAACTAGCGAATTACAAATGTCGCTACCAGATGGAAATGTCACAGACGTGAGGTTGTTGGTTTAGAGATGCCACTGTTAAGAAAGATTCAATGACACATACTTTTGTGTCTTTTTTAGGCTAGAAGAAGATTTGAGCAAGGGTTTGGAATACCATGTGTAGTACATGGTAGAGTATTTATGTTTCCAGTAGAAAAATCGATAGGTCAACCACGACTTAAGTGACAATTCTGCCTTAGTATATGTGTGCATTACCGTCACTGAATACAGAACAGGAATCAAACCTGATGTTTATTCTGGAGGTTATAGAGAGATATCTATATGAAATTTTTCAAAGAGAGTGACTAAATATCAGTGCATTTATGGGAACAAAGATAGTGACCAAAGATTTTCTAATATTTAGGAGTTTGCTGAACTTAATGTGAATCCTTGGGTGAGTCCACTGAGACAACCCATAACATAATAAGATCTAACAACCCTGTTACTCATAAGAGGGTTAAGGGTACAAGGCCTACTGACTTAGAAAACAGGGAAATTGAAAAAGATATATGAAATGAACAGCATTACCTAGAAAATAGCAATAGTTTAATCAACCAAACTACTTGATGAGGGTTAAATAGCATGGGGAAGAGGCAACTGTCTTAGTCAAATGGATGAGTGGCGCTATACTAAAGAATATGACGTCATCTGTACACAGTAGATAAGATAATCTAGAAAGGAATGCAAAAATATGAACTATGTATGGCGGTGTCGTTCAAGCTAAAATTTTCGATCCTTCTTGATCTGAGGACGCATATATATTATAATGGAACGTTTCTGATGTGGCATTAATTGATGGTAAGTTAGCCGACTAACTGCTCTCAAAAAGTGAGGAAGATAACTTGTTAATCAACACAACAAAACCTGGGGGGACATGGCGATACGAAATTTTTTCGACGAAAATATAATCTTCAGTGCAGGTCATATCGATTAACGTTCCGAAAGTCTATAAAACGTTCTATTTGAAAGTAGGAGAGCCCACATTTACATATATGACTATAGTTTCTAAAGTTTATCATTTATCTGATAGAAAAGTTTCAGGATTGTTAAGTCATAGGCTTAATCATATTCAGCTTACTACAAGGACAAAGAGATAAAGACAAAAGGCTAGGGGACATAAGTAAGTTGTAGCAGTGAATAGTTATAAGACCGTGAGACTCCCAAGCCGGTTGTTCTATCCGCGAGTGGCATTTTATCTCAGGTAATTTCGTGATCTGATGTTAACACTTGACCTATCGCTGTAGTCATAATTATTTCGGTTAGCATCAATGTTAAAAGTTTAAAAACTGTTCACTGAAGGAAATTTATTTCCACTGAATCATGATAGTTAGTGTTACTGCCCTGATAAAACTCGTGAAATGTTTCATCAACAAATGACAAAGAAAATGTGACAAGCTCCTACTACCAATAAACGCTCAAGCAGACGCTTTCACGTGTTAATTGTGTTTGGTAAAACAATAAGTTATATGACTTCGCAGAAATAAAAGTGAGGTTATCGCCAAAAACGAAGGACATTATGATCGACGTGGTGAAATCAAACTAGAATTTTTAGCTCTGACAAACTTGGGTCTCCAGTTACGCCATTCAAAATAAATGAGTGTACATAAATATTCAACGTGACGAAATACGACGATATTTTTCTCAGTATATAATGTTTCGAATTATTTGAATTATAGCACGAACCAAGAGTCCAAGAAATAACGCAATTGAATGAAGAAGACACAAACACAAACGAATGTACTGTATTTGGAATTCGAAATTGTGGAATCAACCAGTACAATAGTATAATTAATTCGTTCAAACACCACATCCGCCACAGCTTAAATTGGAGTCTAGGTGTTTGTAATCAATCGTACATCTTCTTCTCAAATTCATATTGAGTCTGTCTGCCATTATATTCGAAAAGGATTCTGTATTATCTAGAATGTGCTCATCAGCATTAGAATTAACAACGGAAATTGGAACAGACTCACCTGGTTCCTGAAATTGTATTTGATCAACATGTTGACTGTGTGTACTTAAGTCATTGATGTCTAGAATTCACACCATCGATTTTCCGACATTCTTCAGAACAATAACCGTAGATGGTCGAAGATCATTTCCCCGATAGTATGTAACTTCTGCAGACTTCAAACATCTCATATTCGACTGAAGAATTCTTCATTTCAATAGCTTCGCTGGAGTATCCTTCGTCACCGAATGCATGGCATTTCTATATTGCAATAGAAAGGTATCTACTCCCTTCTCCAGCTCATTAAATGTTGAGGCGGCTATAGAATCAATAGCAGTCTTTAATGTCCTGACAAAATTCTCTGCCTGACCATTAGAACACGGATGTCTGGGAGCAGTAAACAGATGCTTGCACCCTATACCGTTCAACCAGGTAGTGACTGCATCTGCAGCAAAGTGAGAGCCATTATCAGTCACTAACACCACAGGAACCCCTTCTCGACTAAACGCCTTTCTTAATGCTTGGATTGTGAAGTCAGAATTAGGTGAAGTTGTAAAACAAACTTCGGGCCATTTTGAAAAAGAAGCAATAACTATTAGTGCATAGTATTTACCGAGAAACGGACCACAATAGTCAGCATGAATTTTCTGCCAGGCCTCAGATGATACTGGCCATGGCATCCACTTCGAAGGATGACTTTTCAACTGATGACATTTCTCACAATTGTTTGCTGTACGACATATATCTGCATTTGTCTCTGGCCACCAACATGTGAGCCTTGCCAAGGACTTCATTTTCTCAACACCTAAATGACCACTATGAAGATATATAATATAATATAATATATATTTCTGCATGTGCAGGTACACACCGTTTTTACAGGCATGATCTATAAATTACAACATTTGTTGGTTCACAGAATGTTTCCCAACTTATTAAGTTTATAGTTGTTATAAAGTGAAATCGTAGAGCGCTTGCTGTAAACTATGACCTTGAGAGGACGCGTACATCAAGTTTGTTCCAAACGTCAGAGGTTTCATAGCCGTGCTCTCAGAGCAAGATTCTGAAGAAAAAAGAGAAACAGAAGAGCAGCAAGGCACTTGGATATGAACGCAAAACGTTGCTTAACATAGTGTAGTAGAACGGACAGAGGTATAATAAATTAGAATAAATTCATATTATGTCTTGTTAGTAAAATGAAGTCAGAGGCTCCATATTATAGAATGTACTAATAAAGAACAATGAGTTGTGATGTTTAACAAGTTGGAGTAAGCTCACATGAAGGAAAGGAAGTCAAGGCTGTTACTAGGAAAGCGGTTTATAAGAAGGGTGTGTATATAGAGGGTGAAGATCTTCAAGAACAGATTTACGCAATGGAGGAGGAATGACAACACGATCATTTAAACACAGAATACCATCAGGAGTAGTAGATAGCTCATCCCTCTTTGAAAAATAGATAGGAAATCTACGTTTCAAATTAGCAGTCCAGCCTTTTCGTATAGCACTGAGTATACATCCAAAATATCTGCGAGTTTCTCTAATGAGATCTGAACGTCTCACTGGTAAGGGTTGCACTAACAAACAGTCCGAAGTATTAATAGGTCGATCTTGTAATGACTGTCGAGAAATGTAGTCAACATGTTGAATTTGTTTGGCACTTCTGTGCTGAACCGTATAGTCATATGCACTCAAAGCAATACTCCATCGTTGAACCATAGCAGCTGAGGAACGTGCTAAGGATTTTTCAGGATGATAAATAAACTTTAAAGCTTCATGATCAGTAACAATAGTGAATTTCTTTCCGAATAAATATTTATGAAGTCTTTTAACAGCCCAAAACACAGCTAATGCTTCTCGCTGAGTCTGTGAATAACCTTGTTCAGTAACAGTGAGTTTGCGTGAAACACAAATAACTGGTCTACCTTCCTGTTCCAAAACTGCACCAATTCCCACAGGTGATGCATCAGTAATAAGCACAGAATGTACACTAGGGGAGTACGTTCGAAGAACAGCATCACTTTGAAGAAACTTTAGTAGATTACGTAAGCATGACTCTTGTTCCTCACTCCATTTGAATGAATTGGATGTCAAAATATTAAATAAACAATTTACACGACAAGAAAAATTAGGAATAAAACGGGAATAGTATTGAAGAGCACCCACTAGTGAACGTAATTCCGTAAGATTTTTTGGAGACGGGGCATTTGTCAGCGGAGCTAGTCGTTTCATATCTGGTCTAAAACCATTACCATCAACTAGGTATCCAAGGCATTCAAAACTAGATACACAAAACGAACACTTATTTGGATTCACTGTAATATTCTTCTCAATTAAACGACGCAATAAAGCAATAAGTCTCTGGTCATGAACTACCTTATTAGAACCATGAACAATGAAGTTGTAGCGTGGATTCGAGTCGATATTGACTATGAACACCGCTACCAAATGACTCCATAAAATCCGCCGGAAGCCAAATATCAGAAAGCAATTAATGGACCAAATCGAGATGTATTCGCTGGCGATCTCGTGGCATCGAAAGGATACCGAGATCGTGCCAGGATAAAGGCTTGGTTACAGAACGTAACCGAATTCGCGCGAAGTTACAATCAAAGTATGTGAATAAGAACGGAAGCACAATATAGCCGTCATTAGCACAGTCAAACAAAATCACATTAAAACAAACACTGGTACAGTTGGTTACAATAATAATTGTTTTTATTAAACCAGTTGTGTTCTCGTGATAAACGTGAGTCACTACAAAGTCTTGTCTTAGGACAGTCAAACAAAAGCACATTAAAACAAACACTAGTACAACTGTTTATAATAATAATTGTTTTTATTAAACCAGTTGTGTTCTCTTGATAAATGTGAGTCACTACAGGAGCCCCCCGCTAGAAAGGGTTTACACTTTCGATAAATAGCGGTTTAAATCGTGGGACTGATCGGCTGACGAGCGATTGTAGGACGCATGAATTGGTGAACAGGAAAGCGATCGTTGATCGTCGAGTTGCCAACGAAGGTCATTTTCGGAGAACGGTATCGGGAGCGATGTGCTGTACTTGTTGCTTGAGTTGGCATGCTACACGAGTGGTTTGTATCCAGAATCTTAAAATTGCGTCTGTAGGGAATGCGGACCAGAAACGCTGCAGACGTAGGACGAAACCACGTTGAGCCGATGAACCAGCAGCGACCATAACGACAAAGTTCGAGACCAAGCGTATGCCAAAAACTCGAAACGAAAATATCGACTGAGTACGTTGACAAGAGCGTGGGTGATCAGGCCAGCTTTCGCCAAAGTTGACTGAAGTCGACGGAACCAAACGGAGATGGTCGAAGGCGTGGGCTCAGGAAACAAAAAGAAAATCAAAAAATGAAGAGTGTAGCATGCGAGTAGTATAGGGACAATCCTACACCGTATCGGTTGTTCAATGTGCGATTGGTCGCGGAAGCGTACGGGCAACCGTACTCGGCGACCGGAACGTGAAACAGTAGTCTCGTTCGTATTTCGTAAGCCTGCAATCTCATCCGAGGTCAGAGGCGGCGTGGTCTGCTGATCTGGACGTGAGACTGTCGTCTCGTCCGTAGATAGTGCAGATGACCCGTGCTGTTGACTGGGATGTGAGAATGAGGTCTCGGATGTATCTAGCGTGGGATCTGAAGAAGATTTAAGGATCCCGCTAGGTTTGACAGGTCTAGCATTGAATCTCAAGTTATCAGATAGGGCACTGTCATCGACGTGTGCTGGTTTGAGATGATCAATGCTGACGATCTCGACGCAGCCATATCGATCAATCTTGAAGGTCTTTTCGTGACGAGCGATCACGTGAAAAGAGCCTTCGTAAGGTTGTTGCAAAGGTTTGCGTACCGAATCTACTCGTATGAAAACATGTGTACAGGTAGATAACTCTCGAGGGAGAGCGACCTGTCGATGTTGTATTCGAGTTGACACCGGAGACAGCGTTCGCATAAATGCAGACAGTCGATGGACGTAGTCTGATTTACCGAAATTAGGTCTGCTCCGTGGTGTGAAGAATTCTCCGGGCAGACGCAATGTCGTGCCGTATACAAGTTCAGCGGCTCGGATAGCTCAGTGGCAACGTCTCTGACTGTGAAGCTGGGTGACACGAGATCGAATCCGCCAGGGAGCACCAGTTCCCTCAAGATTACAGGTACACCTTGCTGACGAGTGCCAAGTAGCACGAAACCCGGGTACAGGGATTCCTGTTGACTACCTCCAACCACCATCTAAGTCTCAATACATAGTGCCCGCAGTGTCGAGTCACCTAGACTGGTGGCCACATTGCAACATGATCGATAGCATTCGATCTGCACTAATAAGGACTAGACAAGCAAGACATTGATCACCACCCAGTGATCCATCAATTTTGATCATGAATAATTATCTATTTATTCTATCTTTAAATAGATTATTAACTAGATATTTCATGCCTGCTATTCGAATATATTCTACCTACCATTATTCTTGCGTCAACGTGATCAATAATAATGAGATTTTTTACCTGATTTCTCACTTTCAATTACCATCCAACTCCATCTTCTATCTTAGTTGGGGTGGAGTTTAACAAAGAGCAAAGTGCTGTGTGATCGCAGGTTATAATAACACCGAACATCTTTAGGTCAAATGATTTTTCATCTGATAATCAGTATCTGTTTTAGACAGCCGCCTTAGTGATAAAACTTCTTATCACGTCTGATCCAAAGCTATGAGAGGTCACTAGATGATTACAAATCTTTAAAGTACTTACTAGAGCTGGAGAAGGATAAGGGCCATAATACGAAGTTAGACAAAACACAGACATACTGAATTATTGTCAAATATCAACATATTAGCTTGATAATTAAGTGTATATAGTAAAATGATTAAAATGTTAAAATAATCAAAGGTCATAGAGGTGTAAAAATAAATAAATATGGTGATATGATGAATATGCACAAATAAAACAATGAGAATATAAGATATAAGTAAAGGGGAGAATGCAGTAATAATAATAATAATAATAATAATAATAATAATAATAATAATAATAATAATAATAATAATAATTGGATAGAACTCATGAGGCAGTTGAAGCTAGACCACCATTGAAAACCTAGAAGCACTGGACGGCCGTTTCATCCTAGTATGGGACTCCTCAGCAGTGCGCATCCACGATCCCGCACCACTCGGGGCTCGAACCCAGGACCTACTGGCTTCGAGCGCGAGCACTTAACCACTAGACCACTGAGCCGGCATTCAACGGTGTTAATGTCTAACTTCAACCAATCCACGAAGTTGCGCCACCGTACACCATTGTCTTCAGTGAGTTGTTATCTCACAACAGACCTGGTTGAACTCCACTGGTAACGGCTTCTCACTAGAACTTCGGGAGTTTTTCCTGAAGTCAGTCACTAGTGAGCAGTTGATTATTATCAGAATGGGTTTTGTGGAGATTTTAGAAATTTCACAGATTGAACTCATGAGTCAGTTGAAGCTGGACCACCATTGAAAACCTTGAAGCACTGCTGAGGAGTCCCATACTAGGATGAAACGGCCGTCCAGTGCTTCCAGGTTTTCAATGGTGGTCTAGCTTCAACTGACTCATGAGTTCAATCTGTGAAATTTCTAAAATCTCCACAAAACCCATTCCGATAATAATTGGATAATCAAAATACTTAAGGCCAAGGTAACAATAACGATAAGACGTACTTCTTTTGTACGCATAGTTCTGGTTTAAGCTCCTGGATGGTAAGAGCTTCGGCTATTTTTAAAAGTTGGATGCGAAGAAATCTGGAGCAAAGTACATTGGCCGTAGCCAGCGCTCGCTTTCAACTCGGATACGGGAACATATTCCAGCTTGGTTCTATAAGGGGGAAAGGAAAGTAGTTAGGAGTTCTATACTTGAACACCTAATCGACTATAACCATTCTACAGATCCACAATTTGATTTTAAGTTTGTTTATATGATTCGTTCAAATCTACTCAGATTTCTTCGTATCCAACTCTTAAAAATAGACGAAGCTCTTACCATCCAGGAGCTTAAACCAGAACTATGCATACAAAAGAAGTACGTCTTATCGTTATCGTTACCTTGGCCTTAATTATTTTAATTATCCTATTATTATTATTATTATTATTATTATTATTATTATTATTATTATTATTATTATTATTATTATTATTATTATTATTATTATTACTGCATTCTCCCCTTTACTTATATCTTATATTCTCATTGTTTTATTTGTGAATACTCATCATATCATCATATTTATTTATTTTTACACCTCTATGACCTTTAATTAAGAATGTGATTGTTCGGGCTGTAATGTGGGACCACGTTACATTTTGCGTTACAACTGTTTCCTCATTAAAATAACAAAAATAATGATTAACTGCTGTAAAATGAAAATATTTCGTTAAGATAACAAATTGAAATTATAAAGCGTTAGGTAAACATTGCTTATTTAAGTGATGGTTTACTAAATGTTATGGAAGGAAAAAAGGCACTATTGAGAATAGAAAAAGCATTCGTATTATCAGAAAATCACCAATATCAGTTAATTACAAAGTGAAGATTTGTGGCTGGACGGCTTAGCTGTTCTTCCCAACAACGAAAGCTCCTCGATTAAACTATCCAGTTCAGAGAACGACACTCCACAATAAGCATCACGATGTAACCAGAAAATTCAGTCTAAGATATAGTGACCGTTAATCAGATCTTAAGGTCGATAGTTCCTACTAAATGACTTCAAATCGACATCAATCATTAGCCAGTGGTAGTTTGAAATGTTGTGTATGAGAATACGCGATTGTTTGAATGTCATCTGGGGCTATTTAAGAATGGAAATCGGAAGGACAGAACTGATAAGATCATATCACTGTTACATCGGACCGGATTAAGATCAGTCTGCTGAATTGACGTGAGTAGTGTCCGGGTGACAATTAATCAGGAAAACTGGATTACAGACACAAACCGCTATCCAATGGACAAATGTCAAAAGACTAAGCAACTAACCAGAAAACGGGATCGTTTTGTATCTAAAAAAGTGACACATATAAACTATGTGAAATTGCAGTGAGTGTATGCTGAGACAGTATAAATGTAGCCGAAACTTAATTGTGATTATAAGACTATCAAGCTATTAGCTGTCCAGTTAATCAGCATGAATGAATCATAACATAAAATACCAGATCCATATTCTTATCAGAATTGACTTACATTTCGATGCATGCTAGTAAATTCTAATGTATCAACTTAATATACGTCGATATGCTGACTACTGAACATGTATAAATGTGACCTTAATAATAACAGTCATGTGTATTATCACAAGATCTATGTGATTTGGATGTAAATCGAATTAAACAACTACTATTACAAGTAAAGACAGCCACATAGACTTATTGACATTTGATTTAAATATCAAATCGCTGTGCACATTTTATAAACAGATAAATATGAAACTAATTATCGTTCGGAACTTTTGACGAGTGGTGCCACTATCCATCCTCTTATTTATTAATAGATTACAACAGTTTTCTCGAAGTTTGTTTGAATCAATTACACATTTGAACCCCAGATATAATAAAATGGAGTGTAGCTTGTGAATAATCGATATCACGGACCTGTTTACTTTAATACGAGCAAATCTTACCAAAGATGTATTGGAAGTGCAAAACAAGGACCAATTATTCTCAGTACACAAAATAGTAGTGGTCAACTTTAGTAGCGTTAATAGATTTATGTAGTACAACACATTCCCAATTTAATGGTTAGATGTACAAGCGAGAAAAAGGAATTTTAATGACACTTTCTGGACAAAATTATCACTTACAAAATAGTTAGATGGAATATAAAGATCAATGAATATAACAAAACCCAGGACGACAACCAATCACGATAAAAGTAATCAGAAAGAGCTAATTAGGCAATTATGGAATAATATCCTGGTCACGACATTAATTTAAGTTTCTCGATTTAACCATGTAGTTAAGTGAAAGTAATACTGATTAAGCATATACAATACAGCTCAGTAGTATTATGGGAATAGCTTGAGTAAGGTAAGACAAACCTTACTACGTTTGTTACCTAAAATCCGCATTACATAAAACAGATGTGGTCCTACAGGGCAGTCAAAATCATATATATTTAAAATATAAGTAATTGGTTTGAATTTAAAAATGTGATTACGCTAGGAAATACACCTGAAATGAATCTTTTGTTATCCAGCCAACATAAATAAATGAAGATGAAAAAACATGAGAACGAAGATAAAAGAGCATTCTAAAGCTAAATTTGCGCAAGATATGTAATCTGGGTATAGAGCTATTCACTTGCATCTTCCTATTGTTATTTAGGACTGCGATTGATCAGTCTCTTGTTAGCAAATGTGCATCCTGTGCGGACTGCCTTGATACTGCTTGAAGTCACAAGCTTTATAAGGAAAGATAGATAGTGGAAAGCAGTGGAATCTTATTTGGAACTCGTCAGCTGGATGTACCTGCATCCCAGAGTTGATGTCCACTCTGGGACTCGAACCCAGTACCATTCGCTTCAAACACTATCGCGTTTTCCAATTAGCTAGCCACTATCCATCTTTGCTTATGAAGCTTGTGACTTCAGGTAATATCGAGGCAGTCTGCACAGGATGAACATATGCCAACAAGAGATTGATCAATTACAGTCCTAAATAACAGTGGGAAGATAGAAGTAGACAACACCGAATGAATATAACTTCACCACATTGTACAAGCAGGTGGCTATCGAGACTCAGTAGCAAAGTGGATAGCGCGATGGCGTTTGAAGTGAGTGGTACTGGGTTCGAGTGAACATTAACTCTGAGACGCAGGTACATCAAGCTGACGAGTTCCAAATAGGACGAAATGCGCATCCTAGATTCCATAGCTGGTCACAATCCATCTTTGGGTATAGAACAGTTTACGGCTTGAAAATAATACGGTGGAAACCTGATGTTATCATAACTAGTCACAAGGATAATATTAAGAGGGAATCTGAAAGCTCTGTGACGTACGACCTAAAATTGCATTGCTCTAAGTTGCAATACCTCATCTCAGATGATATTAAAAACTGCAACGCAAAGCTAAATATGGGAAATTTATTTCAGAAATAAATGGAACCAAAGATTACAGTAACATTTGACATTTTGGGTAGAAGGAATCGAAATCCTATTACTAATAAATGGTTGTGTTAGCATTATGAAATGAAAATCAATGAAGCAAATATACGACCCATACCAACCGTAAACTGCAGGTGAAGCTGTTAATGGTTTTTTAAAACGACTTTCAACTGATGTTTATGGTTATAACTCTGCTTTTTTTTTACTTCTTTATGTAACCGAGTAGCATCCTTTACATGATGTGTCTCAACGACAAGTAAAATAGCTTGAAATTATTGAACTTCTTACACCAATTGACTAGTAATGTAGAGCTCAAGACTTGGCAATAAAACATTTTAGGGAACTTCACGCCATGGGTAGTGCAACAAACTATTTATTGCTAAATTATTCCTCTTAAATATAGCAATATACATATATCGTTGGAGACACAATTACGATAAACTGTCACTTCAGTGGAATATTTTGATATATTGTACGTCGATTTTGTTTCTAGATTATATTTCTTGATATAATCTATAGAGAATAACTGATGTTTGTGTGAACTAATGATTCCTTTGTACTTGATCTATGACTGATTTCGGATTTCAAATACAATACGTTCGTATGTGCTCACCTAGTACCGCTTCATTTAAATTAAGTTATTTCGGGGATTCCTAGTTCGTACGATAATTGAAATACTTTTAATTATCACACTAACTTATATCAAGTGCCTTTAGACATATATAAACTGCACTTGAAACCTGCATTAGTCATCAAACGCTTTTACGATCATGCTCACGAATTAGTCTGGATATCAATTAAATATTCCGATGTAGTTAAATATACATGCTATCGACACCAAAAAATGTATGGACAGGGTTAAAACAATGACCGAGGGAAAAACTTAGTCAATACTATTTTATGTGCAGATATAAATTGGTCAGTTATCAGTATGAGCAGTTTGTGGAGATTGTAATAATATAACAGTTGAAATCACGAGTCGATCTAACCTAGACCATCATTGAAAACCTGGAATCACTTGATGGCCGTCTCGTCCTAGTAAAGTACCCTTCAACAGTGTGTGTCCACAATCTTCCATGTGGAATTCAAGAGTGAAAAAACTAAAATCTCCACAAATGCACTATACTGATAGCAATCTTCCCCTTACTAGTAACCGGCTTTGAGATGTCAGTCGTAGATATCTGATGAGAAGCCGTGACCACCACAGCCAATCGACAAAGGGTTGCGCAAGATTATGATTTACTGAAGTTAGACACGAACACAGTTCAATGCCAGTCGTTGTCTAGAATTTGAGTATCCGCACGATAGATCGAATGACCTGGTTCCAAGTCCCATAATAAGACAAGACGGTCGTCCAGTGCTTCTAGATTTCCAATGATGGTTTAACTTAGATTGACTCGTAATTTTAACTGTGAAGATAAATTGGTAAGAACTGAAAAAATTAATTGAATATTTATGAAGATTTGGGCTTACATGTTCAGTGTATGATAAACTCAAGAAATGAAAGTCATGTGTTAGGAAAATATTCTGGATTTCCACAAATCAGGTTATTAAATAAAGCGCAAATAATAATATACAAGGAAAAGAATCATGATAATAAACGTATATGTATGTTTGTAGTATAGTTAATCTCTGTGTGGAATTCACATGATATTGAACAATCTAATTTACCGTTCATTCAAAAACATATCAAACTATCGTAATAAGGAAAAAAACGCACCAAATTCGTATTTCAGCCCAGATTACTTTCAATTTCACAATTTGTGGCATCGGATATCCTTCTTGCTAAACCGGCATTCTTCTTCTGAACTTCTTTTAGCCATGGAGCTAAATTCTCATCTTTCTGTTTCAAACTTTGTTTCTGTTTTTTCTTCATAGCAGCTTCTTTTAACCATTCAGGAGCTCCCTCACCGTTCTTAGACATCACGTCTGCCCATCGTTTTTCCACGTCTTTCTCTCGTTCTTTTTGGGCCTGCTTCTTTATGACCTCATTTTTCCATTCACATGTTTGACTCATTGCTGAAGTATAGTGGATCCACCAACGTACAACTGAAGTAGGATACAAGGTCAGACATGAAAGTGTGGCTTCATTCCAATAAATATATTGAAATTAAATGACCAATCAACTGTTGAATCAATAATTAAACGGGAAGGAAATTAAAGTATGGTAACCAAAATATGTATAATAACAGAAACTATCAACCAATAGTAATATTACCTTAATAGACCAATTAATTATTAGTAAATTATCGATATTCATAATCTGTTTCTCTCGAACTATAGATAAAATCTAGAGCACGTTCAATTACGTTTCCTTCGTTTAATCGCAAACAGGAAACCTCCAAGTATTCCTCGTTTTTATATGTTGGTATTGATACATCCGTATTTTAATTTAATTGTTGGAAGGATATTACTAAAATACTTAAATTAATTCTGATGAAACAACTGTTACAAACGTTTGGTTTTCTCAGAGGTTTATTCTGTCACATTTTAGCAGTCGATAATGGAAAACACACACAGATCAGTAAAATCAAACCGTTGGTTGAAAACACTTCAGATTATCTCTAAACATTTAAAATCAAACACAGTACAGCTCAACGTCTAGTTACAAAGACTGGTTTCCTGATTGCAATTTGATCGATGGTCTAAAGAGAGCTATACCATAGATATCATGAATTTTATTCATGAACTCAACTATTGAATTACTACGATCTCCACCATAACCCCTTCTTATAAAAATGAAAATGCAAAACAATCGTGTGAATAAAATGTACAGTAGGAGGATTTAATCTTGTCAATTGAGATAATAATAATAGCAACTATTATCGTTATTATTATTATTATTATTATTATTATTATTATTATTATGTTGTTGTTGTTGTTGTTGTTGTGTAATAAGAGGGGTGTTATCACGGTAATTACGATATACAAATGAAGAATTCATTTGAATTGAGTATGATAGATGCGAAGATTAAGATAGATGTAATCAAAAATAATGTGAAGGGCGTAATAATTTTGTGGTAAACTGTCAAGTCAGAGTAATTGTTCACTCAAATATTCTTAATTTTTTAACATTCTATGGGGATTTTTAAACTATTGAACTAACGTTCATTTTTGTTTTGGCCAAAATCTAAACGCATTTGGTCCGACTCGACTGTCACAGAAAAAGATTACTAACTGTTCCTTTTAAAATATAAATCAGTCCCTATGCCCTGGATATATATAGCTTTAGGAAATTTTAGAATAACAGTTACTATGCTTATCAGTCACCCTGAAAACATCTAAATTACATTGTTATAAACATTGATTTCTTTAAAAAGTAGACATTTTAGGACGTAACTAGGAAACTTAACTAAGACATTCCTTTTTGTCTTGAGTATATAATATCTGTTGCAGAGATACACCAAGTGAAGTAGATAATTGGTTCTAAACTGAGAAGAGTACGAGTCAACATTTGCCTGAGTATAAGATGTTGGGTTTTTATGCAACGAGCGTTCTGGGTCCCTTAATGTTTATTTTTTTATTGTTCATGAAAATCATAACTTTGAAAGATGAAAGAAATCCCGATCGGTTTTCTTCTGACTCTTATATATTAGTTTCTGGTCTGAAGTTTTTCTGTGTTTTTGGAGTATTACAAGATAGAGTCATTTTCAAAGTAATAGAAGCTGGGTATATGCATAACTATCGACTGAATCATTCCCAATCACCAGTAAGCATTATGCAATATTACGTCAACTTCTAATACAAATAAGGTTGTAAGAAGCTGAATAAAATTCATGATATCTATGGTATAGCTCTCTTTAGACCATCGATCAAATTGCAATCAGGAAACCAGTCTTTGTAACTAGACGTTGAGCTGTACTGTGTTTGATTTTAAATGTTTAGAGATAATCTGAAGTGTTTTCAACCAACGGTTTGATTTTACTGATCTGTGTGTGTTTTCCATTATCGACTGCTAAAATGTGACAGAATAAACCTCTGAGAAAACCAAACGTTTGTAACAGTTGTTTCATCAGAATTAATTTAAGTATTTTAGTAATATCCTTCCAACAATTAAATTAAAATACGGATGTATCAATACCAACATATAAAAACGAGGAATACTTGGAGGTTTCCTGTTTGCGATTAAACGAAGGAAACGTAATTGAACGTGCTCTAGATTTTATCTATAGTTCGAGAGAAACAGATTATGAATATCGATAATTTACTAATAATTAATTGGTCTATTAAGGTAATATTACTATTGGTTGATAGTTTCTGTTATTATACATATTTTGGTTACCATACTTTAATTTCCTTCCCGTTTAATTATTGATTCAACAGTTGATTGGTCATTTAATTTCAATATATTTATTGGAATGAAGCCACACTTTCATGTCTGACCTTGTATCCTACTTCAGTTGTACGTTGGTGGATCCACTATACTTCAGCAATGAGTCAAACATGTGAATGGAAAAATGAGGTCATAAAGAAGCAGGCCCAAAAAGAACGAGAGAAAGACGTGGAAAAACGATGGGCAGACGTGATGTCTAAGAACGGTGAGGGAGCTCCTGAATGGTTAAAAGAAGCTGCTATGAAGAAAAAACAGAAACAAAGTTTGAAACAGAAAGATGAGAATTTAGCTCCATGGCTAAAAGAAGTTCAGAAGAAGAATGCCGGTTTAGCAAGAAGGATATCCGATGCCACAAATTGTGAAATTGAAAGTAATCTGGGCTGAAATACGAATTTGGTGCGTTTTTTTCCTTATTACGATAGTTTGATATGTTTTTGAATGAACGGTAAATTAGATTGTTCAATATCATGTGAATTCCACACAGAGATTAACTATACTACAAACATACATATACGTTTATTATCATGATTCTTTTCCTTGTATATTATTATTTGCGCTTTATTTAATAACCTGATTTGTGGAAATCCAGAATATTTTCCTAACACATGACTTTCATTTCTTGAGTTTATCATACACTGAACATGTAAGCCCAAATCTTCATAAATATTCAATTAATTTTTTCAGTTCTTACCAATTTATCTTCACAGTTAAAATTACGAGTCAATCTAAGTTAAACCATCATTGGAAATCTAGAAGCACTGGACGACCGTCTTGTCTTATTATGGGACTTGGAACCAGGTCATTCGATCTATCGTGCGGATACTCAAATTCTAGACAACGACTGGCATTGAACTGTGTTCGTGTCTAACTTCAGTAAATCATAATCTTGCGCAACCCTTTGTCGATTGGCTGTGGTGGTCACGGCTTCTGACACAAATATTGATTTGAATCTACATTTGAGCACAGAAAAAATGAGATTCCAGCGAAGAAATCTTTCGTTTCGGCGAAATCGTCCACTTGAACGGTACTTTGGTATGTATAATCATATGGTAAATATATCTATAGAAAGACAGAAACGATTGCATCATGAAGTTACGCAACATTTCAAATATCAAATGATGTCGCTAAATAGTCAATGGTTTAGAGAAGAACGAAGGGAATAAAATAGATTACAAGTCAGAATTATGGAAGATAACTGTCCAGCTGACGGATATGAAGAGAAATGAAAAACTTAAAGGTAATAGTAATGACTGAATAACAATCACGGGAAATTGTTAAAGGATAATACTAACTGATGACAAAACAATAATAGAAAGAAACGAGACCGAAGCATACTACATATGGCAATTGATATCAATGAAAAATGAGAGGTTGGATGTACCGTTTTTGTACGCAGATTTGGGGTGGAACTGGTGGATTACCAACGCCTGAGTATTGGATAAATTTTTGATTCAGACCCCCTTCAATCCAGCTCCTTCGATTGAGTAGATTATTTTGACGAAAGACTCCTTTGAAACGATGTGTTAACACGTTATTAAGTGCTCTTGTATTGGACTGATGGCTATTTTGCATTCTGCTGATTAAAAATCGTGACGGGTAATGTGTTGAAACGCATTTAGGAAGTGATTACTTCGTGCGGCCAATGTAATCTAACTCAAAGAAGCAAGCAAGTTAATTGATGCACATGTATGTGGCCCAAGGCGGAAGCTTATCCTTGACAAATCCACGGATGATTGACCGGCTTGAGGACACAATATTAACCCTAGCTGAATTGGTTTTAATAAGGGATTTGGAATTCCGTTCATTCAAGAGTTCGGCAGCTGTATCTCATAAAAAGAGTTTTCTTATGAACTGTCGGTGCGTTTTCAAAATGTTGTCTTGATGTTAAGTTTTTACCGAAAAATCTAAACGGATAACCATTTATGATGAGTATCTGTCGAAGTTGTAGTAGTTCGTCGTCTACTGCGTCATTAGAACATATTTGCCTAGTCCTTGAGGATAAAGAACGAACTATGTTTCTCTTTCCATTCAATAGGACCCATATATGGAAATTCGTATACTGACCACTCAAGGCCGGGTTTTTATATATAGATCTTTGTAAAGAACCATCTGACTTCATTTTCAACAGAACATCAAAGAAATGAAATTCCTCGCTTGCCTCTGCTTCCAACGTGGATTAAGTTGAATGATGACAACTATTGGATCGACCCAATATTTCATTGAAGTTTATTTCCTCTCCACAAATAACGAAAGTATCATCCATATGTCTCTTATATAAATGAAGTCTTTCAATTATTGGTCGAAGTGACGTATTTTCCAGATTGGCAATGAACACAATCAGCCAAGAAGGAGTCCAATGGTGAACCCATCGTAACTACATAAATCCGTCTATAGAAATCATTACTGAATCCGAATAGCACATTGAGAGTACATAATCAAAGTTTTAGATAATGTTTTGGGATACATATAACAAAGTTGTTATTTTCAATATAGTTACATAAAAACACAGTTTCTATAATAAATGTATTTTTAATTTAATAGTTCATTCCACGAGTCAACTGAAACTAGACGACCATGAAAAACCTGAAAGCACTGGACGGCCGTTTTGTCCTAGTATGTGTGCGCACTGCTGAGGAGTCCTATACTAGGACGAAACGGCCGTCCAGTGCTTCCATAGTTCCATTGTGGTCTAGCTTCAATTGACTTATGAATTCAAGTATTAAATTACTAAAATATCCACAAAAACTCTCTCTGATTATAAAAATATTTTTTGTTATATCTCGATGAGTAGAAAAGTTAAATTTTTGACGTTTCATGACTTAATGTAAGCCACTTTTTCAGAGTAAATAAATAACCGAATTAAAACAAGTTTAAATAGTACGAGGTACGACAGAAGAATTACAACGGATATTGAAGACGTACAAAATTAAAGCTTTATATAAGACAATTGACACTCTAAGAAACGCTTTAGTTAGAATAAAAGATACGATCCCGTTTACTTCCACACAAAATTGTGTCTGCATATTAGGTTGTGCAGATTGCGATGCGTTCTATATTGGAGAGTCTTCCCGTGAAATCTCGACTCGTGCCAAGAAACACTTAAGTTACACAAAAAGACCTAATAACCCTGTAAAATAGGGAAATTTACAGATTAAATCAGTAATAGCAATACATACTATTTTCAACAATTACCAAATTGATATTAAAAATATTAAAATAATTTAGAAAGGCTTTCCCAACCATAAAGAAAGGTGAGCAGCCGAAACATTTCATATTATGCTAAATCTCTTTGCCCTCAATAATAAACAAGGTCTGAATGTTCATCCAACTTGGACTATTTATCCAAAAATCCACATTTGAACTTACTTATTTTCCACACAATCTACACACGCACACACCTCACTACTTCATATAAGAACTTTCATGAAAATTTGATCGAACAGTTTCACAGTATTTGGGGGACGAGTTGATGTGAGACATTAAGGAGGAAGAATGTATACATTTTCATACCCAACTTCTGACACACAAATTAATACAGTGCCCTGTCATGCAAATTCAAATTGACCAAAACTAACTTAACATTGACATGCTCATGCATATTGTGATTTTGATTGTACCAAAATATTGGTTTTTTTTTTGTACTATTTAAACTTGTGTTAATTTAATGTCGGTTATTTATGTATTCTGAAAAAGTGGCTTGCATTAAGTCGTGAAACGTCAAAAATATAATTTTTCTATTTATTATTAAATCTCTACCCAATGGTCAATTTATTTGAAACTATCAATTCCAATCTTGGTGTTGATACCTACATAGTTTCTATATTCATATATTTACCATATAGCCATAAATGCAAATGTACAACTCAAGTAAATGATTCCATTCGAAAGAGAATTTTCGTCGCTAAATTCTCTTTATTTCTTTTCAGTAACACAATGGGTTATTTTAACTATGGAAAAAAACAAATATCATGAATTACTCAGTTTGCTTTAGGTAGAAGAAGTCTACTAAGCCATATCAACAGATTCCATATAAATTTATATATTTATCAATGAACTTCTTATAATATATATAATTGTGTTAAAAATACATCTAAGTAGTCATAAAAAATATCAGCTCTGAGTCAAAAAAGGAACTACTGATCTAAAAGTTTAATTATCAACTTTATCGCTTTATCTAGTTCGCGCCGAAACCCACACTCTAGTTTTATAAGTTATTACCATCTGTTTACAATTGGTTCATGGTTTTTTTCTAATACTCATCAAGAAGACAATCAGCTTTCACACTTCTCGTCTGTAATCTATTTTCATTTTATTGCTTTTCATCATTCACTTGTGAATTGCGTAACTTCCACTTGATAGTTGGAAAGAAGCTTTTGATAACTCATAAGAACTTTGGTCTAACTTTAAGCGAATAGTTTTACGGCAGTTGGGCTCCAAATGAATATAAGACATTAATAAGGAAATTTATATTCGTAAAAATATCAGCGATTGAAATTAAAGTAAATTCAACATTTCGGTCGGCAATATGGTCCGACTTTTTTCTACAAATTATAACTCAACATAAAAACTACCAAACATTAATACATGGTTCACCTGTTAACTGAATGCTAAACAAGTCGTACAATTCGTTTAACAATGTTAAAAGTGAGATTTATTGTGGTGGGTATGAGATATTTGCTGTGAGAAGTTGGGAAACTTTTATATAACCTGTCTACTTAATTGTTGACTTAGGTTTGTCAAATCATTACAGATATTATCGTACAGCCTCAGTAAACAATATCATCAGAGAGAAAATTCTCTTCTCTGAGTCACTTTAATTTTCCTTATAAAGTTAAATGTATCAAGAAGATTGATGATGTACTTAAAGATAACAATTACTACCAGATCTACAAAACAGACCAAGGAATCTCCACTGAGATCGTTCATATCAACAGCTTTAATACACAGACTAGTGACCACAGTTCGACCAAAATTCAAACAAAAGTTTAGGATGTCTAAATGTCATTTCGTATCCTTAAGAGATTAAATCAAAAACGAACATAACATGTGCAAAAACACATTCGATGATGTTAACCAAAGGAGAACAGTGGGATAACGGGATTCCATCTATGAACGTCATAGTAAGCGGAAAATGAATTCAGATCGTTAATGTTGGGGCTGTTTAATATAAAGTGTTAACTTGAATCAGTTTATAAGTGAAACAAAATTGTACGATAAATGATCAGAATAAATATGGTCAACATGAGGTGAGAGAGAAAATAATGGAATTGATTATATATAACAAACAACAATTCTCAATTCACATATTACAATTTCCAAATGATGTACTCTGCCTCAAAAATCTGGCCAATCTTATGGGTTAATAATTTGGATTTATAATTGTAGAACCTGATGAGAAATTATTGCAAAGAATATTCTTCGTTCAAACATTTGTGTTTTAAATAAAGAAGAGCTAGTAGATCGTTGCAGCACATTCACTACCCGAAAGATTGGTGAAACATATCTTCTGTCTATTTTCTGCATAAAAAGAAACTCTTTCATCCTCATCAAATGATATTGACCAAAATGACCAACCATTATAAAACTGTTCACGGAAACTCAAAACTGGATTGAGAAAAACATCTAAAAATTACGACAAGGATTTCGAAACCATTTCAACACCATTTCAACAACTGTCAAAACTCTTCGTGTGTCCTCTCAAGAAAGAGTAGTATCGAACAATATTTGTTTTCAGATTTGACACATTCTCGTCAGAGCTATTTCCTTCCTTACTAAAGTGTCTGCTTGACTATCTATTGAATAACGTGTTGCGTTTCATGAAAATAGACTTAAGTTCCACTAGTGAATAAAATGTAACAAATCATTTGTTTGTGACGCTTGTACCAACTGTTCTATCTAACAATCTATTTGAGTTTCCGGAATTAACCTATTCAGGTTCCACTAAACAACATTTAAGATAATGTCATATCCTTGACCATCTCGAGGAATTGTATCTTATATATATACCTAAATGCTCTGGTACGGCCGAGGGTGGGGAGCTTCTGCTCTTCCTCTTGAAATGCCCTTACATGGTCACGCGTATACAGCCACTGTCAAGTTAGTTCTAACACTGCCTTCTCGTGGTAGGGGTGTTGCTTACGGAATCGAGAGGATGAAAAGCGAATGTCCGGCGCTTTAACCGGGTTGGTGGTACGGAGGATCCACCAAGGGGAGTTGGAAAACCCTGACTCCGAACAAACTGTGTATATAGGCTTCAGGATCTTGAGGGAACGAATGGAGTACAAACCTAATGTTGGTCAACGACCACCATCGGAACGCATCTCCTAAGGTTGCTTTACTGATTGTCGGTTGAACCTATAGATCAAAGGCTCAAGAAGTGGCTCCCTAATAAAACCACTGCCCAGGCAGTATTCCAGCTCTCACACAAATCCAATGTCGAAGTGTGGTGCATATACATTTGATGCATCCTTGTACCAAAGTTCGTGTGTTTAAATAAATAAATACTTAAAATGTACGATCCAAAAATCTTAGTTGTACTCTAGAACATTGAGTAGTTTTTTTTGAACATGTACACTCTATAGTTTATCACTCTATTCAACCCGTAATTATCAGCAAAACAAGATGTTGACAAGCAAGTAAAGTTTCCAGTGGTCTACAACATATCGACAATTATTTTTTCTGGTTAGGAAAAATGTTTTTACAAATGTGATGGTTCACGTCATACACACAATGTATAGTGAATGATTTTCTCACAATTACCAATTAAACAATATATTTTAATGAATGTCTGAAATAAAACAACATGTGATCAACCATGATCATAATTATGATTATCACATAATCAGGTTAACAAAATTAAAAATTGTTTTAGTACAATTTATAAGGACTGAAAATTCGCTACTTGTTAGAATTGAAAAATATGATTGAATTTATTAAAACAAATGAATTCATACTCTTGTCCGTGTATTGGATTAAATGTTCCCTGTAAATGGTTGCCGATTTCTGATGTATTATCAAGCTAATCCAATGTATTTCTGAATGTTTGTATAGAGTCATCCAGTTATTTGAGATAATGGTAGTTCCTTTAAACCAACATCTCATGAAAAAAAATCTTCCAGATATAAAATTAGGATATACTTACATTGCCTTGAATAGAAGTGTTCGTAAAATCTGATCCACCAGACTATTCAGTGTTTATGATAAAACGTCTATCCATTTACTTATGATTTCAGAATTTCATGTTAGGAATTTAGAGAAAACTGTCGAAGTGTCAGTATATCTTTTAAGTGAAGGTCTTTTGGAAACTCATTTCAAAAAATGTACATGGATCTTTAACCGACATCACAATCATCAATGATTTATGTTCGCCCATTTAAGAAAAACAGTCTCCTGAAAAATGCAAATCAAGCTGAACCAATTTAAAGAGTATAGCTTTTTATAAATCCTTCGATTTGTTGTTCACCACATGTACAGTTGTTTTTTAGATAATCGATAAAATTATAAATGGCTATGTATCTACTTTGACTTAGTACGGAACTCCTCAAATCGCGAAAACTTACCGTGTCAGGGATCACACAGGACTTCAGGGTTTTTGTTAACTTATTTGAGAAATGACCAGGAGACAAACATTTGTTTCACCAGCCCCATCATTTTCAGTGTGTAATTTATTACACACATCAACGTCTGCGTCAGTGGGTCTCAGCATACACAAGGGAAAAAGTAAGATCCTCAAATACAATACGGAGAACACCAACCTAATCACATGTGATGGAGAAACTCTGGAAGAGGTGAAATCTATCACGTACCTGGGAAGCATCATCGATGAACAAGGAGGATCCTATACAGACGTAAAGGCGAGGATTGGCAAAGTAACAACCACATTCCTACATATGAAGATCATATGGAACTCAAAACAACTTTCAACCAATATCAAAGTCAGAATCTTCGATACAGAAGTCTAGACAGTCGCACTGTATAGAGCTGAAACGTAGTGAACTACTACAACCATCATCAAAAATGTAAAAGTATTTATGAATAGTTATCTAAACAAGGTACTGAATTTTCGCTGACCGGATATCATCAGCAACAACCTACTGTGGGAGAGAAAAAACCAGCTTCCAACTGGAGGGGGAATTAGGAAAAGACGTTAAAAGTGGAAAAATCATACATTTCAGAAGTTTCCAAACTGCATTACGAAGCAAGCGCTAACTTGGAACCTTGAGTGTAAACGGAAAAGAGGAAGACTAAAGAACACACCGAGGCATGAAAAGAAGGAATAATAAATGTGAACATGTGGAAGGGATTGTCGAGGACAGAGGTGGATGAAGAATGCCTGTGAGCACCTTTGCTCCTTCACGGGGGTTACAGACGTAAATAAGTACCTTTAATTCGTCGTTGGATTTTAGAAATGTCCTTCGTGTGGTAAGCTTCATCTTCGCAGTTCATATCGATTTCGTTATGTACGTTGCAATAGGTGTGTAAAGGTTGGACAATTAAAAAAATGTGTTGAAGTTCCAAGTTTTTTTTATTATCGAGACACTGAATAATAATGGACCAAGACCAGCTAATTTGGACAGAATGATGGATTTGTTACCACTCACGAATGTCTTAAGCAACACTTCACAATTGAAGCAAAAATTAAATTGCTAATACAGGAAAGCACCATTGATTTATTATTGATACTGATAACATAGTCAAATAAAAATTTATTGTTACTTCATAATGGTGTCCATTTAAAACATACAATAAGGGCAGCCGCTAACATCACTGGCACCAGTTGCTTATTATTTGTACAGTTAACATTTAATCGAGGATAACCAAGGGTAGTTGTCATTATTATTTTCCTAGTTAGTGAGTATGGTCCATCTGTATTTAAGTTGTATGGCCTAAAATCGCCGGATTTTCGCATTTATTTGTGCACTGATTCTTCCGAAAGTGCTTTAATTAAAGGTCTTACGATGCTCGTAGGCTGCGGTAGGAATGAAAATTCACCCAGTAGAATTATAAGCACAGGGAGAACCCAGCTTCTTAAAACGTAGACTGATTTCATATGACTTAAGAGAGGCTGTCAAGAATGAGCTAGATGCACTGTTTGGAAAAGTGATAATAATCCCAGTTGAGTAGTTTGGTTGGGCTACTCCCATTGTGGCTTCAATAAAGACGAGTAGAGAAACACCTCGAACTTGGAATGATCACTTCCTGACACTAGTTACTCGGCTATTGCAACAGAGTTGTACCATGAGGAAACTGAAGGTATTCCATACAAATTACGAGGGTCAAGGTATTTTTCTAAATTTGACCTGGAATTTGCGTGTTTGCGAATCCCACTCGATGAAATCCCTGGTGAAATAACTACTATTAACACCGTTAGGGTGTTCAGATGCAAATTCCTACCTTTCTGATTTAATGTATTCCCTTGCGATATTCCGGAAGGTCCATCGACTCCGTAAGCTATACTGTAGATGCTAAGGCCTTTTAATCTGACAAGAGTCGGATAGATCTATTGATTCAAGGCCCTTCACATGCGGATATCTCACCACTATATCATGGATTGGCTCTCTGCAGCTTTATTTCAGATTTATTTCTAACTTCATGAAGGTATTATTTCCAGTTTTCAACTTGATCCTAGTTAAGAGTTTGTATGGAAACAGCGGCACTTTGCAGTTTAACATTGACGAGGCTCTCCTCAGACCGTTTTTACTTACCGGAAATACCTATCGTTACTTCATATCCACCTCCAATGTGGTTCCGGAACAAAATGAAAACCATGTTATTTTTTATTTAGAGACGACTGATCAAGAGTAATCACGAATTTTCTCAGATCCAGAAAGAGGCTTTAGCAGTGGCATGGGCAGTAACTAGACTGCACAAATACTTGCTTGGTCTAAAATTCCATATTTCAATTGATCCCCGGGCGTTAAGGTTTATTTACTGCTCTATTAAATCACTCCATCAGTCACCTACTGCCATGGTCCAGAGATGGGATTTAGTATTGAGTGCTTATGGTGTCACCATGGAGCATCGGGTGACTAAAAGAATGTCTTCATGCAGATTTTCTATCACGCTATTCGTTTATCGAAAATGACCTAACAAAAGTGACCTTATATTGGTTCAACCATTATTTTTAGATATAGCAGAACTTGCGAAAGATATTCGTAAATATTTTGGGACTGTCATAAGTGCAGTGAAAAGTGGTTAGAGTATTCGATAGAAGAGTAGGTTTCCTAAGTTCTACAGAGAGAGAAGATATATTACTACATCCTGAAGACTGTATGTGCTTAAATCATAGAGTAATCGTCCCCCTAACATTCAGAGCTGCATTATTAAATGGCTTTCATTCCGTCCATCTGGGAGCACAGAAAGTGGAACTACTTGCTCGCCAGACTTGTTGGTGGCCTGATATTGACACTGATCTGCGTCGAAAATGGAAAAAAACTATCCTGCTCATTTACATAAGCTTCCATACAATAAAGCAGCTTGCATTCCTCGGTTTGAATCTTGTGAATCCTGACAACGTATTCATACTAATTACTGTGGTTTAATTTTAGGCTGGTAATATGCTTTAGTTATTATGGATTGATATTGTAGATTGTCGTAAGTGGTAGTCACGAATAGTTATAGTGGGAAGTTTACTCAAAGAGCAATGTGAAGGATATTCAATGGTGAAGGGATATCCAGTGTATTAGTAACTGGTAATTGAGCTCATTTTACAGCGATGGATTTTAACAGCTGTTCTAACGCCTTTGGATGCCGTCATCTATCTACGACAGAACGTTTCGTCTGGATCTCGACGAGGGCCATCAAATCAGCGAATACAGGTAACTTGCTCCAGTACCTATCTTACCAAATTGGTTGGTGTGATAGTGATCACACCTGCTGGAGAAGTTACTGTTCAGGTATATTCTGTTTTATTTTTAATGATATCACTTACCTCGGTACCATTCCTTTTGTTTTGTCTGATACAGTTTTCCACTATACCAGGTGTATGTGGTTGTACGTTCTTTAAGATTGCCATCCCCAACCAAAGTAAGTTACTAAGAATTCTCCGGTACACGGTACACAAACTAGAAGAACTCTTCACACCTTAATTTTTGTTTTCCTACCTGGTGTCATCCCTCTGCATCTCAAGCCTGAACTCAAATTGATCACATCGCGATCAGTTACCGCTGGTGTGGTTATGTACAAATCTACCGCTTCTGTTTGAGTACTTATCTGAACTTCGGTCAGTCCCTTGTTTGCGCTAATTTCACCTCACGTTCCAGTGGTCAACAAATTTCATCATACTTAACGGATCACTGTCCATAAGTCGATTGCAGATTTTACTGCAACTCAATATCTGACCGAGTTCAGTTAAGGGCTAGCTATCAACCCACTGAAAATTATCAGTGCGTAATCGCTACAATACCATAAAACCATGAAAATGGAAAGTAAAGTAGCCTGTGGCATCCCAAAACTTTCCGCTTATAACTAATGGGCTGTTCGTAGCTTGTTGGATCAAGCCGGTCTACTCTGGCTATTTGCCGGTTTGACCATAGACAGAAATTGTTGCGGAATTAACTTGTACAAAGTTTGGGTAGAGGCAGAGAAGCTTGATGGTCGGATAGTGCTAGCGGGTTGGAAGCAACAACTGCGTCTGGTAACTAATAGAGCTCTCTCAGCTTATCTCAGGCACTGGTAGCAAGACGTTTGATGTTATGTGAACATCATTGAAGCCGATGGTAGGAAATTCAACAGCATCTGCCGACCTCTTGAACGATAGGGAGCTTCTCGTGGAACATATCTGCTTGTCTCCAGCCTCGTGAACATCTACCAGATTGTTTTGTGCTCTATGGACGGTGTTGATTGATCCACCTAACTAAGCGGACATTCGCAGGGAAGTTCGAAAAGTAAGACACCATCGAACCTATATGATGTCACTTTACTTATGATGAAAGTTAGAACAGCCTTTGAAAAAGTGGACCAACTGTAGATTTCAAACTAAGGTTTGGAATGAAGAATAACTATATGGTTGATTTAGATACGCGCTATTGCCCAGTTGAAATCAAAATAAGGTAACTGGCTAAATGAGGGTTGAAAACAAACCTCTTAGTTGTTCATCCAATAATTGTTTAATCAGTACTTAAATCAAGTACAGATTCTTTCAAAATATGATATTCGGCCGCGTTGTAACACAGTGTTTCTAATTCTGGAAGTGGCTTCAATACACAACCAAGAATGCACGATTCTAGTCAATACAGACAGCACAATCAAAAAAGGTGAATGAATCAACATGGCTGCCGCCAAGATTTAGTATCAATTATAACTATGTAAATGTAGTACGGGAAAAACACGTAAACTCAGTGTTGGCATAAGGAAAACAAGAACTACAATACAACACAGTGCCATTTCACATGAACTCAAAACGATCAACAGAACGAACATACAGGTAAATCATGAGGAAGAAGTTACGCGTTTATACGTGGAGGCATTTTCAGACACAAAACCTTCAAACTACATCTTACACCAACTTTTGAGGTTTCAGGACGTGATAGTCCATATGTAGAAAGCCGGGTTTACATAACGTTCTACTGCATGGTTGTGAAATCTAGTCTCCTAGTTGAAGATGTTAATCAACTCTCTGTGTTTGACTACCTTTGTCCCTGAAGGATTGCCGACATCTAGTAGCAACAACATGTTAGGAATGCAGAGCTTTAACATCGTGTGTTCAGTCACAGAGATAAAAATTCAATGGGTGCCAACATCTTGAGACACCGACATCAGTGGCTTGGACATGTAGTGTGAATGTCGTTCGAAAGAGTTCCATGCCGTGCATTATTTGACGATTCTGAGACTGGTTGGAAGTAGCTAAGAGGTGATTGGTGTATAACATACTGTCGTGGTAAAAAAGAATGCTGCTGCAGGACTTACTTCTCTTGGTCCCTCACGTCTTCCTGGCTCGAGTCTCAACAACTGAGTAACTCAGTGGCTTGCGACTAGTTTATATAATTAAGGTTCATATAATAAAATTACAGTTGAACTAAACGTCATTTTCTCCATCCTTTGGGTATCTCTAAAATTAATATTCTTAGAGTCGTCATCACTTGGAATAAAGAATGAAAGGGTTATATCGTAAGTCATTCAGTGCTGTGCACTCGCTAATGGTTCCAGTAAAGTTGATAAGGACTAGTTTTATGAGCGACCGCAGTCCATCGTGCAGAAATGCTCAAGAAAAAATCTGACCATCCTGTTGGAGTACCTGAACGCCAAAGTCTGAATGAACATCCCGGAGTGTGGGAGAGTCATGGAGGAGCATGGAACGGGAGAACGAAACGAGGTTGCAGGGAGATTAATGGATTTTATAGTTACAAGCAGCGCCATTTTCCCCCATAAGTCCACACGAGAACTGCACAGGTTTTACTAGAAAACACTGCGAAACCCATCATGAGTTGATCGCATATGCATGCATAAGATTTTGGAAGGTTCATGGAGAATACAGTAATAAAAAGTAGCCAACACAATTTGCAGCAGCTTCATATTTTGAACCTCGATGAAGTCTTAATCTAAATTTGTAATAGTTACATGCACAGTGTACGATTGAGAACATTCTGGCTAATTTATTCATTGCATGTTCATTGAGTTTCACTATATAATTCGTGTGAGATTACGAAAATAGCACTCCAGATCACGCCGCATGTTAGCCTTCTGTTATTGCAAATCTATGCTCTTGGTTTATCGCTTTCTGTCTAAGTATATATTCGTGATTAAGAATGTTCGTGCTGAACATAAAGCCAAGTGTGTATATAGCTTCCATAAAACGTCAGATCACCACCTGGCGGTGGCCAAGCTAAGAATGAGGCTAAATAAGCACCAGACAACTGGACAAGTGGCATTACAACGGCTGAGCACAAGCGTTTTTTGAGATACTATCACAATAAGAGAACGATAGGGAGCTCTCAGAAACAAGTTTCAATCTGTAGAATGTCTTATGAAAGCTGAGGAAACGACAATGGCGAGCAACTAGAGGAGGACTGAAGAGACAATAAATTCAGCACGTGAAGAAATACCAGGCGTCGTTAAACTCTAGGATTCATGACAGATCTCTCTGAAAAGAGATTCGCGAGTGGTAAAACAAAGAGACAGCAGTCAACAATAGCCGGACAAAATAAGGTAAACCAAGGCACAAGCGAAGTATACAGAAGCGGATAGATTAGTGAAGAGAAGCGTTAGAGTCGAAAAGAAGAAGACCTGGTAAAAATAACAAAACAAGTTGCAATGAAGTGGAGTATTAAAGGAATATGTGATGCAATTGATAAGTCAGCAGAACTACCAGTAAGGAACTAAGGGGGGAAACTAAACATAGAGGAAGAATAGTAGTGTAACAGGTGGGTAGGGCACCTCGAGGAACTCTTGAAGAGGCCAGGACAACCGAACTCACCGGATAGCATAATAGTACACACAGCCCTCTCAAAAGATGTTGCCATACAAATAATAGAAGAAATTGGCAAGACCACCAGACAAGTAGGAATGGTGAAGTGGCAGGTCTGGAAAATAACCCAAACGTTCAACTCCTAGACCAACATCTTGACTTTCATAAGAACTGACCATTGATCGATCAAAAGGAGATAAGGCAGTCGATTGTTGAATAATTAATGGGATGAACCAAATCGTCAGAAATGAACTATCTCCGAAAATGTTTGAACAGTGTCGCTAGGAAACGATGTAAAAAATTTGAGGTTATCATGCACGTATTTTGAGGTGGGTATATCCATGTGGGTGACGAAATACCTATCAAATACGTGTTGAGTCAACAACATATTTATTGTGTTTGATGATAAAATGCTCCGTCTTTTCGCTATAATTTCAAATATCGTTATGAATTAGGCATGTTACACCCAATGAACGATAGGCCGCCGACCAGCATTCTCCAACCCACTCTGTCCTGGTCCTTTCTTTCTACTTCCATCCAATTGTTGTTCATTTTTCTTATGTCTGTCTCCATTTCCCGACGTAATGTGTTCTTCAGTCCTCCTCTCTCCATTTGGCCTTGAGGATTCCACGTGAGGGATTGCCTTGTGACGCAGTTGGGTGCTTTTCTCAATGTGTGCCCCATCCAATTCCAGCGCTCCTTCCTGATTTCTTCCTAAACTGGGATCTGGTTTATTCTCTCCCATAGTAGGTTGTTGCTTATAGTGTCTGGCCAACATATCCCAAGCATTTTGCGTAGAAAACTGTTACTAAACACCTGTATCTTCTGGATGATGGCTTTCGTAGTTCTCCAGGTTTCCGCTCCAAACAGTAGAACTGTCTTGACAGTTGTATTGAAAATTGTGACCTTGGTGTTGGTTGACAGTTGCTTTAAGTTCCAGATGTTTTTCAGTTGTAAATATGCTGGTCTTGCTTTGATGATCCGCACCTTCACATGTGCATCAGATTCACTGTGTTCATCGATGATGTTGCGCAGATATGTAAAGGTTTTTACATCTTCCAAATCTTCTACATCAAGTGTGATTGGATTGGTGCATGCTGTGTTGAGACCTACTGTTGCTGAGGCTGCTGCTTTACTGGTCGTCTTCCCCTGCATTTATTGTTGCGTGTGCGATAGAAGAGCCAGATCATCTGTGAAGTTTAGGTCATTCAGCTGCACCCTAGATGCTCACTGTATCTCATGCTTCCTCTCAGATATTGACGTCTTCATGGTCCAGTCGATCCTTAGGAGGAAGAGAAAGGGTGAGAGTAAGCAACCTTACCTGACACCGGTCTTTACTTCGAACGAGTTTATCAACTGTTCTCCATGCACGAGTTTGCAGTTTAATCCATCATAGGAATTCTGTATGATATTGACTATCTTCTGAGGCACTCCGTAGTGTCGAAGAAGCTTCCGTAGTGTTGTTCTGTCCATGCTATCAAATGCTTTTTCGTAGTCAATGAAGTTGATGTAGAGTGATGAGTTCCATTCAATCGATTGTTCCACAGTGATCCGTAGTGTTGCGATCTGGTCTGCAAAGGATCGATCCTTACGGTATCCAGCCTGTTGGTCTCGAAGCTGGGCGCCTACGGAATCCTTCATTCTGTTTAACGAAACCGTTTTGAAGACTTTTCCTGATATTGAGATAAGAGTGATGCCCCTGTAGTTATCCCACTTGCTGAGATCGCCTTTCTTTGGCATCTTGATCAGGTGTCCCTCTTTCCAGTCTGTTGGTACCTGGTCTTCATCCCAAATCTTGCTGAAGAGAATGTGGAGTGTCTTTGCAGTTACCGCTACGTCTGCTTTCAGTGCGTCTGCTGGAATGTTGTCTGGTCCTGCTGCTTTCCCACTCTTTGTTTGTTTGATGGCCACGCTGACCTCTTCAATTGTTGGTGGGCCAACATCGATTTGGAGGTCCGTGGGTGGTGCTTCGATGTTGGGCGTGTTCAGTGGAGCTGGTCAATTTAAGAGTATTTTTAAGTGTTCTACCCACCTGCTTTGTTGTTCTTCAATGTTGGTGATTACCTTGCCTTCCTTGCTCTTCACTGGTCGTTCTGGTTTGCGATGATTTCTAGAGAGCTTCCTTGTTGTGTCATACAGTTGTCTCATGTTTCCTTATCTTGCAGCCTTTTCCGCCGTCATTGCTAAACCTTCCACATATTTACGTTTACCAGTTCTGATGCTCCTCTTCACTTGTTTGTTTACTTCTATGTATTCATCTTGTGCCTTGGCTTTCTCTGCTCTTGTTCGACTGGTATTGATAGCTATCTTCATGTTCCTCCTTTCTTGTAGATTACCCAGTGTATCAACAGTGATCCATTCCTTGTGATGGTGCTTCTTGTGGCCCAGAACCTCACGACATGTTGAAGTAATTGCCTCTTTTATCCCTTTCCAATTGCGCTCCATAGTAGTTCCCTCTCCATTGAGTAGATCATGAAAGGCGTGTAACCTATTGCTGACGACTATCTTGAATTTGTTGAGTTTGTCATTTTCTCGAAGAAAAGCCGTATTAAACTTTTGTGCTGTTGTCTGCCTCGTTGTCCGGTGCTTCTTGAGTTTCAATTTCATCTTGGCAACTATCAAATGACGATCTGATGCTATATCAGCTCCTCTCTTGATTCTCACATCCTCCATCATCCTCCTGAAATTTTTGCTGATGCAGATATGGTCAATTTGGTTCTGCGCAGTGTGATCCCGTGAAGTTCATGTGGTTTTGTGTATGCGTTTGTGTGGGAATATAGTGCCGCTTATGACCAGTTTAGTGAAGGCACATAGGTTTGCAAATATCTCATTATTTTTGTTCCTTTCTCCCAGTCTGTGACGTTCCATGATTTCTTCATATCCGGTGTTTTTCATACCAACCTTGGCATTTAAATCTCCCATCAGAATGGTTAGGTCCTTTGTTGGGCACTTCTCGACGATTGACTGCAGCCTATCGTAGAATTGATCCTTAGCGTCTTCGTTGTAGTCGTTGGTAGGTGCGTAGCATTGGATGACGTTCATTGAAATGCCCTCTTTCCTTGTTTTGAAGGAGGCTTTGATGGTCCTTGGTCCATGATATTCCCATCATATAAGTGCATTTTGTGCTTGTTTGGACAGCATAAATGAAACTTCTTATTTATGTGGGGCATTTTCTTCTTCATGGCCGGAGTACAATAGAAGCTCCCCTGAAGCTGGCCGTTGTTGTCCAACTTGCGTCCACTGTGTTTCACTGATCCCAAACACTTCTGGGTTGCATCTTCTCATTTCTGAAGCAATTTGTAAGACTCTCCCAGTCTCCTACATTGCACGAGCATTCCATGTACCTAAAAAAATGGTTTCTTCGGTTGTCGGAAGGGGCATTGGCCTCGTGGTTTCCGAAGGAACTCGGTCTACACCATGAGGCGTCATAACTCTTCTAAATGAAGACCTTCCGACTCCCAGGGCAGAGTTTAATTGATTCTATTAATTTTTTCTAGTTGGCGAGTTAGCTTTCAACAGGATGGGACCGGTAACCCTATGCTCGACCCTCCTCCTTTATCCAGGGTTGGGACCGGCATTAACCCTCGGGGGTCTCCAGGCGGAGGTACTACAATAGGCTTCTGTTTGAAAGAAATATAAATCTGCCTAATATATCAGAGGTGTCAATTAAATGGTAGAAATGAGTCACATGCTACATACATGTGTTTTCGACGGTGTGTCATGATGATATTTAGAAGGTAGTGGAAAAGGACAAACGGTAAAGCAGACAATGTTTAAGTTTTGTGAAGTTAAGGCATTGGTCATGGAAAAATCATAGTATGATTATTTAACGTCATTCCCTTTTGTTAGACAGATTGTTACGTGTGCGTAACCAGGTGAATCACAAAAAACAAGCCTACAATATGTCCTTAAACAAATGGAGTATACGGATGAAAAAGATCTGAAAGAGCGCAATTAGTTTGAAATTGATCAGATTATTAAAATGTACTGATGAAAACGCAGCGCTTGGATGCCGAAGTGATTTGAATTTTTTTATCAGAATTATTCGCGATTATTATCTATTATTGTTCGTTTTTAACTCATAAATGAATTTTTTTACCTCGTCTTTGAGTTCACTTTGGCTTGTCATAGGACTTATCAGTAGGAAGTGAAGTCAATTCAAGGCTACATATATACATCATAATGACAATTTCAGTAGAAAAATAGCATCAGAATCACTGGCTAGCTACTTTTCGTTAGCCCATTAGGAGCCGTAAGCTGAAAAACTGAGTAATGATACAGATCTTTCCTCTCCATCCTTTCACACAATTAAACCAAGTACTCATATTAGAGAGACATACGATCATCTCAATACCAACAGAAGGTATGTGTCATATCCATCTGACACACGAGATTCTATTAAGGAAACTATATCCAAAACTACACTGGTATAAAGGTTGATTGCCGACATGATTCGATTCATCATATGACTTATGGAACTCTCAGTTTGAAATCGGACTATAAACTTTTTCAAAATATATAAAATTCAGACTGTGATAGCAATCGTTTAACGGAATTTTTGAGTCGCTAAGTCCTGAAGGTGGTTCCTTAAATCAACCATGCCAATATCTCTTAATATCAGTGACTTACAACTGATTTGTTTTTAAAATATCTCCAGAATTTGTTGGACATAACCTGTTTAGCCGGAAAGATCCCCATTTTTCTCAAATGATAGGCCATTTAACATGTTATATATTGGTAACCTTGAAACCTAACCAACAGCGATAGTAAGCATCTGAAACATCGTTATAGTTACAATAAATACAAAAATGCAAGCTTAGACTATTAGCTGATGGAGTAAATTCCACTAGTCACAAATCAGCCAAGTGTATACATATTTGGTCAGAATTTTATCGAAGATGAGAATGAATGCAAACATTTCGTAAGGAATAGAGACATTGAGTATTTAACAGCTTTTTGAACTTGATAACTTGTATACTGCAATTGTTTATTCGAACTCCTATCCCTTGTTGACTGTCAAATCTGGTAGTTTAACTGACGTGATGGAAAGATCAAGGTTGTATAAAAACAAAGATAAGGACTCTGAGGTAAGGTTTTAGATATTCAAATGTCGATTTTAGGAACTTCGGAGGCGTCGTACTGATCAGTCTGTTGAACTTCGCAAAGCTAAGAAGGATGAACAACTTCAGAAGCGGAGAAACATAGTGCTGACTGAACTAGATGAAACCTCACCCTTGAAAGAAAAGCAGATTGATACTCCTGAACACGTTAATTACGATGCAGTTAGCCGTGATATGCAATCAAATGATCGAGTCACTCGATTTAAAGCAGTTCAGCTCTGTAGAAAAACCCTATCACGCGCAAAGAACCCTCCAATAGACGAGTTTTATAAGAGGGGTGCTGTCGACATCCTGGGTTCATCCCTCAGTTCCACTCAGTAAGTTAAATTAATATCCCTTCGACTAGTAGCGATGACCTTGTTTTCGAGGCTGCATGGGCACTCACAAACATTGCTTCCGGGGATAGCTCTCATACAGCAGCCTTAGTCTCCTCTGGGACTGTCCCAAAACTGGTACGGCTGTTAAGTCATTCTGCTGTCAATATAGCTGAGCAAAGTGTATGGGCTTTAAGTAATATTGCCGGAGATGGATCCGAATTCCGAGATAAAGTTATCGACAGCGGAGTTGTTGAACCAGTGTTAAAGTACGTGAAACCGTAACTAAATATTTCCCGAAGACTTTTAGATCGAGTTTGGAAGCAGCCCACCGTGGTATCAAATATTGCCTGGATGTTATCAAATCTCTGTCGAAACCGAGATCCTCCTCCCCCACGTGCCGTCATTAAAAAGCTTCTGCCTTATCTCAATCGACTTCTTCAGTATGAGGGAAATAAGAATGTGATTGTGGATACCGCATGGGCTCTTTCATACGCAAGTGATGCCGTAAATGAATTTATTGATGATATAATAGGAAGTGGATGTGTCCCGTTACTTCTGCGACTGTTAGCGTCATCATCGGTATGTTCAATTTCAACATTTTATAACGGATTAGGCGAATCTCATTTCTCCATCTTTAAGAGCCATTGGTAATCTTGTCATCGGTACTGATGAACAAACACAAGCTATTCTGGATGCCGGTCTACTAACTTACATCCCTGCATTGTTAAACAATGAAAAGTCTACTGTGGTCAAAGAAGCCTGTTGGGTAGTGAGTAACATTACCGCCGGAAGTGTAGATCAAATTGACATGGTTATAAGTCACAACATCATACCATGCATTTTGGAGATCTTTTATAAGGTAATACAAAACCGTCGATGATATTTTATTTCGAAATTCATTTTAAAGCATACTTTTAACTTGATCCTCAATTTCGGCCAAAAATGTATATAGTGGCTCAAATTAGTTTTAATAGCCGAAATTCTGTTCATACTTTCGTTTAATCAATAATTTTTATCATATCGTTATTATGTGTGCATGTGAAGTTTTAATCTAACTTCTTCAGATCAAAGAAGCAGTGATTTGACAGCTATAGTAATGGGTGGATTTGCTCATGAATCAGTATCGTTTAAATAATTTATGCATCTATACACAAGCTTCCTAAGTCTGTTTTTTGTGCAGCAAATATTAAAATACATTATCCAATCAAGAAATAGGTTAGACATGATTGTTAAGCACTCAATTAGAAGGAAGGCGCTTCTATGTTCTACTTGATTATTGCGTAATCATTCAGAAGGTTTATAGGTCAACATTAGGATTTGTTGGGTGAGTATAGAGGTTGACAAAAGTAATTTTATGATCGTTCTTGGCTACAATGCCAAGATGTCTAGTATGAGTTTCTGCTTTAATTATGAAACGTCCCGATTGTAGTCATTAACGCCTAAAAAGAGGGGTGATGATTAAAATTATCAACTGTATCTGAACCATCTGTTCAGGGTGTATCATTATCACGTAGTGTTTGGAAATGACTCAGCGGTTAGGAAGCTCAACTTCCACCCATGAATCCTAGGTTTTTGTCCGGTTCTGGATAATTCGGTTCGGGCAACTGCGTCATATGGTCAAACCTAACAGTGCATTTCATACCCAAATGCCTGGTGAATGTTATTACTTTCAGAATGCATCACAGTTTGTCAGATACTGACCGTTTTCCTCAGTTTCAAAATTGCTCCGCAAAATCCTCATTAAACTCGTTCTCGGACTCATAAATTTTGCTCCCGTTTGACATTATTATTACCTCGATATTTACTTAACAGCTCCGTCTCTTGATGCTATGTGGCAACGTGGACCGATGCGCATATGTTCAAAGGTTTACAAAGCTTATAATTGACTTGACATTCCGGTTTATCCCACTACTGTAAGCTCTACATACCTACACCCTCATTCTTACGTGTTCGTGTCTGTTTTACAGGGTGAATTCAGAACTCAAAAAGAAGCCTGCTGGGTTATCAGTAATTTTATTAGCGGTGGGACTCCGGGACAATGTGCATATTTGTTGAACCAAAATGTGTTGAAAGCGCTTTGCAATATGCTTACAGTCTCAGAGTCGAAGGTTGTACTTATGGTTCTAGAAGGAATAAAAAAACTCCTAGAGGTATGTTTCGAATATTTTTGATGATAACTGTGTAATTCGATTCCAACTGTTACTGGGGAGGGGTATCCCCAGCGCTTCATGTTTTTTATTAAACCTGAAATTTAATTTTTCACGAAATATTTATTTTTTGTCCAAGATTTCTGATCAGTATGGCCAATTAGAACCAGCTTGTATCGAGTTAGAGACATGTGGAGGCTTGGATAAGTTGGAAGAATTGCAAGACCACACTAACGTTCAAGTCTATCAAGGTGCTTACGATTTAATTGAAAAGTACTTCAATGATGCGGTAGGTTGATGCTTTCCTTGTTACACATTTAATGTTTTTGAAACGTTCGTGTTCATTTATCAAGTCATCAGGTACCACAAACTAGCAGTCCTTTCCTGTTTGTAGTTAAGACCGATTTATCTGCAGTCGACTTTATAGAATATTTAAGTTTCAGGTTTCTACAAGCCTCTTTCGATAAAGCCAAGTGCAAGTTTTTTAACATTTATATCAATATATATAGCGTAACTTTCTGAGTGGATTGTAGCCTTCAAGTATACAGTAAAATTCAATAATCTGTAAATTTTAATTGTCCGAATGCCTAGAGGAACTGTGGTTGTGGCAGAACGAACAGTAAACTGTGAACCTTAAGTCAGTTATACATGGGAACCAAAAGCTGTGTGTGTGTGTAACTGATCTCAAAGAGTGGTCGAAGTTTTTTACTAGTGATATTCGATCATTAGGGTGATTTCTTCGAAGTGCTTCAAGGTTCACTAATCTCAACACACGATCATTCTTAAAATATAAGTAACAAGAAATATTAAGGAGATGTCTGTTGGATAAAAGTGATTACATAGAAGTGCTTGTTTGCCATCTACTTCGTTTATAGCATCATGGGAGTGTGCGTGCTATTGGTTCAGATCATCGCTTACTATAATTCCGTGAAACAATATCAACTTAGTATATCAAAAGCTGTCTGCATTTGAAACAGTTGTTTCATCTTCAACACTCATTTTATTTTCATAGTGGGATCGCTTGTTCACTCGGCGCAGTTTAAATAAATTGCGAATTATTATCGATAATATATATTAACTTTACTCTTCTTTTCAGGATGATGAAAATGAAAGCAAAGTCGTGGCTGCTGATGGTGCACAGAATAGTGAGACTTTTCCTCCAAGTTCAGAACAAGAATTCCAGTTTATTGCTCCCGATGGGGCTTCAGGACAAGGTGGTGACTTTCAGTTCTAAGTTAGAAGTTACTTCGACGCTAACTTCGCATCCAAATTATCAGAGTTTCTAAATAGATTACTGGTATATGAACGATGGTATTCTTGGCCACTTTTATAACCTTAACTTCCCCATATCGTGGTAATCAACAATAGTCATGTACGTATCAGGGATTATTATTCAACCCGTCTTATTAAGTAATATTAGATTCAACATCTTTTTTGTTACCTCATGCGCCTGGAAACTAACTGTAAATCCAAGGGCTTGTAATTATTCACTAAAAAGATTATCTTCATCTCTTAAGTGATATCAACATAGTGTGTTAGTTTTACATGTGCCTATGCCTTTAAAATTCCTGGCTTTTTGGTGCCTATTGACCATAAAGTCACAGGAATGGTACTGCTCTCTTTTTATCGTTTCTGCCATAATTGTTTCCAGTAGTATTGATAAACCGTCCTGTTAAACCTTGTAAATAACATTTTGCTAGAAAATCAAATACAAGCTAAGTGTTGGTTTCACCTGAGCTGTTGTTGCGTAAGACCAGTGCATGTTTATCTTAAGCATAAGCCACTGTCAATTTACAATCTAGCGCGTTTCAAATTATTGCCATCCTTTCATTATATTGGCTTACATCTTTTATTGTGAATACAGGTTCCTTCTCCATGTTTTTCTCGATAAATTGGGACTTCTACTCAGCAATCAGGTGGCTGAAATCTAATGTCAAAGTGCCGGATTTCTGTAAGTTGTTTGCTTTGAAAAATGAAAGATGTATGAGTATTTCAAAACAGTCCTTTCAGTCCTGAAAGCTGGTTTAATGTAATAAAGGTAGCACCATTAACGTCGATTGACTTAGAATCTTGTTGTTTGTGAAGCGCTTTGAGTGACATTTAGAGTTGAACCTATAAAAAAATAACACAATAAAGGATTATTCGTGTGCGATTGTCTTGAAATTCGGATTCGTCTTTGTTTAAAGATCAGTGTTCGTACTAGCAAGCTGGATTTTCTAGTCACCTCGTACATCACGTGATTATCAGTCCAAATATAGGAAATTAGTAGGGTTATTAGTCTTATCTAAATGGTGTCATACGATTGTTGAGAAGCACCAAAATTGACTTGGTACCAAAAACTCCTGAGTTCTAGTACACATGTTTGTTCAAAATCGCAGTATTTTAGCGAAGTTAGTTTTAGTAACATTCCGAAGTAACACTTCACTTGCATAACTAAGCCGTTAAACAGATTTCCGTTCAAATTGTTGCAAATTCACATTCATTATTTACTGGGTGTGGGTCTGACTCGAATGTTGAATTCAAAGTGGAGTATGCTGTCTGTTTGGATTCCGTCCATATCAAGAATTTTAGTGTTCGTAATGTCCAGTTGTGTTTAGTAGGGAATTTAGTAGCTTTGTTCGTAATGGTCTTACCTTCTATACACCTCCGAACTGAGAATAAATCGTGCAAAAAACGCTGACTTTCCCACCTCACATTTAAACAATACGAAACTAGACCATTGTAAAATTATGAATTTTGTTACTCCACCTCTTAAACTTCGTTATAACTAACATTGTTGTTAATCAAACTTGTCTATTCCTTAATCTCTGATTGGTTATCCTGGCGAGTCGCCTTATTGGCTGGATGTTTAGTATAAATGTCCTTTAAGTAGCTCGTAGAGATTAGTCTGAAAAATTCGTACTAAGATTTCGTATGCACCAGGATTATTTTTACAAATCACAGATCAAACCGCTAACAACCATTTTATCTATGAATCAGCCTTCAAATAAAAGAAATAGCTTACAAGCTTGTTACAAATCTGATGGGAAATCTGAAGGTCGATTCGAAGAAATAGAAAGAAAGTTAGTATTGTGTTGCCAGTATTATCGTGTTAGAATAAGTTTTATTTGTCTATGAACTTTAGATATTTATGCTATGCCTTGGAATTTTCTAGAGATAAGTGATGATGCAGACTGCGGACTGTGTATATAAATATTTTTGATCTACATGAAACGGTGGTCGAGACTATAATAATCCATTTGTAAATCATGTTCAAAAACCCATATTTTAATTATCGAATAAGTAGATAGTTTCAAATGTTTTCACCAATAAGTATTATCTATTAGCATCTAGAACTTGGAAAAAGAGCAGTTTCTTTGCTTATATTTCACCCATATTTGTTCCTGCTTTTAGTCGAAATTTTATGGAAGGCTGTGTGCTTAATTGCAAATCTTGAAGAGTGCTGGTAAATATATGTCGGGGTCTGAGTTTCCTCGTTGATATATACGACTGTATTCCGGGCTAAATACCATGATATGGCATTGAGTTTTTCAGTTTTATTTTGTTCGGTTTATTGATATTAACAGAATGTTAATTTCGAGGAAAGGTAGCAGCTACATCTGATTTTATTATGTTTAGAACATCAGTTCTTAATTACAGGGTATTCCTTTTAACAGGTATGGAGAAGCGATAAAAATTATACAATTGTGGTACATAAGTTAGTCAGGGAGATTATCTTGGTGGTTTTGCATTCTCTGTGCCAGTTTGCAACCACCTGTAATTGTTATACTGTAAATATGTTTAAGAACTTTATCGTTGAATGTGCAATCAATCGAAATGTTTTCGGTTATTCACGTATGACCAAGAAGTCTATATAAATATTGTTGTACATAACAGTAAAATAAGATATTGGTTCAGCGGAAACTTCCTCTTTAGACAAATTTTCTTACAAAGCTGTACAATCGTAAATATATACTTATTTTTCAAATCGATGATCATTGCCTGTTAAAGATAATAGATACAATATTTATGGAACTGTTAAAAAAGTGTTAACAGGTAAAATAAAAATAAGTACTATAGGGAAACTATTAATGTAGTTGCTGTAACCTTGAGAACTCATCAAGAAGATAGATAACGATCAACAAATGTGAAAGATAGGTTGTGTCACGTGATTAGATGAAATGTAGTGGATATGAACCATGATCAAAAGGAGTATGAAAACATGCGTCGGTTGGCGATGAAAAGTCATGAGAGACGTAGAAGAGAGTGTGATGTATTCTAAATTAAAGTTAGACATTAAGACTATGAGACAATATGCTTTACTGTACATAGTTCAGCTTCTTCCAGAAGTACTGCATATCTTCTGGTAATGCTAAGAAGATTATGGTTTACTGTCTTCGACAGTTCTCTACTTGGGTTATTAGTGACTTCGCTCTCTGTCTCAAATGACATATGTCCTTGAGGTGTTCGCTTGTTGAGCTTTTATCAAACCATCTCCACCTCTTTTCAGTCGAGGTTGGTGATGTCCTTAAATACACTTAACAAAGGGCATCTGCTGATAATATATATCTGGAGATTTAGGAGTGGGTGGGCTAATAAATTTAGTTTTTGATCTATTCGACATGTTTTCATGTTTAACATATTTATTGATGTTATCATCAACAGAATATTGATTATAAAAAATTAAAAAAACAAGCGTATATTTGTGATTATAAAACTTTGTTAATGACCTGTCTTTTGTCTCAATGAGCATATTCCGTTTACTTGGAAGTAACATGGTAAACCCTTAAGATTGTTTAGTTAGAAACAGTTGAAGGACTATTTGTATAAATTCGGATTCAAAGCACACACTTGAAATGTTATCTGTATTATTATGAATATAGTCAATATATCTTTGCGTTGGATCACTCAAGTGAGGTTTTAGTTATCGAGAATTCTTTCGTCTGTGATTGAATCTCTAAGGATATAAAAATTAATCACGAAACCCCTTTCTTTACCGGTATTTTCTTTCGATTAACTAGTTTCTGTTATCTGAAATGTCTACTTTTAGAACTGCGAACCCTCCAATTTCCCTATGGTAGTATTAATTTACTAGGATTCCTTTCATACTCGTCCTTATGACACTACGGTTGATAATCTTTCTTGAGAGGTATTTTTGGATTGGTTTTTTGATAAGAGAATGCATGATATTATGAGGAAAGACCTATAATTACTTAATCCATGTCGCCTATCATTGACAGTCTCTTATGTCAAGTGAGTATGCCAAATATAAGCCCGTACATATCTATCGATAATTTTGCAAAATGAAGGTTGGTTTCTCAAGATGCGTTGTACCTAATAAAAAAATTGATTGGTGTCCAAGTAATCTGAACTTTCGTGTTCGTATAGACCCTAGCCATAAATATTTGATTTGGAGATAACACGGTCACTAAATGTCAAAAGTATGGTCTGAATCATACCGCGACCCCAAATACTCATTCCTTACGAACCAAAGCAATTTATCTGGCTGCTATGTTGACACAACAACGGCATCGCTGTTAGTATTACACTAGCTATATGTTTCTGTTCACTGGTAAATTAGTCGATTGTCAGTGAATATTGTGTCTCCCTACGCCCACAGAACTGGTCTCAAATGTTAGGAAACGTCTTTTTAGGTAATGAAAGTAACGAAGCTTATTAGTCATGTCATGAATAATCATGATTTTTGACCTATGAATTGTGGTCGGACTTTTCTCTGTGTCAGCATATTCGGGTTGCTATTGGATGTAATTAATCCGTACAATTCTAACCACATATTCGGCATTTTAAGACTTACGAACGTGAAAGGTGATTGAGTTCGTCGGTGATATAGACCTGGAAGTTCATATATCTGATAACAGTACTGGTAGTATCAACACAATCATCAAGTCGTATGCAGCTTAATGACACTAATCTTCGAATTTCGCAGAGCCTTTTCCTAATGTGATTTACCATATTACAAGAAAGATAAAAAAAGTTTTGATTAAAGTTTAAAAGGATGCTGTAAATATTGACTTCAGATCACAGTTTATGAAGTTAGTTGTTTGTATTAAATGGTTTTGTAATAATAAATACCATTAACTTCCACAGCTTCGTCTACAAATGGACACATAAAAATTTGCACTACGAGTACCCTCACCAAATAAATTTCACCATTTGATGACTATTGATGAAATGATTACCTACATGATGATTAGTGACATTCACTCAATGAATAACCCGGATTAAATAACAGATTTCTAGTACAAACTGGTCTATACTTCATAGCATCAGTCGGAATGTTTTCTAGATCTCACTGAGAATTTTATGAATACTGGGTAACATTTTTCAGGAAAACTGACGTAATGATAGGGAATCAAGTAAACAGATTACTATATACAGTTTCCAACATTGGACCTAATGAGAGTATTCCTAAGCTGTTTTTTCATGTCTTGAATTCTCATAGGGAGGGTGAACTGTTGTGTTTTGCATTGTAAAGTCCATTGTTGGCGTTGTTAGTCAGACCAGTTAAATGATGAAGCTAGATTCTATTTGCATCTACTTACTGGACTTCTAAGAGCTAGTAGTCTAAGTTCTTGTACTTATTAAAATATTTGTTATCTCATCATCCACTTTTTTAATTAAGTTCATTAGATGTAAGTTGGATTTTCATAATATTGATAGGTTGCTAATGGAACGTTTCTATTAGGACTATTTATTAACGTGCTATTGTGTTCATCAAGTAAATTGACACCAATCTTAAATCCTATAACTTGTATTCGTGACAGCATGCATATGCCTTGTTACGGCCGAGAGTGGGGAGAGTCCGCTCTCCCTCTCGAAATGCTCTCACGTGGTCACGTGTATATAGCTTCTGCCAGGAAAGTTCTACTCACTGCCTTCTCGTGGCGGGGGTGCTGTTTACGAAAATGAGAGGACGAAAAGCGAATGTCCGGCGCTTTGACTGGATTCTAAATCAATGGTGCACATGGGCTCCAGTATCCTGAGGGAACGAATGGCGTATGAACCAATTGTTGGTCACCGGCTTCCATGGGGCTGCATCTCCTTACGATGCTCCACTGCCTTGTGGATCAGACCCTCAGGTCGAGGTCTCCGGGGGTGGCCCCCTAAGAAAACCACCTGTTTTGGTTTGGGCACCCGGGCAGTATCACAGCCCTCACACATATGAATGAGATTTGTGTGACGCATATGTATTTGGTAGCTCTTTGTACAAATATCTATGTGTTGAAATAAAAAAAATGGTCGTTAGAGTGTTTGGTGTTTAATTCTTTAAAAATATGTTACCTGTTGGTTCATAGTAACATCTATGTTTTATGATATTAACTTATGCCATACTGGTGTGAAAACTAAATCCCCAAATACTATTTATTCGAAAGAAAAAGATCTTAAAGTTGACATTTTGGTTTGAAGTGATATCCGTTCATTTGCATTTGATTGACGTTAATCGATTCAATATGTTTTCTGTTCATTTAATTTTCACTATACACATTGTATAAATTAATTAATCGTTATTTTGTTCAAGTGACATTCAGTTTTACAAAATCTTTAACTAATAATCACTGGATTAAATCACCGTGCAATTGAATTGACCCGATTACGAATTTACCTTTGATTTCTTCTAAATAAATATTGCTTACAGGATTTGTATTGGAATAGGCGAGACTCAGGGATAACTCGGGTTTAGTATCATGCTATTAAAGTGTAGCTTAAAGTTATCACTGTTACCGTATCAAGTGGAAACGAAGCGTTAGAGAAAAATTTTACAACCAAAGTGGCGGTACTATCAGAGCAACTATTTATGAACTCCATGATGCGTGGCGGTTCGTCCTGTTCTGCCTTACGACTGCGAAACGTGACCATTAAGGGTAGAAGATAGTCTTAAGTTACTAGTATTTGATCACAGATGTCTTAAAATATTGGCAGCCTGTTTTTGGATCGCCGTCAACAGTCGTCTATGTGTTGTTCGGCTAAACGGCTACGTAAGAACTCGGAAGGATAGGGACACACGTCGTTGCCTTTTCGTCGTTCCTACCTACGCTCCCACTGACTGCAGCTCAGATGAAGTGAAAGATGAATTTTACAGCAAGCTATCCGAACTTCTTCAGAAAGCTAAACGCTCAGACATAATACTCGTAGGCGGTGACTTTAATGCTCAGATAGGTAGCTTAAACCAAACAGAAAGGCATTTAGGTGGATATTTTATTATTCCGACACAGCGAACAGATAATGGTGATCGTCTGCTGCAACTATGCTCAGACAATCGTTTATTTTTAGCAAACACAAATTTTAAGCATAAGGAAAGACATCGTCTAACATGGCGACCCCCTACACCAAACCAACGATGGACTCAAATAGACCATATTGCCATCAGTCACCGTTGGAGAGGGTCGATAGAATATTGTCGTTCATTCTGGAATATCTGCTTGGAATCCGACCATGCTCTCTTACGAGCACATATTTGCTTCCGCCTCTCTGGACGCAGAAAAGCCACATTAAAAATACCCGTTAGAACTGACTTGAGTTACGAGAAAACCAAAAGTAGGTTCCAGGAACAACTGAGATCACACTTAGGTAGTTGCTTGGAAAGGCATACCATCAACTGTGGAAACAGCAGTGAAATCCTTTAGGGACTTAAACCACAGTTACAAAGAGCCAGTGGATTTCTCCAAGGTCTATCACACTGATGGATTCTCGCATACTCGTCCCATCAAGTTCTGAACATGATGAAAAGCGTAAACAAATCAGATCTAGGTTAAGAAAAAGTCTGAGAACGACTGTGAACAGTGGTGGGTAACGAAAGCAAAAGAGATGGAAAAGGCGGTGACTATAGTTAGCACAAGACAACTTTACAGACTAATAAAAGAAACGAATTAATAAGTCAAGTGTAGGTGAGATTATTTCGGAAAAAGACGATACTCTCATCTGCTCCCAGTTCATACGTTTAGAACGATGGGCGGAACATTTTAGAGAACAGTTCAACTGGGCTTCAGCTACTCTACAACTACCCTTCATTGCCAGACAATGTGAATGGAACATTGAAGTAGGTCCCCACAACTCTTGCTGAAGTTGAGAGGGCTATAATTAATCTGAAACGAGGAAGGGCAGATGGATTGGTTTCAGAGGTCTTTAAGAATGGTGGTCCAATTTTAGCGATTAGGTTGACTAATATTTTAGCCAAGATCTGGGAATTAGACGTTATCCCATCTGACTGGTCTCAATCACTTATCGTCCCAATATATAAGAAAGGGTCAAAATCATCCTGTGACAACCACAGAGGGATTAGTTTAACTAATATAATATCTAAAATACTAGCCTCAATAATAATCAGACGCCTAACTAAGACTCGTGAACTGCAAACACGAGAAAACCAAGCCGGCTTCAGATCTAGTCGTGGCTGCATCGACCACATATTCACCATTCGTCAGGTTCTAGAACACAGGCATACTTATCGGCGTCCGACGATGGTGGGCTTTCTTGACTTAAAAGCAGCATTTGACTCGGTAGACCGCGAGATTCTGTGGCGGTGTCTGTCATTGAAAGGCGTACCTCAGAAGTACATAAACCTTGTAAAGGCTATTTACTCGAACACTAATAGTGAGTGAGAGCTTATGGCGAACTGTCATCTACTTTTGCAACCTCAAGTGGTGTCCGTCAAGGCTGCCCACTTTCTCCATTTTTGTTAAACCTCATCATAAACCTATTGATGGAAATAACGTTCTCATCGACTGAATTCTCGGGTATTGATCTCATACCAGGAGGTTCACTTATCGACTTATAATACGCAGATGACATAGTCCTGTTTGGTGAAGACGCTGACAAAATGCAGAGTCTTCTGGTAGCACTAAACAGCAATGCCAGAACTTTGGAATGCGCTTCTCTCCCTCTAAATGCAAGTTGTTGCTTCAGGACTGGTCTACGTCAACACCTGAACTAAGGATAGGGAGTGAAGTAGTCGAACGCGTTGACAACTTTACTTATCTTGGAAGTCTGATCAGCCCTAACGGGTTTGTATCATACGAAATCTCAACACGGATTCGAAAAGCTCATTTGGCTTTTGCCAACTTACGTCACCTGTAAAATGCGATCGATAAACGAACCCACAAATAATAAGGGAAACGCCCACCACCACATTAACTCTTTTTGACCTTGTACGACTGTATCTCTTTATTAACCAATCACAGTTTGATGTTCATTGTAAAACAATATTTGCTTGTTGACTCATTTTTCCTATTCTCTGGCTACTGTTCGGTATGTTATTTGTCTCTGTTTTTCCCTGTATTAATAGACCGTACTGTTTGTTTGTACACTAACGATGTTAATTTATGTTTTAGAAACAGATAAAGTTTATCTAGCCAAATAGCTTGCTTGTTCTGACTTTGGCTAAACCAAGACTCTGTACTCGACAGTCTAGAGATTAACTTAGAGTTGAATCTGTAGGAAATTGCTTCCTACAAAGTTTCGAACAGTACATTCGATATACCTACTGAAATGACTTCCAATAAACATTACGATTCCGATGAGATTCCAGAATTATCACCACATCATTCAGGAGTTTACGACGAGGATCAACTTGGAAAGAACGAACTCAAAAACAACAGCATGATAGAACTAGAGTTAGCCAGGTTGCGCATAACCCCGTTAGAAAAGGAAATTGAACTAGAAAAATTACGCTGCCGGAGATGTGAAGGTTCCGGCCAATCAGTAAGCAACAGTGAGTATACAATATTAAGAAATCTGTATTTATCAAAAAGAGAAGTCGTAAGGTTTGATGGTACACCGACAAATTATTGGAACTTCATTAGAAATTTTGAAGAATGCATTGGGAGTGAGAATATTGGATTTAGAGCTAAGCTAAATTACTTGATTCAATATTGTGACGGGGAAGCTATCCTTCATTGTACTATACTAGAACCAGAGATAGGTTATCATCAAGCCCTAAAGCTTTTAGAGGAAACGTTTGGCCAAAAACACGTCGTAGCACGCACGTTTATCGATAACTTGTTAAACTTTCCCAATATAAGGAGAAATCAACCAGATGGTTTGAGAAGACTATCTCGAGAAATGCAAGCATGTAGTTTGACTCTCGAACAGATGAATTACGTTTCTGATTTGAACTCTTCTAGAACTATTGAAACTATGGTTCTGAAATTACCAGCCCACATTCAACAAGAGTGGCTAAAGGTAGCTTATAAGATTATCAGAGGAGGCAGAGAGCCTCTGTTCACTGATCTTGTTGAGTTTGTAAGGGTGCAAGCTGATATAGCTAATACTAGATACGGCCTACTCGTCAACCGCGGTAGTAATAGTGACAATAGAGATGTTGGCGTTTTAAAAAGGAAAGTTAGTGCAGATTAGAATACAGCAAAGATATCTTATGTGCGTGCTAGTGATGATAATGCTCCCTTACTCAGTTCATCTTGTTTAGAGTGCTTCAGTAATCATTCTTTAGATCAACGTCAGAAATTTAAAGACAAGAATGTTAGAGAAAGGAAGGAATTCGTTCTTAGACACAAGTTGTGTAATGTATGTCTGAAAGCAAACCACGTAGCAAAATACTGTCGATCGCCGAGGTCGTGTGCTGTCGAAGGGTGTGACTGGAGACACCATACCCTGTTACACGAGTTGCAGGAAGAACAAAGGAATACTGATATTGATGCCTGCATCAACACAGCTATGTACGGAGAAAAGTGTTGAGCGTGTACAGAAACAAGCGGCATTCGCAATAGTGCCTGTACTGGTAAAAAATGGAGAAAAGGTAGCACAGACTTGTGCCTTCTTAGATAGTGGGTCAGATGCCTCGCTTATTACAGAAGATCTAGCTAGAAGGTTGAATTTGGAAGGAGAGCCTAAGACGATTTCATTGAGAACGTTGGACAACCAGTCCACAATTCAGTGTAAAGAGATTCAACTAGAGGTTTCCTCCTTAGACTCGTCTTCGTCATTTAGAATCCCAAACGTATGGACAGTCGAGAGATTACCTATGTTGCGCAGGACGGTGCCAACGACGTCTCAAATGACATCCTGGACGCATTTAAAAGACAAAAGTTTTCCGAGAGTAGAGGATGAGAATGTCGAACTGTTGATTGGGTGCAACGTACCGAGTGTACACGAAATGAAAGAGAACTGGAAAGCCGAATGAACCATTCGCCGTGAAGACTCTGTTAGGTTGGACGCTGTTCGGTTCCTATGGGGAACCCTGTTAAAGCAATCCTGTACTCAATCACCTCTCAGCTAAAGAGGATAAGTTTAAACAATTGCATTCAACTGAATCCAAAAACCTACTTAGTCGTACTTCATCGATGTCTGTGGAAGATCGTACAGCATTATCAGAATCCACATATGGTGTCGCGGAGTATACTTGTTCCGAAAATGTCTCTCGTCAAGTTCATTGTTCGTTTTTCTTAACTGAGTATGAGGTTGTTAAGCCGAAAACCGAAGCACCATCTGCTAATAAATCCAAATCAACTCTAAGAAAGCTTAAGGAAAAGAAGGACATCAAACTGAAAGTGAGGACTACGAAAAGGCCGAAGCAGGTAGCACATATTCGCCGTGGTATCCAGGATGGTGTTGAGAAAGGCGCCTTTATACGAGTTGTGAACAAGAGTAAGAGTGCATCTGGTAGTTCTAGAGGAGCCAATGCTATTCTTAGACAGATCATGTGTAGTTGGAACCAGAATAAGACAGTAAATGTCCTTTTAGAGAGAGGTTGTGAATAGCGCTTCAAACTTCCGAGGGCTAGTCAACGAGACAGTGTATGGGGACGCATCATAAAGTCGATAAGAAGAATTCTGCGATCACTATTGTTTCAGAAGGTATTGATGGATGAGTCTTCGAGAGACTTAGTGTTAGTAAACAATGTTTGCTCACCGAGAAGTCTATGGTCCAAAGCTATTGTCGAACAAGTAAGCTATGGCTCTGACGGACAAGTTCGTACGGCAAAATTGAGAACCGCAAACGAAGAAACTGTTCGGGACGTACAACGCTTATGTCTACTAGGAGGAGCCAGTTGTCTGACGGCGACGACGACCCTGGACAACGGACGTGGTGCGCGTTTCGGGGCGAGTGTAAAATGTGATTGATAGACGAACCCACCAATAATAAGGGAAACGCCCACCACCACATCAACTCCTTTTGACCTTGTACGACTGTATCTCTTTATTAACCAATCACAGTTTAATGTTCATTGTAAAACAATATTGGCTTGTTGACTCATTTTTCCTATTCTCTGGCCACTGTTCGGTATGTTATTTGTCTCTGTTTTTCCCTGTATTAATAGACCGTACTGTTTGTTTGTACACTAACGATGTTAATTTATGTTTTAGAAACAGATAAAGTTTATCTAGCCAAATAGCTTGCTTGTTCTGACTTTGGCTAAACCAAGACTCTGTACTCGACAGTCTAGAGATTAACTTAGAGTTGAATCTGTAGGAAATTGCTTCCTACATCACCTTTGGCGAAGGCGAGATATCCGTCTATCAATAAAAGGACGAGTATACTGCGCTGCAGTTCGTTCTGTTTTAATTTACGGCAGCGAAACATGCCCATTAAGAGTAGAAGACATTCGTAAGCTATTAGTATTTGACCACAGATGCCTTAGAAATATTTCTGGCGTCTGTTGGGATCACCGGGTAAGTAATAGTTAGGTCCGAAGCAGGGTATTAGTGAATGATGATAAATCAGTTGATGAGGTTGTGAATCATCATCGACTGAGATGGTTGGTCCACGTGTTACGTATGCCTGGACACCGATTACCACGACGTCCAATGCTAACCGGTGTAGGGGATGGTTGGGAAGAAAGTAAGGGGCGGCCAAACCAAAACGTGGCATCAGTGCTTGAAGTCACTAACTTTTAGTCTGAGCTATGTTGGTAGATACAGACTACTTGGTTGGGGTCCGCGTGACTTTCGTAACCAATTGTTGGAGACTCTTGGTGACATGGTTCAGAATCGATCACAATGGCGTCGGTGTATACACTCTTTGTATTTCCTTGAACCGTGAGATTAAAATTAGTTTATACATTTCAAGTGATACTACAAACAAGAGTGAACGACTAAAATCTTAGTTGTTCACGTCACACTTGTTCATTCTATTGGTCGAAATGATTCAAAAGTATCTGATGTTCATTGGAAAGCAAACCCAGTTCCTGAATTTGAGTAACTTTATAATTAGGATATTACCACAGGGTTCCAAATATTGTGCGGTCTATCTCACTAACCTATGTGTTCATTCATTTTACAAAGCATGTTTTATTCATGGACGTTAATTTAGTTTATTTATTTGATTCGAAATAATAAATTAAGTTCGCTATTTTTATCATCAGATTAAGTTGTTACGCTTTCAAGCAAAAAGTAAAATTAATTCGGAGCAATTACAATTTTGAAGAACAACTACCTATTACTGTTATTTGATGTGCACGTGTACTCTATAAGTTAATAAAGTTTTCACTCTGGGAACTGAATTTTTTTATTATCAAATTCATCGAGTAGATAGGAGTCATTTTATTGGTTAACCTATCACAGTAGTCTACGGTGAAACGCTATCAGTGCACTACACAAAATCGTCCAAAACATATTGAAATTCATTTTCTATGGGAGAAAATTTTAAAATTAAATTTACGATAATCATTTACGTGGATGAAATATAAGTTATTGTAATATAAAATGGTTTAAACCAGTGACTTCATCACGAGTTGGGTGCACGTTATTGCTGAAACCGAAACAACACGACTGGTTATTACTTTCCAACTACTGGCTTTACGAAACAATTTTGTAAAGTTGTTTTCGTTCAGTATTTTATCTTTTACCTTTTTATATTCACTAACCGTTTTACTATTTTTTCATCCCTTTAGCCATTTGAAATTTTCCAATAGTCTGTCATTGAGTAAAAGTTCAAATATCTATTGTCTAACCTGCTTAAAAAAATGAATTATTTGTTTTAGAAATGGTTTCGTGATAGATAATTTATAGTTTAGTCATGTGAATCACTTATAATTTCGTGATATTTGAATATTTGGTTGAAACAATGGACATTTAGTTGCAATTATTGTTTGGTTTCCATTTCGGCTAATTAAACCGTTGTTTTAAACAATAGCTATTTTGCCAACTCAATCGCTTGAATTTTTCGCTTACTAGTATTTGGTTGTTAGAGCTATCACTATGGTAACGAAAAACGACAACAAATAACTAAGATTTTAGACAACTAACTACATTAAATTAAGTAAACCAAGTTGGCTTCTGTATAAATTTCTTGAATCATAAACCTTAGTATTCAAACGGGATCACTAAATTTATTCCATAGTTTCTTCAAAATTACTTGTATAGTAATTCACTTGTAAAAGTTTGACTCTTCTTGTTTGCTCCGTTAAGGGCTAAAATTGATCAGTATCTTTTGTTACGCATGGATCCTGAGTGTATTGCATCAATATTGTCAAGTCATAAGGGTTTTAATGTAAAATTAGATTTTAATTAACTGTGAAATCTAAGATGTGCGTTTCATTATATTTAGGACTCATCAAATTGGTGTATCTGCAAAACGATCGACCTATTAGTTTGATTTACAATCAACTTGATTAGCAACGCCTACTTGCTTCGTTTTAGCAAAATTTATTATTAGGACTGCTTGGAAATTAATCCAAAACGACGTAACTTAAAGTGGACGTGGCAGGCGTAATGAGGTCACAGTATTTGATTTCAGTTTATTAGTTTTATAGTTCAAATATGATCGCCTTTGAATTAAATTTTCCCATTTTCTGGTAAAGCATATAACAATAATCAGCACTTCGAGTTTCACTGTTCTTCTTAGTATTTGTTAACCAAACATTTTTCTTCAAAATTACTTCTATGATGTCTATAAAAATAATATATATCTTGTGACACGGACTTGACCTACCAGTGTACTTTGAAAGTACTAAGTGGTGGTCATGTATGCTTCTCAATATTAGTATTCCTAAGAAACTTTATCTTAGAGTAAAGAAAGTTTTCATTGTGCGACTGCGTGCTAGACTTTTAATTCAGAATAATCGAAAATTTGTAGAAACCAATGATATTAAGAGTCTGCAATGTGACGTTTGTTTTCAAAAGGAGTCTGGTTAATCCCAAACTGCCTCTGTAACATGAGGAAATTAGCATTCATCTTCAAGAAAAGCATTATTTATATCCTAGGATTTTTAGCCCCGTATGCTCATCCATTTTTTTCCATATTGCCTAACAACACTGCGATTGACAAAATAATTATTTTCAAAAACACTCCACAAACATGTAAGATTTTCATTGCCGTTTCATCCGCAAATTTCTACTGATCTGTGTTGACAATTTTGAATCTGTCAAACGTACTAGTTTGTTTGTATCATGAAATATGAGTTTATCGTAATCCAAGAATATGGTCGTCCTCACGTTGTTTAATCTGTGGTCTTTTCATTTGACAAATTAAGTCGATTGGAATTTCATAATGTACAAGTTTGCATGGTGATAGCTGAATCGCTACACAAGGTATACAGTAGCTTACCAAATAAAGGCTTAAAATGAATAGAAGGACATTTTTTGGTTACCTGTTTCGATAGCTCATATTGGACGTCATTGTTTTAGACTTGCTTGAGCTGAGTAATTATAAGCACTAACTGTAAGTACTCATCTGCTACTTTTAAAAAACTTACTAATTATTGGCATCCTTAATTTTCGGAAACCCAAAGGGACAAACTGTCAATATTAACTTTGAAAGAACAAGAGACAGATACATTAGAATCCATGCATCTAATATATGATAGATGGGAACGGCTGTGTTGATAAGAAACTTATTAGAAACTATTAGAATACATTTCTCAATAGTTACAATTTGAAACAACAGATAGGGCTGGTTATGTCTTTGGAAAGTCGTAATATCGACGTTTGCTGTCTATCCGAGACCCGTATTCAAGACTGGTGAAGTACTACAAATTCACTCTCCATCTGTCGCTTCGAACAGCTTGTTTTATGTGCGCTTATCCGGGGACCATGTGGCATCTTAGTCTGGTTTTGTTGGTGTTGATGTCGCACTAAGCGCTAGATTTGAGGCAGCACTAATCGATTGGATCCCAATTAACAGTCGGTTTTATTCTGTTAGATTAGAGAGTTCCATCAAAGTGAGAAACGATGTCTTTTCGTCATCTCCACCTGTGCTTCGACAGAATGCAGCCCAGATACAATCAAGGATGAATTTTACCCCGGTTAACTGTTCTTCTCCGGAAAGTGTGTTCGACAGATATTCTAGTACTAGCCGGAGACTTGAATGCTCAGGTCGGGCGTCTAAGCCCAAAAGAGTCGTTTAGGTGGTCACTGGGGATTTGCTGGTCACATGTCAAATAACGGGGACCGTCTACCGCAACTGTGCACAGACCACAACCTGTTTCTGACTAGCACTAATCACTAGCACAGTCATCACCGATATGCCACCTGGCACCCTACCTCTGCATCTCAAGCCTGGACTCATCGCGATCAGCTACCCCTAACGTGGTTGTGTGTGCCGACTCTTCGGAGTGCTTATCTGGATTCTGATCATCTCCTTGTTTGTGCTAATCTTACTTTACTTTTCAGTGGCCAGCAAATTCATCGTCCCAAACAGATGGATGTCAGTAAATTGGTTGCAGCTCCTCTTGTAACTAAATATCAAACCGAGCTAGGTTCAAGGCTAGCTACCATTCCACCGAAAAGTATAGATGAGCATTATTGCAATTGCATGACGCCATGAAAATAGTGAGTAAAGCCACTTGCATCTTCGCAAAACGTCCCGCTTATAAACACTGGGTTTCTTCAGGCTCCTTACAACTAATCGAATCCCGTCGGTCTACTCCGGGTGACCGTAAGTTTGGTCACAAACGAAGGATGTTACGTGAGGAAATCGAGCAAAGCTTGCGTAAGGACCGAAAAGCCTGGAAGTCGGAGCGTGCTAATGAGCTGGAAGCAGCAGCTGCATCTGGTAATTACCGGAAGCTCTTCCGACTGATCCGAACCACTGGCAGCAAGAAGTCTGGTATGAGCGAAACAATCTACGAGGATGACGGGATGTCAATCACTTACATTCATCGACGTCTTGGACGATGGGCAGAATTCTTCGAAGGGCAGTTCAACTGGCCTGCTGCTCCGGCAACATCGATCAGACTGTCCTGCCCTTCGTGGTCGGTGACATCTGATCCACCAAATGAGGCGGAAGTTCGCAAGGAACTCCAACTCTTGAAGCGTTACAAATCACCTGGCCCAGATGACTTACATCCGGCTCTTTTTAAAGATGGTGGTGACTTTCTGTTGTCTGACTTGCATAAATGTGGCAACGTTGAAGGCAGACAGTTTGAATGGTGCACGTGGTCTCAGAGAAACTGCCTCAGTATTCGTATTCGTTAAAAAAACATACAATTTTCAACCAGGCAGTGACTCGAGAACGTTGAGATAGAATCGAATCTCCACCATAGGCGAGCTTTTGTATAAGTCGAAAAATAAGGACGGACAGTGGGGGATAAAAGAGAGTGAATAAATGACGTAGTAAATAATAATAATAATGTGATTCGTTTGATTGTTAATCGAATCAACAAAAGTATTTTCCATAATTATCAGCAGTTCATCATATTTGTGTGTGGGCTGTGATACTGATTGGGTGCCCAAACCGAAGCAGGTGGTTTTCTTAGGTGGTCACTCCTTAAGCCTTTGACCTAAAGGTCTAACCTACAAGGCAGTGGAGCATCGTGAGGAGATGCGGTCTCATGGTAGCCAGTGACCCAAAATTGATTCACACGCCATTTGTTCCCGCAGGATACTGGAGCCCATGTGCACCATTGGTTTGGGATCCGGTTAAAGCGCTGGGCATTCGCTTTTCGTCCTCTCATTTTCGTAAACAACACCCCCGCCACGAGAAGGCAGTGAGTAGGATTTCCCTGGAAGAAGCTGTATACGCGTGGCCGTGTGAGTGCATTTCGAGAGGGAGGGCGGTTGATGTTTTTGAATCGACACCGAAATTCATTCAGAAGCCAACGCACTAAAACTGATGAGGCTTTCATAATGTGAAAAACTTAGCGGATTTCACTAACTCAGTTCCGTTTAGTGAATCTAGATGTTCACGCAGACAGTTTTCTTCTGGGAGTCCTTCGAGTTAATTTAATTGCAATATAGTCTATCTACATCCCTCATCGAGATGATTTCAGGTCTGACAACTTTTTATCTGTCTAAAATTGTTTCACGCTAAGATTTTAATGGTTATCTAAGTATAGCCGTGACAGAAAATCGCAGTTATCTATCCAGTGAACTTGGATGTCAAACAATGCGTTCAAGTATCTTTCAATATGACTTACCCTACTAACCTGTTTTTTGAAATCAACAACAATTAGAGGTATGTGGTTGGCGTACATGTACCGGCTGTTCACAAAAAGGAAGATATATTTTCTCGAGGGATCTGGGAAGAAAATCAATTGGTAGTGGGGGTTTGCCGATCTGCGAGCATGGTCATAGAGCTCGTTGAATGATTTTCGACTTCCGGCCAAACATTACTTTTTTTAATGATTTTGTTATCTTAACTCTGACTACTAGCCCTATAAATCCATCAGGTAACCTAAGGTGTGGTATTGTTTAGATCAACTTTATTTACTCCTATCATATGTTGCGGTATAGTGGCAATGCTTGTGATTCTCAGGCCTTAGATTCACCGCCTTTTTTCTTGGCGCTATACAACGGACTCACTGTTGGGGTAAAAGTTCAAATGTTTCAGGCAACATAACTTGATTAGTTCATAATGATAGGTAAGCTCAATCATCGTATCAAGATACTAGCTGCAGTTTACATAGTGAGTTATTTTCGTTCAATGAACCATTACAGATGAGTCTTCCATAGTTTACTACTAAAATAAAAAACTTAAATCATTTTCCGAGAATCAGAAACAAGAATGTGGCAATCGCATCTAATCGTCTCCATATTTCCATTTCAATCAACGACGCGGTATTGTGACTATTTTCATATTTGTTGTATAATTTACTGAAATGACCGAGGCTTATCATCAGATTTTCGTAAAAATATCTAGATGGTAAGTGAATCGTTATATCGGTTAGTTAGGTTTGAAAAACTTCGTTTTTTGAAGTCATACTCAAAGATACAGTAACAAACGTCAACATACCGTAATGAATAGTCAGTTCGTCAAATAACCTCTGTCAGTGCAAATAAGTCGGTACTGGATAACAGCTGATATCAAACATGAAGTACTGAAACAGATCTTGGGCACTGAGGAACGTTCAATTGGTTTATATTAAATTAAGAGTGCAAATTGTATTCGAATTAAGAAACTCCCTTACTAAGTGTATTTAATCTTATTTATCCAACTAGCTCTGATTAAAAGTCGTTTCACACTTATAAATAAATAATTATATATTGCACACACAATTAACAGAATTGAGAAAATTGAGGAGAAATTGTCGCTTGAATCGAATAAGCAGACAGAAACTGAGCTTACTTTAAGGAAATTAATTGATCAGGTTGAACTTATGAAAATTGCTGCTTCCAATTCGATGCAAACTACAAAACCAATATCTGTGAAAAGACAAGGACATCGGAAAAGTTCAGTAAGTCAGAGAGTAAATTTTTTTAAAATCATAGATATTATTTTTTAGTTGTCTAATGAAGATATTTCCAACGATCGAAGTTAATTTTATGCGTAAATAGTAATTTGTTAGTCAAATTATTGTTAATTTGAATACGTTCCTATTGAATTTAATTTTGAATGCCTATTCAGAGAATATTTGATTTGGCTTATTAACTCACCAGTGATTAACCGTATTGTGCAACTGATCTGCATTAGATTTAGTATGATTTATTAGGAGAGGAATCTAGTTGTTAACACATTTATAAAGATGCCAAACTTGGTATTCTAAAAAAATTAAGCATTTTTTTCCTATCTTAAAATAAAATCGACTAGGTCTACATTTAAGATCTTACTAAATCCTCATACTTAGGTAGATCTAAACTGCCACTTTTCAAAAGTGACTTAAGCTAAATAAAGTAACTAAGTTGCCGGATTTTGTTTTCACTCAGTGTCCCTCATTAAATGAATGTGGAAAGTTCAAGACACATTACGGACGAAACGGCCGTCCAGTGCTTCCAGGTTTTCCATGGTGGTCTAGCTTCAACTGACTCATGATCTTAACCATTGGAATTACTACAATCTCCACAAAAAAACCCATCTGATATTAATCAAAAATATGCTCACTAGTGACTGGCTTCACGAGGTATATCCTGGAGTTCTAGTGAGAAGTAGTGACCAGTGGAGTTCAACCAGGTCTGTTGTGAGGTAGTAACTCACTGAAGACAATGGTGAATGTGTGGCTCAATTTCGTGGATTAGTTGAAGTTAGACATGAACACCGTTGGATGCCGGCTCATTGGTCTAGTGGTTAAGTGCTCGCGCGCGAAACTAGTAGGTTCTGGGTTCGAATCTCGCAGGGGGCGAGGTCGTGGATGCGCACGCTGAGGAGTCCCACGATAGGACGAAACGGCCGTCCAGTGCTTACAGGTTTTCCATGGTGGTCTAGCTTCAACTGACTCATGATCTTAACCATTGAAATAAATAAAACTTGAATTATGAATTTGTTTTCAATGTGCAAAATTAAAGACGTATTTCTATTTTGAAATAGTTAACTACGTCCGGAGTCCAGTATTCACAGAATGCGAATCAAATATTGAACCCAGGTGCCTTTACATGCTCTGATGAATCGTCGTCTGACAATCTACCTAGTCTGTCGAAAAGTGAGAAAACACCCAATGTAGTCTATACTTATATTGATAATTACCTTAAAGCCTGGTAGGTTTAACTTTTACGAAGTTCTCAATAAACATTTTGATATTTATCTATAAAAAGTTCTTTATTCAAGATAGAAAATGTCTAGTAAATATAATCATGTTTGGGGATTCTCTGTGACAATTTCGCAATTAAATCATTCAAGATGATTGCTTAGCAAAGTTTTCTTACTTGAGAAAATACGTGAGGTGTTGCGTTGTTGACTGTTATGTTATCATATATAGTTGTTTTCCAGTCGTAAAGAAGTTATGGGATTATCCTGAATCGTTAACCTTTGTTCTTTCGCTCCAAACCTTATTTTTTTTATCACTCAGGCCAGATGACTGAAAAAGTTTTCAGAAATGGTAGAACTTGTTGTTTTAGTCATTCTATTCTATTTGGTATTTTTTTCGCTTACCAGAAAAGTTATTCAAACCTCATTTTTATTCGCCACCCTATCATTTGACTGGTTGAGGTCACCTGTAGTATCTAGTACAATGTCAAACCCACATGGGTTATTCCAGTTTCCTTACAGACGAGCTTATTCATTCTGCCTGAGTCACATTTTGACCTTATCAATGTTTATGCTATTAACCTTAGCTGCTTTTATATAAGCGTACGTGTACCACTTATCCTATTCATCACATGTCCTTAGCTTAATTTACTCTGGTTACAAATTGAGTTGGCACAGTTGCCTTCGCTTCTAATTCTTAATATCTGTCAGAATAGACGAGTGCCTGAAATAAATCCATCCAACTCAGTCCGTATTTAGTTTCTTATTACCGCCATTGCACAAACGGGGTTAGCCTATGTGTAATATACGTAGTTAGATGAAGAATTTGTATTCGTGGCATATTCATTACGTTAATCCGAATCAGAGTCAAATCTCAGGTCGCTAAACTATTTTCTCTAATCCAAACAAACATCTTGACAATTCGTACTGTTTATTTTTTGTTTATTGACTTGATTTTTAATTCTTTTTACGTACTACCTTTTAGTCTCAGATATGTGAGTTTTTTTTGTTTCTTGGAGTAATTTTTTATTAATCAGTATTTCAATAAAGGGTACACGTCTTGTGAGTCAGCTAGGATTTTTTCGTGATCATTAGGACAGCAGGGATAAATCACTATTTACAACTAGCTTTCTGTGAGGACGGTCCACGGGTGAACTCGAGGAAGCCGAAGATATTCCATCCAATCATTTTTGGAAGAATATTCTAGAATCTCTACGTGTAGCTTGCCGATTGGACAATGCTAATAACCCCCTGTGTGCGGATTGGATAGCTATAATGATGATTTCGTTTTTACTAAAAACCATAAATACCTGACAGTTTGTACTCTTATTTGACACTGTCTGGAATAACTTTTCTTTCACTAGTCTTCTGTCTTCTCATTGTGAATTGGAAGGGTTCTGGTGTTCAAGTGCTCAAGTTATACGCTTTGTATCAAGAAATATAAGCATCTAGATGTATAACACTCACCAGCACAGTACGCTAATTTCTTATAGCACCCATATATTGTCACGAAAGACATTTCACAAACCATCCTATTATGTAGAAACAAAAACATTGGTTATTTTGTTATGTACGGTTCAGTGCATTTTATTTATTATTTTTAATGGGAAGTTTGGGGTGAACTCCCTTAAAATAATGTGTAATTATCAGACTTCCAGTAGAGAAACTTGAATCTGATTTTATTTCTAACGTTTTAAATTCTCATAAAGTATGTCTAGTGTTGAGAAGAAATTGTTTGGCAAATTAGACATCTGCTTTAATAAAATCCAATCACTTGAAGCACATGCAAATCAAAATAAAACTGAAGATGATAATAGACTGTAAGTTGTTTTATCTGCTCAAATAACACTGGATTAATTTTAGTTTGAACTATTTCGCTCCTTCAGATGTGAATTTTAAGGTGATTCTTTTGAATCGTTTGGTATATTCTGAAATTTATATAAGCCGAACAAATGTTCAAAAAAATGCAATAGATACTCAACTTACGACCAACTATTCTAAAGAAAACCTAGAAACTCATCGAATTTTCTCCATATTACTGTTATCGCAGTGCTGAAATAATGTGGGAACTTTTGTTAGTACCCACAACTGTTGTCGTCGGTTTAATCATTAGTTAGTAAACCGCTGATTAGCCTAATGGTAAAATAACTAGCTACTCTGTCGTCAAACTTGGTACTCTTACGACCGCTATTTGGGGACAGAAAATAGTTTACTCAACGTTCTATCGGTTTCCGAAACTTAAAAGCGAACGGACGATTGCACAGGATAATCGCAAACTCTAATCGTTTGCACATTGTAACAATTGTTCAGCAGTTAAGAATATGTAACTGGAATGTAATAATAACGATGAATAACATTAATAATATTCGATATTTTCCCCACTGATTCACATTAACTAAAAAAATGTAAACATCCGACACAGTACTTGGAGCGACTAAGATCAACCAAAAAGACGATTAAGCAACAATGACCGGGACTCTGATACGAACAAACAAAACTGTTAGTCTCAATACTGCTAATCCGTTGACACTGGGCTTCTTCTATCTTTCTTAGTAGGCATAATTGTCTTGAGTAGGGATGAAAGCCATTATAAGACGTATTTGTGGTGAAGTATTTTCAGTGTTTCTAAGTTATCAAAAGGATCAATTAATCTCCTTAATTCGTGCACACACACAACTTTACAAAAATGTCGCTTATGAATCACCTTGACCGAAATGACTTGACATTGACTTGTTCAGATTGGTAGACAAGGGTAAATACTGTCTGTAAAGCGGCAATTGGCTCTTATGTGGTTTCTATGGTTTTCTGAGGAGAAATCTTATTGAAACTCATGGTCAATTTTTCTGAACATTTTATTTGGGCCATAATTATTTTGAGCTCATTCCACCAAAGTATCTACGTTTATGTTATAAGCTTTTTGTTAGATTCAACCTACAGTTCTGATTACATAAAGACGTTTTACAATTATATCTAATTTAGGTTTCAGCCACATTTGACATCTCAACTTAGCCAAGTTACTGAGGCCTCTTTACTAGTCTAAGTCGTGACTAATTTTTGGTGGTTATAGGCTTTGTTGCGTCCTTGATCTGTCTACCCACTTCTATGCAGCGGATAACTTGTCTAAATCTAGATTAAGACCTTGATACGATAGGCTAACTGGCTTAACCTTAAGTTTAGTATGCGTAGTTCGAAGTGAGATTAACTGCTTGGGCTTGAGAGACGAAAACTATCCTATTAACTGATTGGCTGGGAATGAGTGGACAAGTCAATTGGAACACTATTCAATTTATTCCCGATTCAGATTGGTGTAAAAAGATTCATGAATAAATAGATGACTAACCAGACCACAACGCACAAACAATTAGGAAAAGACAATCGCGTCCAATACTGGGGATTAGAGTAGACAACAGAGTACAAAAGATTAAGTTCAAATTACAATAGCTTTGGAAGAGAAAAGGCTATGGCAGTGAATCATACATCAAACGTAAGCTTATGATCTATGTAATAGACTAGGGACAAAAATAAATGTTACTGTTTTACAAGCTTTGAATTAAATGAAGCAACGTCGGCAAAATAACTTCCATAGTTTGTCGAAGCTTCTTGTTTCTCTGTTCACATCAGGCTTACAGCTGTAAATTATTGATTTGTATTCTCTTGCCTGTCATATCTGATCATTTATGATTCGGATTGGGGAGAGGTGGTTAAAGAGCTTTTGCGGTCGGCCGATTATTGATATTTATTCATATGAAAACCGAGTACAGCATACGGTTGTTGGAGTGAAATTTAAGGCTATTTAGAGATCAGATGTTATATCACGAAGCTAATAACTCAAAGGCTGTATTTAATAGTATTGTAAGGTATGAATAAAATAATAAGGCTGCTTGAACTACTTATGTGAATAATTTATTTGTTTACATGACTGTTTTATGAGATTCATATTCTACGTAATATTTCCACCTTCTTATGGAATTTTGTAGGACGAATTCACAAGAAATCCATCTAAGTTCAGAAGAAAGTGGTTCAGATATGAGTATTTACTCTGAATATCAGGTATATTTTACTTTAGTGGTTGTTCGAATGAATGGCATTTACATCAATACTGTCAACCAGTATTTTAATCGTCCGACTTCAGCACTCGATTTACGGTATCATTACTTCATTTTTCAAGGTTTAGGCAGTCACATCTTTATTAAATATTACACTACACGTTGCTCATCGCCTAGTCCATGAACTTGTAAACTTAACCCATGAGTTTGCTGCTTTTATTACGTATGTATTGTTATCGTACTCTGGCAAAGTAGGAAATAACTTGGTTCAGACGGGAAATTTATTTCGCTGTATTTATTTGCAAAATAATACTTTGATTATTAGTATTTATTTGTTATACTCCTTAACTTCGTGTTTAAAATATATGTTTGTCATTCTGACTGTATGGTGAATTAATTTTAATGTAAACCAAATAAATGTTTTGTGCTTCCAAATTATGTAAATATGTATACACATGCAAAAGCGTTACTAAGAAATTAGGCGCAATAATAGAATGGTAATGTTGTAGAATAATCGAAGAGGGAAAAGTCGTATATTCAGTAATTAACTGAACAAAAATATCATTTCATATGATTTATAGTTCAGTTAAAAATTACACCATGGTATGTTCCTTCTAACTAGGAAGGTTCATCTTGTTGTTATGATGAATATGATAGACACCCTACTAGATTGTATCCCAAGTCATGTTTGGTAATATTTCAAGCAGTTGAGTTGCATGATCTCTAGCCTTAACAAGGAAGTCGGTGAGAAATCAAAACCGCCACCACAAAATTCTTTAAAAGCTTTTTGTAGTGTCGGGTGTTATGTCAAGCCCACATAACTTATTCTCACTTTCAGACAGGACAACTTATTCACCCTTCTTGAGTCACATTTTGACCTTAATTATTCGCTTATTAATTCTGACTTTTTATATGATCATGTGTGCGTGTATTGCTTATCATATTCCTGACATGTCTGTAATTTAGTTCTGGTCTGACTATAAATATCGATTGACGCTTGATTAAATCGAGTTGGTTCACACGCCTCCACTGCGCATCGGTTCGCTTCGTTTCACCGATCGTTTATCTGGATCAACTATTGTATGAAATATATGTACTCGAAATCCATTCTCGTATTTGACTTATTTAATTCCGTTATTCACTTACGCAAGTCGATATATATATATTCGAGAATTGGCGATATGTATATTTCAATAACAATCATTCGTACAATCAAATCGGAGTCAGATACCCGGGCCGCAAAAAATTCCATCAATGGAAAACCTGGTTGGTGTCCATTCTGATCAACGTCCAGGGGTTGAAGGTAGAAAGTTTAAGCTGCATATTAATTCCTGCAATACTTCAGTCAAGTCCTATGTTTAATGATAGCATTAAAAAATTGACCCTAAAGCTACTTGGAGTCGTTTAGATTGGACAGAATTTTCAGCAAATGCAAGACGCTATGTGGTTTAAAGGTTAAACTTAATGTAGGAAAAACTCATGCAAAATGAAATGAAGTAGGTTTGAAGCAATTCAGAATTTTCTTTTAATAATGCAATGAAAAAAAATCATTTTGTGCCTAATGATACAAAGTATCAGGTTCATTTTCTTCACTAAATATAATCGTTATTTCTCTACGTGCCATCATACTGCTCTAGCGCTCAAACTAAGACACGTAGTTTTCTCAAGTTAAAATTCGGACGAGCGTTTTGCATCTGGGTGTAATTCACAAGGTGGATCGATAAAATCGACAGTCACTGAAGCTGGTGACCAAAGTGAATTTATGCTCTATCTGTTCCTCTACGATCCCAGAACCCATGTACACTGTTCCCAGCAGTCAGAGTTTCCCAAAACCTCTACGTAACAACTGTATTCTGAGGTGTTGACGTTCACCCCCACCTTCTTATCATTAGGAAGACCCAGAATATTTCTCTAAAAAAGCCTAACAGGCCCCTAAAAACCCTGGAAGGCAGTTTATTTAATCAACATTGAATGGAAGTTTCGCGGAAACATCTTGAAAGTGAAGAGTCACATTTCTGATTAAGTAATTACCTATCCTGTTACTATGTTTTTTAGGGTCCCAACAGATTTTAGAAACACAAGGCCATTTGAAATGCTATAAATACCTTAAATTTTCTGTACATGAACTAACCTTAGAGTAAACCTTTTCCCGTATTTCGCACCTTTTCTCTCCTGTTCAAGTTGTCGTATATAGTTAGTCTGGTGATTATTAGAAGAGCTTAGGAAACGGATTCAAGCATTCAGTTAGTTTTATCACTTACTTTTTTAGAAAAAAATCTATTATGTAAACCCTGGGTTAATAATTCAGTAACTGTTGTATTTTACAAGTTCAATTTTCGTTTCATGTTTGTCAACTTTGAGAGTAATATCAAGTTAAGTACGAACTCAGTAATTTACAAAATTTATGTGACCATATAACTTTATTTCGACAGAACAATGAGAAGACGGAGTTGATCTGATCTCATTATTGTAACGAAATTTATAAAAGGGACTAATTGCTTTAACTATTTATCCTCAAAAAATTTCTAAACAATTTTTTTTTCAAGTTCGTTAAACTCAAACCTAGTAAAGTGGTGACAAACTAATAAAAGAAAAAAAGGGCTTTGACTGATTAGGGCAAAACAAATTATTAGAGAAGTAATTCATTAATAAGCTGTCACTAAATTATTTTTTCTTGGGTATTGTCGATGCCTAATCTTTTCAATCAGTTAATCACAACGTAGGATCAGGCACATATATGCATCGATCCAAGTTGCCAAACCTCATTAGCACAACAAGATGAACATCAAATTCATAGAACCAGTTACTACAATGGTAGTAATATATAAAAGAAAGATCACATATAAGGATATAATACATGGATAAAGGACTAGTTCGTAAACAGAAATGTATAAAGTAATTTTAATCTCACGGTTTAAGGGAAGACAAAGTGTATACACCTACTCCATTGTGATCGATTCTGAGCCATGTCACCCAAAGTCTTCAACCATTGGTTACGATAGTCTCACGAACCCCAACCAAGTAGTCTGCATCTAACAACATGGCTCAGACCAGAAGTTAGTGACTTCAGGCATTGATGCCATGTTTTGGTTTCACTGCCAGTAACTCTCTTCCGACCGTCTCCAAAACACTAGTCAGCACTGCGTGTCGCGGTAATCGGTGTTCAGGCATACGTGAGACGTGGCCCAACCATCTCAATCGATGAAAATTGACAACCTTATCAACTGGTTTACTACCATTTCTTTATACCCTGCGTCTAACCTCACTGCATCCATGCAGTGGTTTCGTGAGACACCTACCCATTAGGGCTGATCAGACTTACAAGTTAAGTGAAGTTGTCGACGCGTTCAACTACTCCACTTCCTGTCCTTAGTTCAGGTGTTGACGCAGGCCAGTCCTGAAGCAACAACTTGTATTTAGAGGGGAGAAGCGCATCCCCAAAATCCTGGCATTGTTGTTCAGTGCTACCAAGAAACCGCATTTTATCAGTGTTTTCATCAAATAGGACTGTGTCATCCGCGTATTCTAAGTCGATAAATGGATCTCCTGGAAGGAGATCAATTTTTGAAAATTCAGACGACGAGAACATTTCCAGCAGGTCTGTGATAAAATTGAACAAAAATGGAGATAGTGGCAGTCTTTTTGGACACCACTTGTGGTTGCGAAGTCAGATAACAGTTCTCCATAAGCTCTGACTCGACTAGTATTGTTCGAGAAAAGAGCCTTCACAAGGTTTGTGTACTTCTGATGTACATATTTGAGTGAGAGACACTGCCACAGAACCTCCCAGTCAACAGAGTCAAATGCTTCTTTTAATTCAAGAAAGACCAACATTGTCAGACGCCGATAAGCATCCCTGTTTTCTAGGGCGTGACGAATGGTGAGTATGTGGTCGATGCAGCCACAACCAGGTCTGAAGCCAACCTGATTTCCTCGTGTTTGCAGTTTAGGCTGTTTGGGAATGGTAAGTAGCTGAAGGTTATCTGAACTGCCTAAAGTGTTCCGCCCATCGTTCTAAACATCTGGATTGGGAGCAGATAGGAGTATTTTTTCCCGAGATTGTCTCACTTACACTTGTCTTCTTAATTCCAGTCTCTTTTATTAGTCTGAAAAGCTGTCTGGTGTTACCTACAGCCACTGCCTATTCCATCTCTTTTGTTTTCGTTGCCCACCACTGCTCACAATCGTTCCTTAGACTTTTGGTTAACTTAGGTCTGATTTCTTTACGCTCTTCATCGTGTTCGGAACTTGATGGCATGAGTTTACGAGAATCAATCAGTGCAATAGACTTATTAGAAATTCACTGATTTTTCTTGACCGTTTGGTTTAGCTGTTTCCACATCTGTTCGTATATCTTTTCAAGCAACATCTGGTTCAGTCTCGTTTTCAGAACTGCCTAAGTATGACCTCAGTTGTTCCTGGAATGTACTTTTGGCTTTTATTCACTGAGTGCAACTCTAATGGGCATTCTTAATCTGATTTTTCTGCGTCCAGAGAGGCGGAAGCAAATATGTGCTCGTAAGAGAGCATGGTCGGATTCCAAGCAGATATTCCAGAATGAACGACAATATTCTATCGACCCTCTCCAACGATGACTGACGGCAATATGGTCTATTTGAGTCCATCGTTGGTTTGGTGTAGGGGTTCGCCATGTTAGACGATGTCTCTCCTTATGCTTAAAATTTGTGTTTGCTAAAAATAAGCGATTGTCTGAGCACAGTTGCAGCAGACGATCACCATTATCTGTTCGCTGTGTCGGAATAATAAAATATCCACCTAAATGCCTTTCTGTTTGGTTTAAGCTACCTATCTGAGCATTAAAGTCACCGCCTACGAGTATTATGTCTGAGCGTTCAGCTTTCTGAAGAAGTTCAGAAAGCTTTCTGTAAAATTCATCTTTCACTTCATCTGAGCTGCAGTCAGTGGGAGCGTAGGTAGAAACGACGAAAAGGCAACGACGTGTGTCCCTATCCTTCCGAGTTCCTACGTAGCCGTTTAGCCGAACAACACATAGACGACTGTTGACGGCGATCCACTCTAGCAGCGCTTGTTCGGCCCTCATGCCTAGTGCTATGCCTACACCTGCCAGTCCACGAGAACTGGCCATCGGGTCACCAGATACACGTAGGGTGTATCTCGTTGGCTCTCCGTTTTGCCGAGGTGAGGTCAAGTGAATGACCACGCTGGGATCCTGTGTGCGTGTTTCGGAGACACAGCATACATCGATGGAAAGAGACTCTAGGGTTTTAGCCAAGGAAGCCTGCTGACCGATTTGACATAGAGTGCGTACGTTGAAAGCTTCAATGTGTAGTTTGGAGCGAGGTTTCAATAGACCTGGGACAGAGTTTTGAGCACTAGAATCGTTGGCTATGGTGACACTTGAGGAAGAAGCCGAAGGAGGAAGTTTAGGGTTGAAAGTCGATGTAGGAGGAATAATAGGAATTGAAGAGGAAGGTTGATTATGAATACAGTGGTCTTGAGTGCTGTTAGAGGTATAAGGATAGTTATCACTTCCCCGTTGCCCACGCCATGGAAAAGTTCTTCTGAAGGTACAAGAAATGGAAATTAGATCGAATGTGGTCTTAGTGACCTGAGAGCGCGACCGCAGTGCCCAAGGGACAACTGCTTAAGGTCGGCCACACACGACCTTTTTATGGGTAATTTTTGTGTTAGCTCCGTACTTGTTGAAACTTTACCGCCGGAGACGGATATTGGTGGGATAAAGTGAGGTGTGCATTTTTAGGGTCGACCATTTCCAACCTCATCCCTCCTTGTTGTAAGGCTGCATCGCTGTTTTGCTGGTGGTCTGAAGGAGACATCTTACTGCCTCCACACTTCTGTACAGTCAGCTGTACGAATCCGCCCTCAGGCCTTGGGTTTGCTGCCTTTAGTCTTAGGACCTTGAAAAACGGTTGTTCCAGCCAGTATAGCTCGGTTGGGTCATCACGATAGGCAAGTCCGACCACCACTTCAGTGTAATGGCATACGGTGCTACCCCTACTATTCTGGTATTAAGTCTGATAAGTTCATCTCACTGATTTATGGGTTGTGTTAACTGATGTACATACATTCCAGTTTCTACGTTGTGACTGACTGACTTATGATCGATAGATTTTCCTGGAAAGAAATAATGATGTTGACAAAGATACAATTAAACTTAGTTACCCTAGGATAATAGATTTATTACAGTTTCATATGCATACTATGATCATGTGCAAGCTTAGATTGTCATATTGTAGATGAATGTAACCACGGAGAAATATTTTAAAAACATTTTAGAATAGAAATTCTCTAAACTAACATATTTTAGCGAGCTTTTTTGTCTTTCTGAATGCTTCTGTACTTTAAACAACAACAATTAGATGACCATATCTTTCAGAGATTCCAGGCTTTGATTTCATGATGATTACTTTGATTACTACTATCCTTTAGCAACCATTTACTTCTGTCACAAATAAATTCTTACAATTATTAAATGGGGAGACCAATGGTATATTGATCTTTTTGGATATATATATATATCTTCCTTTTATGGTGTAATTACCAGTATTTACTTAACTATCAACAAGGTTACGTTGGAGCAGCATAAAAGACGTTTGGAAGAAATGGAGAAACTAGTCAAACATTTTGATTCTCCTATAGTTAATGAAACTATAAAAAGTGTTCTAAGCTCTGAAATTAAAAGTAGGTAAGTATTTAGCATTTGATTCACTGATTTTTGTCTATACAAAATAAAAAAAGTTCTGAAACACTACTGAATCATGTGTACTCTTAACATGTAGGTAAACATATTTTAAAACTTGTACTGTTCTTTCTTAACCCCAAGTTTATGTTGCAGTGATTTTTAATCAGACACTAACATTTAACCTTGGTAACATTAAATAAGCTTATGGTGATATCACTAATAAAAAATCTGAGATTTTCTTATTTATGATCATATAAAGTTACTTTCCTGACTGCTTATTAAACTCCCTTGTGCAGGACTCATCAATAATATTTTTACGACTTCATACCTTATCATCATTTTTTGTCAGGAGTATTAAAAGTTCTAAGCAATCTTCAATTCCATTATACTTTGGCGTTAATAATATTCACACTTAAAGGTGTGATAAAATGAAGTGAAACTTGATGCAATTTTGTGCTAATAAGTCTTACCTTCCAGTTACATGCAGATTGGAGTTCTCAGTGTTGATGGAAGACTTTTATTGCAAATTAGCGTTTTAAAATATTCCCAGGTTTAAATGGATAATGGAATGTTGAGAAAAATGTCACATTGTTTTCGGTGTTCAGAATTTTTGTTGCATCTAATATATATATATATATATATATATATATATATATATATATATATATATATATATATATAATACTTTTCATAACAACTGACATCAACTAGAGAATCATTGAAAGGGAATGTATGTATTTGGTTTTTACAGGGAATATAGAAATATTCTATTTAAGTATCAATGATCACATTTACAGCTTTAATAATTTGAAGATGGTGACCGATTTTGGGCTGATCATAACTGAGAAATGTTTTAGAAAAAATATTATTTTGAGTAATATTTCGTAGTAGTGGAGCCATAGAATAACTAAAACAGTCTTACACATATTAAAACAATTGTACTAACTGTTTAAGTTGTGGATCTGTGTGCCCTGTATATTGGATAACGCAACGATACCGCCAATCAGAAAGTAGCGAATTATCGATCGAACCAGTGACGCATAAAACACGTGCGAGCAGCCTAGAGTCCTGATTGGTCTCGCTTCTTGTCTAACCCAGCTAGTCAAGTCCAGAACACAAATCTCAGCCTCTGCAATATGAATCATTTCTTTCAAACATACTCGGTTTATATAACAACCAGACAGACCACAACGTACCATAAAATATGGAACAACATTAGTACAACATTTAGCCAAAAGTGGCTGTAAATGAGGGAGATAGTAATCAATAGACAGGCCATAACTCAAGAATGGTAAATCGTATAATAATAGTTCATAGGTCAAAATAAAACTCATAATAAGAGGGACATGAATATGAACAGTTTAGTTACATAAAAATTACCGGATAAAAATATACTCATAGCATTGATCCATAAATGGATCCCAAAAATTACCATTCATTATTCTTATCAGGATATATTACTAACGTTTACACCTAACCCACAAACTTATAAAAAGATGGCTTGACATATCCTTTGCCACAAGCACCATCATAGCATATTAACATGGTATATGAAAATGACAAGATTCTTATAAGGTGCCCTATTTCACTTTCTGTCAAAGTTTATATAGGATTTCCATTGGTTTACAGTTACGTTTGATATTCTGAATAAATATGTATTTTTATTAGCTTAAAAATGATCAAGGCTGCTAACATCATATATGTGGTTTTTTGATAAACACTCAGAAATAAGTAAAGAGGTAAACAGCATGATTAGTGACCACAGGTTTAACACTAAACGAAATTTAATTACTTGTCCAAATACCAACATCAATAAACTTTTTGTATTTCAGTTCACCAATAACAAACGGTGGTATAATCACAAAATAAGTTTTATGGACGGTAAAATATTTTCGCTGGATTTATTTCGTTCCCCATAAACTACACTACGTTTGCACTGACTCTATAAGTATTTTCCATTTTTGTAGTTAAATGTTTTAATGATTTTAGTTTTCCTGGAGATTTAATAAATTACAGGTTAAATGAAACAAATCATTAAGTCTTTTATTCGTTTTATGCTGCAGACATCAACAAAATCGACAATTGCAAAAACTTTACACTTGTATAATTGAGAAGTTCCTAGGAATCATAGACAAATGGCAGCCTAATTTGAATAATCTTGAAATAAATTCAAATTCTGATGTAAGCTGTATATATGTTTTCGCTTTGAGTATGTGTATTGATAACGAAAATAAAGAAATGATTACTGTTTCTAATGTTTATACTTTGATTAATCCCAGAAATGATCTAAACTGACTGAACATAGATCCGGTTCTTATTGGTGAGATAAATGTTCTAATAAGATTTCGGTGTCCAGTAACTAAGAATCAGTATCAACTATTGACCCTAATCGAATTAAAATATCGGAGCGATGAGTTCTATATTAACATTCCTTAATGTTACAATCAAAATTTCACATAACAACTCTAAGTTCTATGCCGAATGAGTACTAATTCACTAAGTAAATGGATGCCGATTTGTATTCGTGACATAAAATAAAGTTGATTTATCATAATTTCATAAAAATCTAAGTTTACAGAATAATCTTAGTCACTGAATATCCAATGATTCTCATTTTTCCGGATACTTAGATTGACTTTTTGACTGAGGTGGTTTAATTATCATAGGCCCTTATTATTAGGTTGAATCCGTGAACACTGCTGAAGTAGTGAACATTGGTTGATAAACTGTTAAACGTTTGGAAACAAGTATATGTGAACTATGATTTGTTATGACTGACTACTTTTGTTGTTTATTTGATGAACAGGCTTTCGAAAAATTTGATCATCGTTAATTTATGTATCTATTTTCAGAATGGTGATTTGACCGGGTCTGATCGTCCTGTGAATGAATCGGAAAATAACTCTAAGCTGTAGGTAAAGTTGTTACATTTTTTAAAGAAAACACAGAGTTCGAATTCTTACTAAAGCTTTAGGTGTTTCTTGATCAGATTTCCCACATAGGCAAAAGAGTTGGGTTGACAATCAGCAGTTTCTCAATTTTTTTTTCTACTTTAGACCCAAAATACTCAAAATGGTAGTTGGCTTAAAAAGCTATAGAAAGCGGTGTTGTTCGTAACTGTTGCGATGCTTTCTTTCAGAAATATAATATAATCTGATTAGCTTAATTCAATTGTGCCTGTTCAGTTTCGATGATTTATTAAATTCTAAAAATTTTGCATTTGAAAATCATTTTCTCAGAATTTAGTTCAAGTTGTTTTAATTTTTTAGAATAATAATATTTCTAAATTAATTCAGACCAATGACGAATAAAGATAATCTGTTATATGAAATTCTAACCATAATATTACTGGGTAAACTCTTTATAATATTCAAAGTTCCACAAAGTTTATACGAACACTGTAGGCTTTATTTATAACTTAGTTTATAGCAACTAGTCAGTAAGCATGTTGATAGTTATATGTAAATAGGGCTACTTTGTCCAAACTAAGATAAACTATTATAAAGTATTATACTTCTCGTCTAATAGGCGATAAAGTAGTAGAATCGTTTTAACTAACCAAGTCGACAAAAAGTTGAGTGTTAATACTGAAATTAGCAAAAGGTTTTTAACAAAACTGAATACTGACGCTTTGGTCTGTATTAGCTTTGTGGCTAGCAAACTGGACATAAAGCTACTACTGGATCTATTGAATTTATCTAAGCATAACGTTCACAATCATATTTGTACAGTGTTCCTAATAGTTTCTCATTTTTAGATATTACAGAGTAGATTCATCCTTTCCTCGTATAAGGATCTCCAATTTGTTGCTTAATCTTCTTTAATGTAGCAAAATTTGCTATTATCTCCTTCCGATTGCAGGTCACAGCTCTTACTCTTATTACACGAAGATTTAATTCATTTACAAACAAAATTAGAAAATGAACCTATAAAGTATGGTGAAACATCCATTGCAAAGGTGATTTCATTTCTTACTTTTAAAACAGCCATCCAGTCTTTCGTTTTTTATGATAGCGTCTAAAGAGTGATATTGAATGAAAAACATTCGGTTAAGTGTAACAAAGCGACTTCAGTCTCTAGTTCACAAATACCTTTGATTTACTGCGTTCATAATATTTTAGTGAAACATTATGGTCGTATTCAACTGAATATTGTTGGGGATGTTAGATCCTCAGAACTCACTTGGTAAATACGTTATTTTTGTAATTTTATTTTGAAAATTTGAATCGCTGTTTTTTCGCGCCAAAAGCGTTCTTTTCACCTTCATATCGTATTTCCCACTTGGGAGATTGTTAAACACTATTAGTTCGTTGTATCTTTTGGTATGCTATTTTGTAACGCTTCCCAAGGACAGTTTCATGCTGTATATATACATTTGATTTGTGCCTGTTGTTATCGCTCGTGCTTCTGGCTGCTTGCGGAATATATTTCCCCGTTCGAACTTGGGCTTCTCTCTCTAGTTAGCGGGGTTGGGACTCATCAGAATAGCTAGCTTATCGGTCTTTAGTCACAGAGTCTTTATTCCATTCTCAGACTAGGTGAACTTGTAATCGCTTCAAACATAGCAATCACCCAATTTCAGTCATTGGGATTCAGTTTTCCTTAACAGTTGAATGTAGTTTTTTGTAGAAAAAAACGTTGAAACCAAGCAATTCTATAGCTTAGTTACTACCAATTATATGTAATAATGTTGAGCCACCTAACGGTCTTTCACCACAACCTGATTGAAAGTATTCTGCGACCACAAATCAGAAACCGACTATTTCTTGATGAATAATTTTCGATACTACAAACTCTTGCCTATTGCTTACTGTAATATTTGGATTTAGAAGTTTAGTCAGATCGTCGTTTCGCTGAAGTTTGTGAAATCTAGATCGTATATGATCGACTGCACAAACTTAACAGTTAGTACTCAAGTCAACCATTGGGTTTATGATGTATGATAGACTATCATTAGCAGTTCAGTTGATCTCTCATCATTGTTTATTTCCTGTGGACTTCCTTTTCCTTACATGTTAAAAATAATGAACAATGTGAACCAGAATATTGTTTAAATTTCCTACTTTCTTAATTGTGTGGACAGTAAAGCCTCGGTATTACACATGGTTTATGACGAATTTCACAATTATATAGATTCAGTTTAAACATAGAGATGAAAGATTCGTCCTATTTTAAAGTTTATCTTCTGTGCATTGAAAAAAACGAAAATTTTGTCATATAACTAGCTGATAGGTAACATGTACGATTCCAGATACCATCGCACAGAAAGATTAGGACAGCAAAAACGTTGAAGTGAAAGATTGTAAATTAGTATCACTATGGTGGATCTGAAATTTCGACTAAACTTAATAAAACTGACTAAGTGAGATATCATATTTATTGAAAATAACTTTTGTAAGAATGGTTAGATTTGAACTGGTGAATCCCTATAGCTTCACTCAGGCTTTAATCCTGTCCTTTTGACGATGTAGATAGTCTTGAACCATGAATCCCGTGGTGGCTGGCGACAAAAGCTTATGTTCAAGGATTGATTTACATTCACATTTTGATTTATTTATATTAAAAGACTTGGATTAAGTTAGACATTTAAACAAGGAAAGTAATCATGAGAAGTCTGTAAAATTAAAGAGTGAATATGTCCTTATTTTCCCTCTTCCTTTACATTTCACTGGTATTTTTCAGAATGCGCAAGAACCTTTGGACTTCAGAACACTAGCTGAATCTATTCTGGTAGTGAAAATCAGTCTGGAATTGAAGATTAACAAATTGGAAAAGCAGGTGAGGTTATTTTTTATTAGTACAAACTTTACGAATTTCACCTACACGAATTGGTTTAGCTTACTTTCGTAACAGAGTGAATGAGAAAGGTTACGTTAATGCCTCCCAAAATACATAGTAAAAGTAGAGCGTTGCGTATGTTCCTTTTTCGCATATAGCTCTTGTTTTTCTATGCATTTTTGATAAAGGGTTCAGCAATCTTTGTGCATAGATTTGTTTTAGTTAAAAATTCCTTATCTATCTGTTAGGTGTCCTTTTTTCGCAATTCTTACACATACATCTGTTCTTTGTGGACAGATTGAGCAAGTGTAATTAATACCACATGGATTGAACTCACATACAACAACTGATGTAGCCGACTTTAAAGCAGATAGTGAGATAAATCGATACTGAATTAGCCAGATACCAGAGATTGTTTTTTTTTGTTAGTGGGTTTGCTATCATGAATATATTCTATCATTTCTGTCGTAATCGTGACTTAGTTTTTATTAACCATAACTATCACCCCTCTCCTTCACTGCATGTATCTCTTAAGTTAAACCGATTCGTCAGCTTATGTACTTTTTCTAACTATATTTAATCTTCAAATGTATCGGGGAGTTTTATGCAGTCTATATTCATGATTGTTTATTTGTGTCTAGTTTCAAAATTATTTTCTGATTCTTTTAATGCTTTTCAGTCTTACTATATATAACATTTTAAACTTTTGTTGATTTTCGTTCTTTCTCATGATTATTTTCTTGATGAGCGGGAGAATCGTTGATGACCATTGAGGATTGGCGTTTTGTCCTGTTTGCAGACACATGTGATGGAAACACTGACTTACACTTTACTTTCAATCGGTTTGTAATTCAGGGAGACAAATCACATGCTAGAAATTCCTATTAATATAATAGAAATTCATCTCGAAGCAGTTTTCGCACTAAGTGTTTGCTTATTTTTTGTTATTAAGAAATGTATTACAGATTTACAATGTAGAAGGTGTTGATGTTTGCAGTTGTTCAAATTCGGAAATCCATTACCTGAAAGAGATCTATCTAAACCACTTCATTTTTTAGTGCCTTAATTATTGCTGTTCACTTTACGAAATTATTATTAATTAAGATGAATGAACAATTGAAAGTCACTGGCAGGCATTATGCAATTTTTAATTTTTAAAAAATATGCATCATAAGAGGAATGGTGCAATATAATGGATATATTTATATTTATTCTCTAATTATTAAGAGCTTGCATTTTTCGTTGACTCAAATAGTCTTATTAATAATCTGGATATTATTGTTCATGTATATTTTTTGGGAGCTAATACCGTCTTAAGAAGACCAAAGGACACCTTTTCCCATTTTTTTGAGAGCAATCGTCAGAAGGTGATTCGATAACAACTTTTAGAATTGTTTAAAAGTTGTGCATGACTACAGTAAAATTTAGAAATCTCAAGCTGACCCAATGAGAACAAACAGCGTACACAATTAAATATGAGTTTGCTGGAAATATTAACTTCTTTCAGTTTCTCTTCCACGTATTCCAGATATAAAAATGATTTTATGTTATCCTTAAGTTATATTTATTTTCTTCACTAGCTTAATTTGGAACGTGAAACGATTCACACCGAAGTTGTTAAACTAAAAGAAATTTGTGATCGCTTCAAAACAAGAGGAAATATATAAACCTAAAAATTTGATCATTCATTTGTCTGTTGTACCAATTAATAAAAGTGTAGTAAATCAACTTTTTTTCTCTATATTTATACGACCTAATTTATAAAAAAGTTTACTCTTTGTTATCATATACCTAGCTGTGATTATTCACATTTTTAAGTGAATTTTCACTGGAGATGATCAATGAGAAATTTGCAACTTTAAGCATAGAATTTATTTCCATCAAGGTAAATTTCATATCACATGCTGAAAATATTCATTTGTCTCCGTTTCTTCATTTTTCTATTTTAAGTAATTCCAAAACTATACTAGTCCTAATTCGTTTTTTCCGGTAATACTCTGAGACTTAGGAATAGATTTCGTTCGTTTCTATTGCCAATGCAACGCGAATCATCTAATACTATCCTTGATCAAAATACTAGTTCACTATCTAATAAGTGCTGAAAAAGACTAACAAAATTATGCCCACAAAAGTTTTTCTCTTGGACACAGTTTTTAAACTGAAGTTGAATGTTTCAGATTTTTCATTTATCACAAAAAATGGAATAGATATAACAATTACTCAAACTATTTTTTGGGCAATACGCAAGTATGTATCTTCATCGTGTATTTATAATCAAACGAATTGATTTCTAAATACAGAGTAATGCTTCTAGTTGAATAAGTTTTACTATTAGGTAATGCATTCTTTGGCAGACACGTTGATAAGGGCCATATTTTGAAACTTGCTTCCTTATTAATGCTTATTCATCAACCGCGAATTTTTAGACTTTGTAGGATTCTTAGTTGCCATAGTGTTGGGGACGATAGATCCCCAAACTCATATTTTTAAATTTTATCTTATCGATCAACTTATTGATTAAATGTTTAAACATTTGTATTGGGGTCAATTGATGAACTGACCGATTAAATGTTTGTATAGCAGTCAGTTTATGAACCTATCGATTAAATGTGCAAATAGGTCAATTGATGAACTATCGATTAAATGTGCAAATAGGTCAATTTATGAACTCATTGATTAGTGTTTAAAATTTTTCTATGACAATATCGATTGTAAATATTGTATAAATACGCGTGAGATGTGTGTTTGACTTGACTTGTTATCTGCTGTGTGTCTGCAGAATACACTTCTACACCTTACCCAGACTTCTTGATCGAGTTAGCAGAGTTGGGGGAGAACGAACTAGAATAGCTATCGAGTCGCTGAGTCACTGATCCTTCGTTCGTTGAGTAAGACGCATCAATAATAGCATTCAAGCGAATAACGAATCATAACACATAGGGACTCCACTATAATTCGATTGATAATCATTAAGGGAACCCACACGTTGACCATCATCAGACAATTGCAGTAGATAAAACACTAATGTGTGTGGACGAGAAGTCTATAATAAGCTTGAATAATACTATTTTACTTCTTACTAGTTAATCATCAGTCTTGATGTATAATTATTTACTGGCTGTTTTGAGCAAGTCATCTAAGACGAAAGATATATCCTGAATCCCATCGCTAATAATTTAATGAAAAAGTACCATCTGATTTTCGAACTATTTATAAGTAGTTTGAAATTATATAAATACACACTTCAATCATGATGTCTAGTGAAGTTTGTATTCAACAGTATTTTATTTTCCACACTCAGAAAATAAAGTAATAATGAGAGGATTCGAAAGAAGAACATGAAAAAATTGTAACTCATTAAAAAAATGCAATTCATAAAATTCATTTATTTGGAATAGAAACATTTGATCATTCATAGCTAAGTACTAATTGATAACAAAATGTGAAAACCACAAGGAAATAACTTTCAAATCAGGAAACTAATTTATCAATGATGTACAGAAATACTCTACTTGAGAATCCATAAGAAGACTTATAAGTGAAACATTAAAATGACTTCTAACATAAAGCTGTAACAAATAGAACATAAAGATATTCAAAAATATTACAGGGATCAAAAAGGCAAGTAAGAAAATCAATAAATATTCCCATTGAAATGTTGAAAACAGAAGTTGGGCGAAAAAATATTTTCCCTTAACTAAAAATTGGCAATCGACTGAAATTTAGTAAACTAGAACTGCGGGACAACCAAAGGGGATACTTGTTTAATAAAAAAGGATAAAAATATCACAGGGGAAAAAGGCAGATTATATATGGAGGTTAGATAATCGGGAGTAAAGAAAATAATGTATGATCAATCATTATTTACTCAGTAGAATGATTCGAATTTCAAACAAGATGTACAAACCGTGATTCACTGCGTAATCTCACCCATTTATATATTTATTTTTTATAAGTAGAAATCCATATACATGTTTGTGTATGAATGTATCTGTATGTATGACGAGCGATAATTGCAGACCTTTTGTATTTTATCCCCCCACCTAGCGGAGAATTTTAGATTTAGGAAAGTTACATAGCTTTACATCCTGATGAGAGATATTTTCATCATCTTTTATTGTCACAATTTTTATATCTTCTTTCTCAAATTATCATTTTCTTATCTAAATGTTATTCCAATCTTCATTTATTTTCAAAATATGTAGGATTATTGGGACAGCGTTTTGATGTTTTCTGTGTCAAAAATGTTTAAAAATATATCTATTATCAAAGTTGACGATAATAGCATGATTTTTTAATCGGGTTATAATTAGTTGCATTTAGGGAAGTTTAATCAGCCCTCAGTTATCAAGCCAAATGTAAGGTTAAACAATTTCAACTAGTTCCTAGTGAGCTAATCTCATGGTATGCCTGTTTTTAAATGTGATCTATGCAAATGTGGGGTCATGATGGTCTCAGTATAAAACATTCTGCTACGAAAGGGATACTTTACGAGTGATTACCACCATGAAATTTTGAACGTGATAACCGATTCAGTCCTTACGTATTTCCAATTACTGCCTAGGTGACAGTGAATTTGGGATATGTGTGCATTTTCGTTCTAGACTTGTTCAGTTTGATTGTTTTCTCAATGCAAGTTTAGCTTAACACCCTCTTCATCTGTCATTAAAAGTTTACAACCTGTCTAAATGAGCCAGCTACTAGAACTTAACTTAAAACTAATATGCCCCAAACCTAGTTAACAGTATATGGTTTACGCATTGTGTCAGTGAAGAAATTTCTATGAGAAAAATTTTCTTCTCTTCGATGTCATTCATTGAACGTACGATCATATCTTTAGCGAATTTACAGCAAAGTAGTCTTCAGGAAAATCGACGGGATATTACATTATAGAGTCATGGGAAATTCCAAGTGTCAAAATGGTGCTACGTAGCGACCGGGAATTTAAGAAAATATAAAATGAAACCCAATGTTTTGAAGATAAATTGTCCATTTGACGAGTACGAAGAACTTACTTACGTCTGTTACTCCCAATAAAGCATAAGCCACCGACCAGCATTCCCCAACCCACTCTGTCCTGGGCCTTCCTTTCTAGTTCTATCCAATTTTTGTTCATTTTTCTCATGTCTGTCTCCATTTCTCGGCGTAATGTGTTCTTTACCCTTCCTCTTCTCCTTCGACCTTGAGGATTCCATGTGAATAGTATGAAGGAGGCGACGGATAAATTCAAAACGTGAAGGTAACTGCAAAAAAAATTAAAAACATAAGAATGTAGCCAGCAGTAATATACAGTGTATGAAAAAACTAAATGTTGTGGCTATGGCAGAATAAAGGTTTGCACTTAATTCAGGTTTAGGATGAAGAATTACTAATGCTCCTTCAATTTACAAGTTACTAATTTGTACTCCCTCCGAAATTAACCATTGACCATTTAAATTATTAGGAAGGATATATCTGGTGAGGCAGTATGACCAGAATTGCTGAGATGTTCCGATACTGAGCTACTGATTATTTTATATTTTCATTTCAAA